>CM062294.1:171635528-172027981 GCA_031216915.1 Pictodentalium vernedei
GAGCTCTGTCAAACAAGATATAGTAGAATAAATGCCAAGTTTATCTCTAGAATACTGGAAAGTGACACAATCCCTGTTAGTTGAATACTCCTGTTAATTGAATAATTTTCATTGGCAAAGTGGCTATTCAATTAACAGGGTTCCACTGTAGTGCATCTCCAGTAATTGATCTTTTCTTAACTTTAATATTCAGGTATTGGTTTTGGTGGACTGTGGAGGTTTGCAGGAACATTTACAAAGGTAGGTAGTAACTATTTGGAGCATTCAGTTAAAGTTCCAGGGAAATATTAATATTATGTGTGATGTAATTTGTGTATTCATTCAGAAGTTACTTTATCATATGCTCTAGAACAATTTAATTAAGTATTTGAACATTGAAGACTGACTTCTCACATTTTGCTACAACAGAACAGATGTCTCAACATGCAGTCTATGTAAGAGCCTTGACACTTGTTTCTAGGCAAGCCTTGGCCACCTGTATAGGCATCCAAGACTTACCTAGAAATTTGTTTCTAGGCAAGTCTTGTCCAGTTATAGGATGAAGGTAGTCAGAGTGTATCAAAAAGGTCTCCTAAAAAAAGAATAATCACATATTTAGGGTAACATTGTTAAGTATTTACTTTAACTCTTTACCTAACACGAAATGCAGATGACACTTGCAAACAAAATTCATGAATAACTAATATTTTTATACTGTACCAATGACCCAGACTTAGCTGGTGCTAACTCTAACAAAACCAGGGCCAAACACAAATTTTGCCCCCCAATCCCCAAAATTTGCATCCAAAACCAAAAGAAATCATGTCCTAAAGGACCTCCATACTACGCCTCTACTGCGCATGCGCAGTGACGCAGACGTCCCGAAATTGGCGCCAATTATCATTCTCTGTTTGGCCCTTCATCAGTCAACATCTCACTGATCTTTGTGCTTGTAAATCTCAGTTTAAAGGATGCCAGACACGTAATTTTTGGAGAAAATGTGATTCTAAGGAGGATAGAAGGAGGAGAGGAAAAAGAAGTGACAAAAAATAATGAGGGCTGTACTTAAAAATTTTTAATGAAATTATGTTAAGTTGCCTATTTTCGAGGCATGGGCCTCTTGTTGTCATTCTTGCTAATTGTTGCACTGCTTATTCAGTGTTTCCTCTCCCCTAGCCTTCTAAAGTCCCCCCTTGCAATTCTCCCATGCTTTTGGCATATTTTTGAGAAATTTCATTTCTAAAACTTCCTGGGAGAGTTGCTTGGTTACAGAATGTTTTCTGTTATTTTCCCCATAGTTACGTTTTCACCCATGGGTGTATAACATTTGTGTTCTGCATCTTCCATCTGATGTTCTGCAGATTCTCCCCTGGGAGTCTCTGTTTTGCATCAGATAGAGTGTAATTGATGACTGATTCCGGGCCAGTTTTTTTCAGTGCCTGGAGTCATGTTTTCTGGTGTTTTTACACTGTTTGTTTTCATTGGCAACAGCCTTTTTTGAGGGGGGCTGTTTGCCTTTGCTGTAGTTTATCTCACTATAAGATACATTTATATTATCCGAAAGTGTCTCATTAATTATTTAATATAAATTTAAAATTTTTGACCACACTTTGCCATCGGATCCATCGGGGCTCAACGTTACTTTTCAGCAACTTGGGCTTCGCTGAAAAAATATTTTTTCAAAATTATTTTGTTTTGTAATTGTTTTTTCATTTATTAATGGATCATGTTATTATGTATCTTTGTGTCAGGGGTTTTTGCGAGTAACTAGGACTTATTGTTGTTCTTTCACAATGAAGGGACGTTGTTCAAATTGTAATAGGAAGAAATCTTCCTCTGACTTTCATGATCATTGTATTAATTGTAGTCAGTGTTCTCGCATTAATCCCTGTCCTATAATGTGAACATTGGGATGAGAAACATTGGAAACGTGTGTCACGATATGTTGTTTCTGGAGAAAGAGCGATTCCGGCTCTTTCTCCGCAAGGTCACTCTACTCTCTCAGTTTCTATTTCAGAGGAACCAGAACAGGGTGATGTTTCCATGTTATCTTCTTCAAGTGTGCGTCCGTCATCACAAATGAATTCAGAGCTAGCGGCAAAAGTGCTCATGGAGATTAGACAAATGTCGTCCGCTAGCTCGCCCGGTGTAGCGTCCATTCACCGAATGGTTCGGCAGCCGGGTTCGTCCGATGCGGTCCTAGAGGAAATTTTGGGTGATGCGAGCACTATAAACATAATAGATGCACACCCAGTGACGGCGGATAGTAAGCGAGAACGGAGGAAGCCTTTGAGTCCGGTTCCTAGCTCGTCCAGGTCCAGCCGGGCCGCAAGCGAGAGAGGCCCCTCTCTCGTACAACAACGTCTGGGACCAGATGTTGTGGTACAAAATGTGTCTTTAGCGGAGCATACGTCCGTCACTCGGGACGCTCCGTTGTATAAGCAGTCCGCAGAGACTGTTAAGGCTTCCTCTTCTCGTCAGCGCACACGACCGCACCTTGGCTGCGTGACCGCCGATATATTACCAGCTTCGCCGATCAAGGATTCTTCGGCGACCAGGTCACACCATCCGGCAGCCAGGGATTCGAGACCGATGGACTCTGGACGTTCGCATAGGAAAAGTATGCGGGAGCCATCTGATGCGGAGCTGCCCTCGGCGAAGCAGCGAAAGACTGCGCCTCCGCAGGTCTCGACGCCGGACATTTTTGTGCAGATAGCACAGCTTATCGCAGCATCCCAGCAGCCGACAGAAACGGTGTCGGATAGAGAATTATCCGACGGCGCTGGGTCGGTACGCTCCGCCGAAGCATCGGGGGCGGACGACCGGGAACATCATGAGGTCCGACCGGATGGTGAAAGGGATACGGATGACTTGGAGCTATCTCTTTCGGAACAACATAAAGCTGCCGTGGACTTCATCCGGCACTTTCTCCCTCAAGTTGTTCCGTCGGGCCAGACTGCTGCGCTTCCGGACAAGAGAATTATAGCGTCATTGGACTCTGAATTTTTTGAGCGGTTCAGGGACATCGCTCCCGAGTTTCCGTCGCAGTCCAATAATGTTGCAAGAACATTTGAATTATTGAACGATGCTATATTTAAACTTGCTTCCAGGACAGGGAAAGCAGGTTTCTTGTCCGCTAATACTCTCAACCTGCCTTTCATTAATGCAAGGAATAAATTCGATACGGCAGGACAGGGTATTCCGAGAGTTCCTCTGCGTATGGACGACGAGGCGGAAGACTTAGAGCTATCATTACCGTCGTCAGCTTCTATTCCAACCGCGGTGTTGGAAACAGCTATTGCGTCTAACAGAGCCAATTTAGATGCCTTATCTTACGCAGATCACCTTACTAAGGCGTTATCACTGCGCCTTCAGGGGAAAGAGTTTCAGGATATACAATCCTCTTTAAGACTTCTTTCAAGGGCAGTAGCTTATTCCACGTGTAACTCCGCCCTTTCAGTGGCAAATCTGGAGTTGGTTAGACGTGATGCAGCCCTAGCTACATCCACACTAGTGGATTCTAAGGTGAAGAACTCTCTTAGAGTCGCTTCGGTCTCAGGAGAACTTCTCTTTGACGGCAAGCTTTCCGCTATTTATGATAAAATTAAAAAGAAAGCTAATGATTCTCTGTTGTTCAGATCTGCTCCTAAGAAGTCGGATACAGCAGACACGAATAAGACAGGCACTTCTGGGTCTAATGCGCCCAAGAGAGGTTCCGGTGCGTCCTCTTGGTCTTATTCGAGAGACCGTCAGGATAGCGACTCTCGTTCGGGACGTCCTTCAGGCCGGGACAATCGGTCAGACGCCCCGAGGTCGACGAGGCGAGGTGCGGGTCGTGGAAGACGTGGTTTCTCCTACCGCAGGCCTCGCAGGTCCAGGAGGTGATGGCTTAAACCTCTATCGCGTTCAGGTTGGCGGAAGGTTGTCGAGCTTTTCACAAGAGTGGGCGTCGATTACGGACGACCCTTGGGTGAGAGGAGTGACTTCGGAAGGTCTAAAGATATCCTTCAAACGAAAGCCTCCATTAACTCGACGTCCAAAGTGGACTCATCTTCCGTCAAATCCACAGAAAAGAGACGCTCTGTTATCAGAGGTGCAGTCTCTTTTAATGAAGAATGCGGTAGAGGTCGTAGAAAACCAGGAATCTCCGGGATTCTACAGCCATCTGTTTCTGGTTCCGAAACCAGACGGCTCGTTCCGTCCAGTCATAGATTTGAGCTGGATAAACAAGCTGATCGTCGCTCCGAAGTTTTATATGGAGACGATTCGATCGGTCAGAGCGAGTATTCGGGTGAACGATTATGCAACGAGCATAGATCTCAAGGATGCGTACTTTCACGTCATGGTGCATCCGACATTCCGAAAGTATCTACGCTTCGCAGTCCTAGGAGTGGTGTATCAATTCCGGGCGATGTGCTTCGGATTGAATCTAGCACCCTGGGCTTTCACTCGGGTAATGAACTCAGTAATGATCTACTTCCGAGCTCATTCGTCTGCGGTAACGTCGGCCTACCTGGACGACATTCTTCAGAGGTACGGCAACGAGTTAACGCTTCAGAACGATGTTCAGAATCTTCTTCTATTGCTCCGACGTCTCGGTTTTATAGTAAACGAGGAGAAGTCGGATCTGGTGCCGTCCAAGTCATTCACTCATCTGGGAATGAGCTTCGAGACGCACAACAATCTCGTTCGTCTGCTGTTAACCAGAGCGAAATTAGTCAGTTGTTACGCTCGCTATTATCTGCACGCAGACAAAGTCACGGCGAGAGAATTTATGAGACTGATAGGTCTGTGCGGAGCCGCCGCGGATCTCATTCCGATGGGGCGGTTACGCACACGTCCTCTTCAAATTTTCCTGACTCAGAATTGGAGTGTGAAAATTCATTCGCTCGATGTAGACGTTCTCTTGTCAGATCAAGTGAAACAAGAGATTCAGACTTGGGCAAACATTCAGTGGTTAACTCAAGGAGTTCCGCTGCAGTTGCCGGATCCGAGTTTTACCGTTATGACGGATGCCAGTCAAACAGGTTGGGGTGCATCATTAATCCCAACGGATTCGAGATGCCAGGGTCTTTGGGATCCGCAATTCCTGTGCAAGCACATAAACATCAAAGAAATGATGTCAATTTGGCTTGCGTTACGTCACTGGATGGACATTATTCACGATGCTCATGTCCAAATCCTATCCGACAATACGACAGTAGTGGCGTATATACGGAATCAGGGAGGCACTCATTCAGTTCCGTTGTTCAATCTAACGGAAAGAATCCTTCTGTTTGCGTTAGAACATCACGTTCTTCTTTCGGTTCGTCACATACCGGGTCGTCTGAATGTGCTAGCAGACTCCCTTTCACGAAAGGGTCGCTTGTTGCCGTCGGAGTTGACTCTCAACAAACAAGTATTCAATCAGATTTGCTACCAATGGGAACGGCCAATGATAGACTTATTTGCGACACATCTCAACAATCAGTTGCAGACGTATGTGTCTCCGTGTCCGGATTCAAGAGCATTTGCAGTAGACGCTCTGTCGATCCCTTGGGACGGAATGATAGGATATGCGTATCCTCCAGCGCCGTTAATTCAACAAGTATTGCTAAAGATAAAACAATCTCAATGCAAGATTCTGTTGGTAGCATCTCTGTCGCCACAGAGACCGTGGATAAATCTACTCAGGTGTCTATTGTGGGACCTACCGCGGAAGCTTCCTCCACGGGAGGATCTTCTTTCGCAGGGGAAATCGCGCCAACTCCATCACAACCCGCAAGGTCTCAACCTTCACGTTTTTCTGTTGTGCGGTCCTTCTTGCATGGCAAGCACTTTACAGGACGAGCAGTGGACGCGATTTCTAACTGTAGGAGGACCTCCTCTTCGCTAAACTATGCGGCTAAGTGGAAGGTTTTTCGTCATTGGTGTAGGGATCATTCTGTAGATATATTCGATCCCTCTATACCAGACATTGCAAACTTTCTAGTATACTTGTTTGACGAAATCAAACTGCAGCCTGTTACTATAAAGGGTTATAGATCTATGTTATCTGATACCTATGCACATCATGATAGTTTACAAATTGGATCTAATGTCTCTTTATCGAAGTTGGTTAGAAACTTTTCGATAAATAGACCCAGAACTCTTAGATTAATTCCTAAGTGGAATTTAGCTTGGGTTCTCCTTAAATTGAAGGAAAAGCCATTTGAACCTCTTGGGACAGTAGATTTCAAATTCTTATCTTATAAGACAGCTTTTCTCTTAGCTTTCTCTTCTGCTAGAAGAGTCAGTGAGCTTCATGCACTATCGGTGGATGATTCTCATTATCGTAGTGTTGGGAACACTATCACCTTCACTACTAATGTGGGTTTTTTAGCTAAGAATCAGGCTCCTAATAAATATCCGGAACCTATTGTTATTAAGGCTCTTCCGTCTTCAGACGGGCGTAGGCCTTTACTCTGTCCTGTTAGAGCACTACGTATCTATAAACAGAGATCTCAGTTTATCAGAAAGGGACGGAAACGTTTCTTTCTGTCTTTGATGCCTAATAGAAAGGACATTTCAGTCCATTCTATTGCTAGATGGATTCAGTTAACTATCCGTACTGCTTATGAAGATTTATCTTCTTCTCAGCAGTCTGTGCTTAAGATTTCTGCTCATGAAGTAAGAGCTCTTTCTACTTCCTGGGCTTATGCTAATAGTGTTGCTATTACAGATTTAATGAAGGCTGCTTATTGGTCTCAGCCATCCACATTTACGAATTTTTATCTCAGAAATATTGAGTCCATTTCTGGAGACCTGCATTGTTTAGGTCTGTTATCTGTTGCTCAGAATGTCGTCCACTAAACAGTTGCAACTATAGTTATGCAGGCTTTCTGTTCCGGCAGTGACTCCGTCCGGCTGCCCTCTTCGCTCTGGGCTATTTGACCCAGGGCAAGGGGAAGGGGAGGGGGGGGGGCGGGTGTTCCCTTAGGTCACCTGCTTTATAGTGAAAAGCAAGGGAATGCCTCCTCCAAGTCAGTATTTCTGAGTCGCTTCCGGGATGGTTTTAAAGTGTAATATTAATGTTTAAATTCATTCATGTCTTATTTTTAAAGTGTAGCTCGGTGTGAAGCATTTGTATATGTCAAGTGTCAAACGGGCTTTAATATACAATACTCGGACACTTTTAAATGACTATAAAGAGTCTCAATTCTCTGGACTACTTTATTTATTGGCTTGCTTTAAAAATAATTAGTATAAGGGTTATACTGGATGTTAATAGAGAACATGAATGTTATTGTGCTCAATTATTAAGGGTAGTGTATCTTTCTAATTTAATATTAAATAAGAAAGATACATGTAAAGCCTAATACTCCTTTTCTCCTTAAGGGGTTACCTCTTTACTATATAGTTGAGCTTATTGGATTTTCCTCTATGTCCTAGGCCCTCCAGCCTGTTTACTATTCAGCTAAGTCTGGGTCATTGGTACAGTATAAAAATGTTAAAAAATTTATAGTAATTTATATATTTTTTATACTTACCAATGACCCAGACGGGGATGGCCCTCCCTGGAGTTGGGAACTCTTGCCTCCCCGCTGAGTACATAGCGCTGACCAGGCACTGCCAGTAAGAATGATAATTGGCGCCAATTTCGGGACGTCTGCGTCACTGCGCATGCGCAGTAGAGGCGTAGTATGGAGGTCCTTTAGGACATGATTTCTTTTTGTTTTGGATGCAAATTTTGGGGATTGGGGGGCAAAATTTGTGTTTGGCCCTGGTTTTGTTAGAGTTAGCACCAGCTAAGTCTGGGTCATTGGTAAGTATAAAAAATATATAAATTACTATAAATTTTTTAACTTTTTTTCATTTTTTGTCTCAGAAACATAGGTTATGATCCCTCATTGGAATGAGCTTGCCAAGCTCATTCCAAAGAGGAGCATAACTTACGTTTTTGAGAAAAAAAAAATGAAAAAATAATGAAAATTAATTGGCTATTTTTGTGAATAACGCTGGCCAGTTTTGGCTGTTACATTGGGCAAAGGGTTAATATTCTACCTAAGTCTTATCCAAATGAAAGAGTTTCGCTCGCTATTCTATATTTGGCTCTTCATCTTCATTGTTCATTGTCTCGTCTTGTTAAATAAAATCAAGACTTAGCTGTATCAAATGATATTTTTATACTATAACCCACTGGCCCAGACTTAGCTGGTGCAAACTCAAAGTTATCAAGGGCCAAACACAAGTTTTGAACCCCCCCCAATCCCCAAAATTTGCTTGCAAAACTGAAAATTAAAAATCCTATCTGGTTCTCCATACTTTTACTCTCCGCGCATGCGCAAGTGCCAGGAAGTGACCAAAATTATCGCTAACATCATTCTTTGTTTGGACCTAAAGTCAATAACAATAAACTAACATCTGTGCTTTAAAATCTCCTTTCTTTAGGATGCCAGACACAAATCAATGCAAGAATTGGTTGATCCAAGGCTGTTATTGGATGATGGAAGTGTTCAACAGTGGTTTTAGATGTTCAGGGCTGTAACTTTATAATAATTATAAAATTATTTTATGTTTCCCAATTTCGGGACATATGCCTGACGTCATCATTTTTGTCAATGATTATTCCACTGTTTGTTAAGTATTCCTTCTCTATCCTTCCATCAACCCTTCCTGTTAAACTCTTAAGCTTTTTTGGCTATTTTTGATTGAAATTTTTTATTAAATTTCTTGGGAGTTCACTGGGGAGTTTAACATTTATTACAGAATATTATTCTGTTTTTCCCCATGGTTACGTCCTCACCCAAGGGGTGTTTAGGTCATTTAGTCTTGCATCTTCTATCCGATGTATCGTTTCTTCTTCGTATGACGATCCAGCTTTGCATCTGGTAGCATTAAATTGGTTTCTGACTTTAGGCCTTTCTGTGTGCCTGATGTCTTGTTTACATTGACGTTGCTTACATTGACAACGTCCTCATATATAGGTAGTTTTTTATATTCTATTACTGTAGAATTACTATAGGATACATGGATTAATATTCCGGTAGCGTAGCTAAAAAAATTTGGATTTTGTCCACACTTAGGCTCTATCGGGATGTCTATGGGCTCTTAATGTTCCCTTTGAGAACTTATGCATTTTTTCCAAAAAAATTTCCAAAAATTATTTCGAATTTTGTTTTGATTGCTATTATTCTTTTTATTCCTGTATCTTAATTATGCATATTTTGTTGTGGAGTTTGGAGGTCTGATATCTACTTAAGTCGATGCACTCCTGCAGACTCTTGTCATTCTTGTGTTCAGTGGAATGATTAATGTTGGAGACGGGTGTCGCAGTACGTTGTTGGCGGTGAGATTCTGAGGGCAGGCCTCTCACCGCGTTATAATTCATTTTGACTGTTTCTATTTCAGAGGAACATGAACATGGTGATGATATTCTGTTCGGCTTCAGTCATGGCTTCCTCTGCTACTTTATTAAAGCACACACAACCTCATCTTAGCTACCCGACATCGGATATCCAGCCTGCTGCTTGAAGAAGGAACTATTCTTTGCCCATGAAGTCAGATCATCCATTAGCTAGGGAGACGTGACCTCGATCATTGGGACATTCGGAGAAGAGATCCATCTCCGACACACCGTCCCAGGAGCAGCAAGCGGCTAGGAAACAGAAGAGTGCTGCTCCTCAGGCCTCGATGACGGACTTGCTCTCGCAGATTGCGCAGCAGATCGCAGCATCCCAGCAAGTGCAGATGCAGCCTCCCTTAGACTCAGAACCTGAGCTGGCGGATGGTGCTGGGTCGGTCCAGTCATCTGTTCACGCAGATGCAATGGACCAAGATTCGCAACTGATTCTCTCAGATGGTGAAAGGGATAAGGAAGGATTTTGGAACAGCACGGGGTTGCGATGGATTTCATCCATCAGTACTACCCTGAATTTGTTCTGATGAATCAGAGTGCTGCAATGATAAGTGAGAAACCATTGGAGTTGTTGGACGCAGACTTTTATCGGACAAAGGAAGAAGTTCTTTCTTTTCCGGTTCAGCCTAGGTAGGTGTCGCAGGCCTTCGGCCATGTAGAAATGCCACATTCACCTCTCGAGTGCGAGGAAAGGGCAGTTTCTTAACTACATCTTTCATAAATATACCTTTTCGTGGACTACGTTCATTTAAAAACGGTTGGAGAAGATGTTCGGAGAGCTCCTCTGCATTTGAATGAGTAGCCTGGGGATCTAGATATATCCTTGCCTGCATCATTCACTATTCGCTCAGACACTATTACAACAGCATTTTCATCAAGTAGAGCGAATTTGGAAGCAATGTCTTATGCAGATCACCTTACCAGAGCTATGGCGCAACGTCTCAGCGGGAAGGAATTTGATGTCGTTTGTACCTCTCTTAGAGTTCTTTCCAGGGCAATTTGTATACCACATATAACTCCGCCCTTACAGTGGCTAATCTGGAGTTAATCAGACGTGATGCTGCCCTTGCGTTGTCATCACATATAGATGACAAGGTGAAAAGCTCTCTCCGGGTTGCTCCGGTCTCCGGACATACTGTTTTGGACAACAAGCTTTTGTCAGCCTAGGATCAGGCTATTTAGACAGTGTCAAGTGATCTGCTATTGAAGTTGGCGTCTAATCGGCCCGCTTCAGCAGAACAGAGTAAAGGAGGACGTTCCAGATCTAAACGTCAAACGGGAACTCCTCTTGGGGGTACAAGAGGTCGTCAATATAGCGACTCGGGAAAGGGTCGTAGGTCTGATCGGGACTATCAGTCAGATGCCCCTTGGCCGACGGGACGAGGTTCTTCGCAGGGAGAATGTAGTTTCTCCTCCCGTAAGCCTCATAGGTCATACAGGTGATGTTTCAAGACCTTTATTGCATGCCAGTTGGCGGAAGGGTATCATCTTCGCCAGAAACTGGACAGCAGTCCTGGAAGATCAGTGGGTGAGAAGTGTAGTCTCGGACGGCCTAAGGCTATCATTCCGAGTGACACCCCCACTAACAAGATGTCTGTGGTGGACAGATCTTCCGTTGGATCCTTTCAAAGAGAGTCTCTCCTAGTGGAGGTACAGGCTCTATATTAAGGAAGCAATAGAGGTCGCCGAGAATCAGGATTCTCAGGGTTTTTACAGTCACCTGTTCCTCATACCGAAGCCAGATGGCGCGTTCCGAGCAATAATAGACTTGAGCTGGATAAACAAGCTTATTGTCGCTCCAAAATTCTATATGGAGACCACTTGGTCGGTAAGAGTGAGCATTCCAGTGAACGACTATGCAACAAGCATAGATCTGAAGGATGCATACTTTCGTTTCCTAGTACATCTGGCATTCAAAAAGTACCTGCGGTTCGCCGTACAAGGGAAGGTGTATCAGTTCAGAGCAATGTGCTTTGGTCTGAACCTGGCTCCCTGGGCATTCATTTGTATAATGAACTTGGTAATGTCATACTTCCGAGCTCTTTCGTCTGCGGTAACGTCGACTTACTTGGACAACATTCTGCATAGATACGGCAACAGAATTATTCTTTAGGACGATGTTCAGAGTCTGCTTTTTTTGTTCCGATGTCTCAGGTTTCATGGTAAATGAGAAAAAGTCGGATCTAGCTCCGTCCAAGTCGTTCACTCACTTGGAAATGAGCTTCAAGACTCACAACAATCTGGTTCGTCAGCCGCCATACAGTGATATTTTGTCAGTTGTTATGCTCGCTTTTGTCTAGACTCAGATGCATTAACAGTGAAGGAATTCATGCGATTGATGGGGCTGTGCAGTGTGGCTGCGGATCTTATTCCGATGAGCCATATGTGCATGTGTAGTCCTCCAGATATTCTTTACTCAGAACTGGAGTGTGAAGACGCATTCGCTTGGAACCAGTATTGTTTTAATGGACCTAGTAAAACAAGGGTTCAGATTTTGGCAGATATTCAGTGGTTAACTCAGGGAGTTCCGCTGCAACTGCCGAATCCGGCTTTCACGATTATGACAGATGCGAGTCAGACGTGTTGGGATGCAACCCCAAGTCCCGCAGATTAGAGGTGTCAGGGTCCTGGGACCCTCAGGTTCCTAGAGAAGCGCATAAACATCAAAGAGATGATGTCAATATGGCTAGTGCTACAACATTGGATTCAAATAATAGCAGTTGTCCATGTTCAAATTTTGTCAGACAATTTGACAGTAGTAGCTTCCATCAGGAACCAAGGCGACACTCCTTCAATGCCATTATGCGAATTAACGGAGAAGACACTCCTATACGTCATGAATCATCATGTTCATCTTTCTGTCCGTCATATACCGGGTTGCCTGAATGTACTAGCAGACTCGCTCTTTCGGAAAGGTTGGCTGTTGCCATTGGTCTGGTCTTTCAACAAGCGAATATACAGGCAGATTTGCTACCAGTGGGATAGTTCCTTGATATTCTGTTTGCGGCACACCGGAACAATCAGTTACCGACGTTCGTGTCGCCATGCCAAGATCATCGAGTGTACACAGTAGACGCTTTGTTGATCTCATGGGATGGAATCATAGGATAGGTGTATCATCCAACTCCGTTGATTTAGCAGATTCTGTTTAGTTCAAACAGTCTTGTTGCGAAGCAAAATCCTGATAGTAGCACCTCTGTAGTCACAGAAACCTTGGCTCAGTCTTCTCAGGTGTCTGTTATGGGACGTTCCCCGGAAGCTTCCTCCTCGAGAGAACCTTCTTTATCAGGGGAAGTATTTGTTCTTCACATCCTTCTCCACCCTTAGTGGCATTATGGAGTCGGTCAGATGTGAGGGAGCCTTGCAGTTCCTATACTGTTTGATGACGAACTCAAGAACGATTCTTTCTAGTAATGTGGGTGAAGGGGGTTCGATATGTAGTTTTCTTCTCGTAAGCCTCGTATGCATTTAAGTACATACATGCATTTCATGACTTCTCGATTGATGGCTGGGTCGTGTTTTATGGCGACCTTATGGGCACATCCAATTTCTAGTTGGTTAGTTTCCTGTGGTTGTTCGTCTGTATGTCATATACGAGCATATGATTCATCCTCAATAAATTGCTAGCCTTTGGGTACCTGGAAGGCTGTCTAATCAGTTAACTGGTATTCAGATGATTACATGCTGGATTTCAATGCTCACGTGCATAATAATCGCATTATTAGGCAGACCCATCATTGTATGTTAAGGACCTTAGAAACAATGATTTATTTCAGGGGCGGATCGTGACGAGTCTGTTAATTACAGCTCGATCCATTTCTAGATCCAGGTTTCTATTAATGGCAGTACCCAATCAAATACATCTTGTCTTACACTATCGTATATTCGCACGTTTCCAGGAACATAGATATCGGAACATGTCTGGGAGTGTTATTTACTGGAATTTATTGTACACCTGAATGGGGTCGCCTGTCGGTTACCTTGGAAGTGTGTTTACTCTCCAGAGATCGTCTATTGTGATTCTATTGGACATGGGTATGTTATATATTATATCACCAGTTTTCGACCTGTCTGCGTATGCCGACTCTGGTATACGTTACAAGCGGGCGATATTAATTACCGGGATCGCCGCAATAGCCTTAGCTTCTGAAGTGGCATTAAGCACCAATTTATTAATAATAATACCAGGGTGTCTATTCGACGAATATTTAAATTGTTATTTGGTACCGCTTTTACTGATTCCAGAGTGCTCCCCTCTTCTTTATGAAGAAGGTTCCTTCAAAAAGGGGAGGGGGAGGGGGGGGTGATATTTTATCTCTCTATTCTGGTTTGATAAGTATGTAACTATGAGTGAAGCTGTTTTTTCTGTAGATTATATCCTTATATCCCCAATACAGCGTGTGTTTTATTGTATATGGCATATGTTTGTGGGGGATAGCCTCTCATTCTCAAATACACCATCCTAATTTCTGGGGGTTAGTTCGGACTAGCCTTAAAAACTGGGAACTTGTTACATCCAATTAGCATAGTCTACGTGCTAAGAATATGGAATTTCTAGAATTTGGCTCCTTATTGATGATATGTCTTCTCTATTACTGTATAGAGAGACATACATGTAATTCCTTTTAAATTTAAATTTTTATACTGTACCAATGACCCAGACATAGCTGGTGCTAACTCTTAAAAAACTAGGGCCAAACACAAATTTTACCCCCCAATCCCCAAAATTTGCATCTAAATCCAAAAAAATCATGTCCTAAATGGTCCTCCATACTTTCCATCCACTGCGCATGTGCAGTGTCAAGGAGATCTCGAAATTGGTGCCAATTATCATTCTTTGTTTGGCCCTTCATCAGTTCACATCTCACTGATATTTGTGCTTGTAAATCTCAGTTTAAATGATGCCAGACACATAAATATTAGAGAAATGGTGGATCTAAAGAGGAAATAGAAGGAGGAGAGGAAAAATGAGTGGCAAGAAATAATCAGGGCTGTAACTTTAAATTTTTTTACGAAATTATGTTATGTTGCCTAATTTCGAGGCATGGGCCTGTTGTTGTCATTCTTGCTATAAAGTTACACTGCTTGTTCAGTGTTTCCCCTCTCCCTTTCCTTTAAGTCCCCCCTTGCTATTCTCCCATGCTTTTGGCATATTTCTGTAATATTATTACTAAAATTTCTTGGGAGTTTTAGCTGGGTAACAGAATGAATTCTGTTCTTTTCCCCATGTTTACGTCCTCACCCATGGGTGTTTAGGCGTGGTGTTCTGCATCTACCATCTGATGTTCTGCAGTTTCTTCTCTGGAAGTCTCTGTTTTGCATAAGATAGTGTGTTATTGGTAACTGATTTCGGGCCATGGATATCAGTGCCTGGAGTCAGGTTTCTGGTGTTCACACACTTCTTGTTTACATTGACAACAGTCTCTGTGGAGGGGGATTTCTTGTCTTTGTTTTAGCTTAATCATAACAAGATTTTTAATTATTATATGTAAGTGTTGCATTAATTTTTTAAAATATTTTTAAAATTTTTGTCCACACTTAGGCTCTTGGGATCCATTGGGGCTCAACGTTACTTTTCAGAAACTTGGGCTTTATGAAAAAATATTTTTTCAAAATTTTTTTTTTGGATTTCAATTATTTTTTCTATGTTTTTAATGGATCATGTTATTATGTATCTTTGTTTTCAGGGGATGGTGCGAGTACTAGGACTTTTTGTATTCTTTTCACAATGAAAGGATATTGTTCAAATTGTAATAAGAGGAAATCTTCCTCTGACTTTCATGATCATTGTATTAATTGTAGTCAGTGTACTCGCACTTAATCCTGTTCAGTATGTGTAATTGGGATGACAAACATTGGAAACGTGTGTCACGGTATGTTGTTAGCGGGAAAAGGGCCATCCCGGTCCTTTCTCCGCAGGGTCACTCTAGTTTATCAATCTCTATTTCAGAGGAACAAGAACAGGGTGATGTTTCCGTGATGTCTTCCAAAAGTGTGCCTCCGTCGTCACAGTTAAATGAAGAGCTAGCGGCAAAAGTGCTCATGGAAATACGTCAATTGCCTAAGAGGTCCCTAGTAGGATCGACGGCGTTGACGTCCGCTAGCTCGCCCAGTGTAGCGTCCATTCATCGAATGGTTCGGCAGCCGGGTTCGTCCGTTGCGATCCAGGAAGGAGATTTGGGTGATGCGAGCACTATAAACAGACTAAGTGCACACCCAGTGACGACGGATCAGAGGAGAGAACGGAGGAAGCTTATTAGTCCGGTTCCTAGCTCATCCAGGTCCATCCGGGCTGCGAGCGAGAGAGGGCCCTCTCTCGTACAACAACATCTGGGACCAGATGTTGTGGTACAAAACGTTTCACATTCGGAGCATACGTCCGCCGGTCAACAAACAGGTATTCAATCAGATTTGCTACCATTGGGAGCGGCCAATGATAGATTTATTTGCGACACAACTCAACAATCAGTTGCAGACGTATGTGTCACCATGTCCGGATCCCCGAGCATATGCAGTAGACGCTCTATCGATCTCGTGGGACGGAATAATAGGATATGCGTATCCTCCAGCACCGTTAATTCAGCAAATATTGCTAAAGATAAAACAATCGCAATGCAAATTCTGTTGGTAGCATCTCTGTCTCCACAGAGACCGTGGATAAATCTACTCAGGTGTCTACTGTGGGACCTACCGCGAAAACTTCCTCCACGAGAGGATCTTCTTTCGCAGGGGAAATCGCGTCAACTTCATCACAACCCGCAAGGTCTCAACCTTCACGTATTTCCATTTTGCGGTCCTTCTTGCACGGCAAGCATTTTACAGGACGAGCAGTGGACGCGATTTCTAACTGTAGGAGGACCTCCTCTTGGCTAAACTATGCGGCTAAGTGGAAGGTCTTTCGTCGTTGGTGTAGGGATCATTCTGTTGATATTTTTGATCCCTCCATACCAGACATTGCAAACTTTCTAGTATACTTGTTTGACGAGATCAAACTGCAGCCTGTTACTATTAAAGGTTATAGGTCTATGTTATCTGATACCTATGCACACCATGATAGTTTACAAATTGGATCTAATGTCTCTTTATCTAAATTAGTTAGAAACTTCTCGATAAATAGACCTAGAACCCTTAGATTAATTCCTAAATGGAATTTAGCTTGGGTTCTTCTTAAACTAAAAGAAAAGCCATTTGAGCCTCTTGAAACAGTAGATTTCAAATTCTTGTCTTATAAGACAGCATTTCTCTTAGCTTTTTCTTCTGCTAGAAGAGTCAGTGAGCTTCATGCACTATCGGTGGACGATTCTCACTATCGTAGTGTCGGGAACACTATTACCTTTACTACTAATGTTGGATTTTTGGCTAAGAATCAGGCTCCTAATAAGTATCTGGAACCTATTGTTATTAAGGCCCTTCCGTCTTCAGACGGGTATAGGCCTTTACTCTGTCCGGTTAGAGCTTTAAGTATTTATAAACAAAGTTCTCAGTTTATCAGAAAGGGACAAAAATGCTTCTTTCTGTCTCTGATGCCTAATAGAAAGGACATTATGGTCCATTCTATTGCTAGATGGATTCAATTAACTATCCGTACTGCTTATGATAATCTATCTTCATCTCAGCAGTCTGTGCTTAAGATTTCGGCTCATGAAGTAAGAGCTCTTTCGACATCTTGGGCTTACGCAAATAGTGTTGCTATTACAGATTTAATGAAGGCTGCATATTGGTCTCAGCCATCCACATTCACGAATTTTTATCTCAGAAGTATTGAGTCCATTTCTGGAGACCTGCATTGTTTAGGTCCGTTATCTGTTGCTCAGAATGTCATCCACTAAACAGTTGCAACTATAGTTATGCAGGCTTTCTGTTCCGGCCGGCAGTGACTCCGTCCTGCTGCCCTCTTCGCTCTGGGCTATTTGACCCAGGGGAAGGGGGGGTGTTCCCTTAGGTCACCTGCTTTATAGTGAAAAGCAAGGGGATACCTCCTCCGGAGTCAGTAATTCTGAGTCGTTACCGGGATGGTTTTAAAGTGTAAAGCTAATGTTTAAATTCATTCATGTCATATTTTTAAAGTGTAGCTCGGTGTGAAGCATTTGTATATGTCACGTGTCAAACGGGCGTTAATATACAATCCTCTGACACTTTTAAAAGAGTATAAAGAGTCTCAATTCTCTGGACTATCTTTATTTATTGGCTTACTTTAAAAATAATTAGTATAAAGGGTTATACTGGATGTTAATAGAGAACATGGATGTTATGATGCTCAATTATGGAGGGTGTTGTGTCTTTCTAATTTATCATAAAATAAGAAAGATACATGTAAAGCCTAATACTCCTCGTGGGGATGACCCTATTTTATATAATTGAGCGTATTGGATTTTCCTTTATGTCCTAGGCCCTCCAGCCTTTTTACTATTCAGCTATGTCTGGGTCATTGGTACAGTATAAAAATGTTAAAAAATTTATAGTAATTTATATATTTTTTATACTTACCAATGACCCAGACGGGGATGGCCCTCCCAGGAGTTGGGAACTCATACCTCCACGCTGAGTACATAGCGCTGACCAGGCACTGCTTGTAAGAATGATAATTGGGGCCAATTTCGAGACCTCCTTGACACTGCGCATGTGCAGTGGAGGGAAAGTATGGAGGACCATTTAGGACATGATTTTTTCGGTTTTAGATGCAAATTTTGGGGATTGGGGGGCAAAATTTGTGTTTGGCCCTAGTTTTTTAAGAGTTAGCACCAGCTATGTCTGGGTCATTGGTAAGTATAAAAAATATATAAATTACTATAAATTTTTTAACTTTCCTTTCACCTTGGATTACAGGCTATGGAACTATGTTGGTTTACTAATTCTGAAGTCCCAGGCCCTCCTCCTTTTTACGATTCAGCTAAGTCTGGGCCATTGGGTTTTAGTATAAAACTATTATAAATTTAAAGTAATTTGTATATTTTTTTTATACTTGCCAATGGCCTAGATGGGTATGGTCCTCCCATGAGTGGGCACTCCTACCTCCCCGCTGAGTTATTATGTAGTACTCTTTTCCACAAAGAATGATATTGGCGATAATTTCGGTCACTTCCTGGCGACTACTCATGTGCGGAGAGTAAAAGTATGGAGGACCATTTAGGTTTTTTAATTTTCGGTTTTGCAAGCAAATATTGGGGATTAGGGGGTTCAAAATTTGTGTTTGGCCCTTTATAACTTTGAGTTTGCTCGAACTAAGCTTGGGCTGTTGGTAAATATAAAAAATATACAAATTACTTTAAATTTATAATTTTTTAATGAAAAATTTAATTTTTGGGGGGCGTGAAGACATCATTGTTAAGAAGATTACTCCTGTTTATAGGGACATATTTTGATTAAAAATGCCAGTAACAAGATAACAATATAAGTTATCTCTGCCAACATGCAGGGTATATGGAGATTTAATACCTGGATGTTGGTTTTTAAACACCGAGCTGCAGGCAAGGTGTTTAAATGAGACATCCGGGTATTAAATCTCCACTTACCATACATGTCGGAGGAGATGACATTTTGTCCCATTTGAAACTCGATAGAAACATAGTGGAAATAAATTTGTGGATGCATTTCCCACGCTCTGCAATCACTTGGACCAAATTCATGAATAATTGGGGTTTTTTTTTCAAACACAGAAGACAACAGATAGAGTTAAATACCTTGGGTCATTAAGGAAACGAGTAAACAGTATTTTGTTGACATATGGTCCCCTGAGTTCCAATGTGTTCTATGTGCCTCCTGGCACATAGAACACATTGGAACCCCGGGGAAATATTTGCTCTTATTTTATTTTTCTCAAGTTGTTTCATTTAATTACTTTACTACTAAATTTATAACAGCAATATATCATCGAATTGTCGGAAATCTGATGATAGTAGTGACTGTTTTCAGGTTTTTGATTTCAAGTTTTATATCGAGGCGACCGAGGGCAAAAAGCTTTCATTTAACTGGTAGAGTGCTGGAACCCCATATTTGGGCTTTATTCTGATATGCATGTACAACAATTGAAAGGCTTTATATTCTGTGGGTGTGCTTCACATTATCTTTGAGGTGAAATTATTTCAACTGTATGGATTTTGCCTTGTTGCATTTTATGGGAGAGTGCCTGGCACTCTCACTTAAAATGCCACATGGCAAAGACCTGTGAATAAACTTTGATGACCAGAAATAATTTTGCACTCTCCCAATTAAACCATATACCCCTGATGTTTTACATGCCCATATACCCTGCATGTTGCATGCTCTCATATACCTTGGATGTTGAGTGCATCCTTTGCCATAACTATTTGTCCAAGGCATTCTGACCAAATCAAAAGGTAGGATTTAGGGATAAAGGATTTTTTTCTGGCAGCAAAGAGTTGATTGAAATCAAACTTTGTCAGTATGTAGTTTACAGGAATATGGAGTTTGCGGCAATATTCACTAAACCAGAATTTGATCAGTTCCTTCTACTCTAGTAATAAATTGAGGATTTTTACCCTGATATCCTATTTTCACAAACAAGATATAATTGATTAGCTCTTTTAATGCTGATTTCTCACATATGCGATGCTTAATAGAAGCCCCAACTGTCACTCTAAATGCATGTTTAAATTCTTTTAGTCATCTCAACTGTATCTCGGTAAAAGTTGGCTAGGAATAATGGTTATATCTAGTACTTTTCCACCCATTGCAATTGTCTTTTGATTTGTTGTTCATATTGTGATGAACGTCGGCCCTGTGGCCAATGCTCGCTTCTGTCCATCATATGAGCATGCTGGTTCAATTATTTCTAGAAAACAGAATGAGGGTGCCACAGAAATAAGGCAATACACTTTGAGCAACCAAAAGCCATCTCAACCACTATCATCTTAGCAATACATCTAACACATGTGTGGTTCTAAAAATATATTATGTATGCTATTAACCCCCCAGGTGGGTGCATTGAAATCGAGACCTTGTCTCAGAGTATACATTGAGGAGCCCAAAGAGCAAGTTGATATAAGGCCCTGAGATGTTCTTGGACCCCCTCCCCATCAAGTGAGGTAATATCCAATTATGTTACAATATCCCCTCCCCCCCTCCACCCCCTTAACCCTTTACCCAACGCAGACGATTTCAAAATTTATTATTTTAAATATCATTTTTTAAATATTTTTCAAAAAATTTCAATAAAACCATATCATGTGACCCCTCTTTGGAACGAGATCCACGAGCTCGTTCCAAAGAGGGGTCACATGATATGGTTTTGTTGAAATTTTTGGAAAAATAATATTTTTTCAGCTGCTGAATTTGCATATTATGCGGGCAGATGCGGGCGATTCGTTGGGTAAAGGGTTAAAGGTGACCAACTCATCATTTCAACAAAAACTATTTTATCACGCGCAAACCAAAACAGAGCTTGATGTCATGATTGATTTGCTGAATTAAAAATAATGTCATTGTCAATGGAGCTTCCATATCAGTTGGGCATAAAACTGTTGGTTTCTGAGTGAACTTGATGTTGTTGTTGTTATGCATATTAAATTATTGACTTACTTAGTGTTACCAAAAAACCATTGACCTTAACTTGTGTACAAATGGAAGTATTTTGATTAGCTTTTTATTCATTTGCACCTTCGAAAATCAACCTTTCTGAGTTTACAAGGCATGGGGTGATTATCATTATCAATACAGATTTTGTATTTAGTCTGCATGTTTGTTGTAATTGTATTGGAGAAAATATATGATTGTTGTAAGAAAATTACAGGTTATTACTTGGTTAGTTTCATATTGGCAGAGATATCAGTCCAAGGTAACTTCATATCAGCCTGAGACAGAAGGTTGAAGGCTGATGTAAAGTTACTGAGGGTTGTTATCTCGACTGATATGAAACTAACCAAGTAATAACTTCTTTATTTATTAAACCAAAATAAATAATTACAAAAATTTTCAGATCTGTGAAAGTTTACTGACAGTGTTATTGTTTCTCATTGTTTTCACAAAGTCTGAAGTTTTCTCTTCTCCTACTCCTAGTTCAGTTATCCGAACTTCTCGGTTTCCCCACTGAGGAAGCCCCAATGTTTGGATTGCTAAACCACGTCTTCTCCCACTTCAACAAATCTCTGCTTACAACTCTGAATTTTAGTTTGCAATGAATTTTCTCTAGTTTTTTTTTTTCTTCTCTTCATCCACCAAATCTATTTTTATTGTCCTCATTAATTTCTCACCACAAAAAAATTAATCCCTTTTACCTGGTAATACCAAGTTTACTGATTGATTGCTTTCAATGAATAATGATGAACGATTTTGCTGTAAACAAAGTGCCTAGTAATGCTTCAAGGGGAGCAACTCTATCTTGCTTCATATTGGCCGAGGTCAGCATCATATTAATCAAGTTTAACCCTTTACCCAATGCAGACGTTATCAAAATTTTTTATTTTAAATATCATTTTTAAAATTTTTTCGAAAAATTGCAACAAAACCATATCATGTGACCCCTCGTTGGAATGAGCTTGACGAGCTCGTTCCTACGAGAGGTCACATGATATGGTTTTGTTGCAATTTTTTGAAAAATAATAGTTTTTCAACTGCTGAATTTGCATATTACGTGGACGGATGCGGGCGATTCGTTGGGTAAAGGGTTAAAATCATATCAGCCGAGCTTGATAATGGGCAATTCTGGGAAATAAAATCATAAATAAATAAATAAGTAAGTAAGTATATCTTTATTTCTGTAACATGTGCTATTTTTTGTTGTAAAGTACATACAATGTTAAATAATCAAAGCACCTGTCCCACTGGGCCTGTGTGTCACACCATGTCTTAAAAATATACTCATATGTTCAAGGTTGCACACACAACCTATTCACTCACTCTCTCTCTTTCTCCTATCCTCTCTCTCCCTCTATCTCTCATTTTCCCTCTCTCTCTCTGTTCCCCCTCTGTCTCCCTCTAAATATGTATATTGTTGCCTCATTTATACAAAGGGAGGAAGAAAATCTAATTAGGCCAAAAAAAAAATTATTTGATTCTCAATCAATCCCTCATTGAAATTGAACCCCCTCTTTGGATGTTTTTATATTACCTTGCAGTGTCTGCCAAAATTGGCAGACTCAAAACTTTTTACATTTTTGGATTGATGTATATAACTGAACTCTGAAGAGAATAACTAAAAACAGTCAACATCCTGTGGCTTTGCAGTTGTTTCTAGGCAAGTCTTGGCTGCCTATTTAGGCAGCCAAGACTTGCCTAGAAATAACTGCCAAGGCACTAGGAATGTAACTTGCAAGTTTCCTCATAGACAGCATGTTGGGGCACCTGTTTTGTTGTAGTAAAAATGATCAAAGTCAGAATTAGGCCCTTGAGGGTTAAAATTAAATGAGTTAATTTATATAATTATGCACTTTCTGTATATTCTGTGTGTGAAAAGACAGCAGAAAATCTTTCAATCCATGCTGATTACATGTATGCAAGAAAACAATAAAAATTAAAACCCTCCCTCCCACCCTCCCTCACTGATTTGAAAAACAAATTGCCTGAGAAGCAATTAATTTATTTTATGTGGCCTTATAGAAGAATTTTGTTTTCTTTTGGTATTGTCATTGGGTATAAGGTCTGTTCGCCATAGATAAATTTAAAACAATTAGACTGGAAAAACTGAAGCACAGTAATTGAGTAAGGTTTAGTGTTGGAATATTCTTGATCCCTTGAGGGCCAGAAACTTTGTCGTGTTGGGAACTGTAATAGTTTGGGAACAATTGTTAGGCATGTGCTTATATATTTGCAAGTAAGTATGTGTAGATCTTGGAAGGGGATACCCCTTGCTTTTGCCTCATAACTTCCTTGAAAATTCAGGAATTTCTATTCTCTGGATACTTGGAATCCTTTGAAAATATACCAAGAAGGTCCTTGAACTGACTACTCATTCCAGTACAGAATCCCTGGCTTGGCAGATACTTTACTGTATTATAAAATGTGGGAGCGTGGTGGCTCAGTAGGGAGAGGTGCAGGCTGCAAGCCGAGAGGTCCTCGGTTCAAATCCCACCTGCGGCAACTGCGTTGTGTCCTTGGGCAAGACACTTCATCTTCGTTGCCCGCGTGGGGGCACAATGACGCCATGTACTAAGGCGTACTGCACGTCGATGGTGCGCATGTTTTCAACCAACCTAACCCTGCCTGTGCTGCAGTGCAGAGTTACAATGTTGGGGAGCTGGCAGCTGCTCATCGTTGCTTGGTGGTTCTCTCCGGGTACTCTGGCTTCCTCCACCCGTAAAACTGTCACGGTCATGATTAGCCAGTGTGCATAAATATGTGAACTTAAACACCAATAAAAATAAATAAATAAATAATTATGAAATGTAATGCTTGTGTACAAATAATTTTTTATTTTTTTTTACAGATGCACTCCACAGAGGAGAAGGTAAGATTAATTAACGAAGTGCCCTTTACAAGAGTAGTTTGAGAACAATTCATAATTATACCCCACGCAACAAAGTTGCGGGGATATAATGTTTTTGACTGGTCAGTCCGTCAGTCAGTCCTACTTGTTTTCCGGACTTTTTTTTCTACACGCTTCCAGATATTGAGCTGATTTTTGGTATGTCAGTCTAACATGGTGGCCTGCAGATCAAGTTTGCATTTTGTTCCGCTCCACTGATTTTTACCAAAATTACGGCCCTTGGACTCTGAAAAATTCTTCAAAATTACAGTTTTCCGGACTTTTTTTCTACACGCTTCCAGATATTGAGCTTATTTTTAGCTCAACTTTGGCGAAGCCAAATTTGAGCTTATGCCATGGCCCGTCGTCCGTCTGTCTGTCAACAATTGGATACGGCTCGGGCTAGAGGCCGTATTTATGAATCGATCTTTACGAAACTTATTGGGTACCTTTGTAATGACCGTGGGACGAGAACGAGTGTTTTTGGCTGCGGTCTGAAATTCAAGATGGCTGCCAGCCACAATTTTGTACCGACGATGCAGAAATCTGTATTTTTATACTGTACCAATGACCCAGACATAGCTGGTGCTAACTCGTAAAATATAGGGCCAAACACAAATTTTGCCCCCCAATCCCCAAAATTTGCATCTAAAACTAAAGAAAACATGTCCTGAAAGGCCCTCCACACTTCGCCCCTACTGCGCATGCGCAGTGTCAAGGACGTTCCGAAATTGGCGCCATTAATCATTCTAAGTTTGGCCCTTCATCAGTTAACATCTGACTGATCTTTGTGCTTTTAAATCTCAGTTTAAATGATGCCAGACACATAAATATTAGTGAAATGGTGATTCTAAGGAGGATAGAGAAGGAGGAGAGGAAAAGAATGTGTGACAGAATATTATCAGGGCTGTAACTTAAAATTTTTTAATGAAATTATGTTAAGTTACCTATTTTCAAGGCAGCAGCCATTTTGTTGTCATTCTGATTATTTAGTTACACTGTTTTTTCAAGTGTTTTCCTCTCTCCCTGTCCTTTAAGTTCCCCCTTGCTATTCTCCCATGCTTTTGGCATAGTTTCTGTAATTATTATTACTAAAATTTCTTGGGAGTTTTAGCTGAATAACAGAATGAATTCTGTTCTTTCCCCATGTTTACGTCTTCACCTACGGGTGGTTAGGCGTTGTGTTCTGCATCTACCATCTGATGTTCTGCAGTTTCTTCCCTGGAAGTCTCTGTTTTGCATCAGATAGTGTATTTTTGGTAACTGATTTCGGGCCTGGGTGCCTGGAGTCTTATTTTAGTGTTTTTACACTCATTGTTTACATTTACAACAGCCCTCTGTGTGAGGGGGGGATTTCTAAAAAATAATATCTTTATGTTATTTTAATTATAACTAGATACATTATTATTGTTCGTAAGTGTTGAATAAATTGTTTAAAATATTTTTAAAATTTTTGTCCACACTTAGGCTTGGGATCCATTGGGGCTCAACGTTACTTTTCAGAAACTTGGGCTGTTCTGAAAAAATATTTTTTCAAAATATTTTGATTTCAATTATTTTTTCTATATTAATGGATCATATTATTATTATGTATTTTGATTGCCAGGGGTTAGTGCGAGTACCAGGACTTGTTTTCTTTTCACATTGAAAGGATATTGATCAATTGTTTTAAGAGGAAGTCTTCCTCTGACTTTATTATCATTCTATATGTGGTCAGTGTACTCGCATTAACTCCTGTTCTGTATCGTATGATTTCGATGACAATATGGGAAGCGTATGTCACGGTATGTTGTTGGGGATTTGGACACTCCGGTCCTTTCCCCGCAGAGTCACTCTACTTTATCAATTTCTATTTCAGACGATCAAGATTAGGGTGATGTATCTGTGATGTCTTCCAACAGTGTGCCTCCGTCGTCACAATTAATGAAGGGCTAGCGGAAAAGTGCTCATGTAATACGCCAATTGCCTAAGAGGACCCTAGTAGGTTCGACGGCCTTTGACGTCCGCTAGCTCGCCCGGTGTAGCGTCCATTCACCGAATGGTTCGGCAGCCGGGTTCGTCCGTTGCGGTCTAGAAGGAATTTTGGGGTGATGCGAGCACTATAAAATTAACTTAATGCACACCCAGTGACGGCGGATTGGAGGGAGAACGGAGGAAGCCTTTTAGTCCGGTTCATAGCTCGTTCCGGTCCATCCGGACGGCAAGCGAGAGAGGCCCCTCTCTCGTTCAACAACATCTGGCCCCAGATGTTGTGGTACAAAATGTGTCGCTAGCGGAGCATACGTCCGTCGCTCGGGACGCTCCGTTGTATAGGCAGTCCGCTGAGACTGCTAAGGCTTCCTCTTCTCGTCAGCGCACACGACCGCACCTTGGCTGCGTGACCGCCGATATATTACCAGCTTCGCCGATCAAGGATTCTTCGGCGACCAGGTCACTCCATCCGGCAGCCAGGGATTCGAGACCGATGGACTCCGGACGTTCGCATAGGAATAGTATGCGGGAGCCATCTGATGCGGAGCTGCTCTCGGCGAAGCAGCGATAGACTGCGCCTCCGCAAGTCTCGACGCCGGACATTCTTGTGCACATAGCACAGCTTATCGCAGCATCCCAGCAGCCGACAGAAACGGTGTCGGATCGAGAATTATCCGACAGCGCTGGGTCGGTAGCCGGGGACTCGAGGCCTGCAGACTCCGGACGTTCGCATAGGAAGTGTGCGGGAGTCAACGTACACGGAGCTTCCGGCGGCAATGCATCGTAAGTCCGCTACTGCACAGGCCTCGGGAACGGACGTGCTTTCCTTAATAGCACAGTTTATCGCAGCATCCCAGCATCAACTGAATCTGTCGCATATATTTTATCCGACGATGCTGGGTCGGGACGCTCCGCGGAAGCGGGTACGGACGTCCGAAAGTTTCATCCGGTCCGACGGGATACCGAAAGGGATTCGGAGGATTTCAAGCTTTCCCTTTCGGAACAACATATGCTGCGATGCCGGATAAGAAACTGATAGCGTCGGTGGACTTAGAAATTTTTGGTTCGGTTCAGGGACATCGTCCCTCAGTTCCGACATAGTCCAATAATGTCACACAAACTTTCGAATTATTGAACGACGCTATATATATTATTATTTTATGCTTGCTATCCAAGCATTTCTGGTTTCTTGTTCGAAGAGTTATGGAGATGTCTTTCAAAAGTGTGCCTCTGTCGTCATAGTTAATGAAGAGTTAGCGGCAATAAGTGCTCATGGAATATGTCTATCGCTTACGGAGTGACATTCGCTAGCTCACCCGGTGTAGCGTACATTCATCGAATGGTTCGGCTGCCGGGTTCGTCCGTTGCGGTCTAGGAATGAGATTTGGGTGATGCGAGCACTTTAATTACTTTAGTACTCACCCAGTGACGGCAGATTGAGGACAGATCGGAGGAAGCCTGTTAGTCCGGTTCCTGGCTTGTCCAGGTCCGTCCGGGCTGTGAGCGAGAGAGGTTCCTCTCTCGCCCAACAACATAGGGGACCGCATGTTGTGGTTCAGATTTTTTACATTCGGAGCATATGTCCGTTGCTCGGGATGCTCCGTTATATTGACAGTCCGAGAGACTGCCTTTAATGCTTCCTCATCCTCACAGCAGGGCACACGACCGCACATTGGCTACGTGACCTCGAGTATCCGATCAGTTTCGGCATTCAGTGATTCCACGGCGAATAGGTCGCGCCATCCGGTAGCCAAGGGACACGAGGCCTATACACTCCGTTCGCTCGCATATTGGAAGTATGCACGGGGTAACGATCACGGAGCTTCCAGCGGCAATGCATCGTAAGACCGCTTCTCCTCAGGCCTCAGTGACGGACGTGCTATCCGAGTTAGCACAGTTGTTTCGCAGCATCCCAGCAATTGACAGTTTCTCGGTCGAGTCAGGAATTATCCGACGGCGCTGGGTCGGTGTGGTCCGCGGTTGCATCAGCTACGGACGACCTAACGCTTTATAGGGTCCGACAGGATGGCGAAAGGGATTCGAAAGATTTCGAGTTTTCCCTTTAGTAGTATCGGAAGATGCCTTTCATATCTTCTGGCATTTCTTCCAGTGATTATTATTTCGGACTTCATTGCTGCGATCTTGGATAAGAGACTTATAGCGTCATTGGACTCGGATTTTTCGATCGGTACAGGGACATTGTCCCTGACTTACCGACGCAGTCCAATATTGTCATTACAACATGTGTTTTATTTTTCGACGCTATATATATATATATATATACAAGCCTGCTACTAAGCATGATAGTTTAGTTTCTTGTCCGCGTTGCTCATTTCTGCCATTTTATCATTTTTACAAATAGTTTATTTTGGCAGAGCAGGGCATACCGAGAGTTCATATGCGTCTAGACGGTGTGATTAAAGACTGCATATATTCTTTTTCGCCGTTTATGTCTTTTCCAATTTCAATGTTGGGAACGACATTATGTATAGTAGACTTAACTTAGACGCTTTATTATACGTAATCCGCCTTACTGAGGCGTTATCATTACGTCTTCAAGAAAAGATTTACGGGATATTATTCTCAATGTAATTTCTTTTGAGGGCAGTAGTTTGTTCACGTATAACTCCGCCCTTCAGTGGCTGATTGGAGTTGGTTAGACGTGACGCAGACCTAGCTACATCCACACGCGTGGATAGTAAGGTTAAGAACTCTCTCAGAGTCGCTTCGTTCTCGGAGGAGCTTCTCTTCGACGGCAACTTTCCGGCAATCCATGAATTGCTCGATTTATACGTTCTCTTGTCTATCTAGTGTTACAAGAGATTCAGACTGGGGCAAACATTCGGTGGTTGACTCAGAGAGTGCCGCCGCAGTTGCCGGACCCGAGTGTGGCTGTTATGACGGTTGCCAGTCAAACAGATTGGGATATATACTGATCCCTACGGATTTGAAGTGCCAGGGTCTTTGGGTTCCGCAGTCTTTTAGCTATCAGTTTAACTTCCGCGGAATAATGTTTTTTTAGGCTTGCTTTATGTCATTGCATGAACATTATTCAGAAACGCATGCCCAAATTCCTGTCCTTTAATTCGACAGTAGTGGCGTATCTCCGGAACCAGGGAGGCACTCTTTCGTTTCCGTTATTCAATTTAATGGAAAGAATCCGTCTGTTGGTTATAGTACACCAAGTTCAGTTTTGGTCCGTCATATTCCGGGTCGTCTGATTGTTTTATCGGACTCCCGTTCTCTTACGGGTCGCTTGTTGCTGTCAGAATGGACTCTCAACAAACAAGTATTCAATCAGATTTGCTATCTATGGGAGCGCCCAATGATGATTTATTTATGACACAGCTTGCTATCAATTGCAGACGTATGTGTTGGCTTGTCCAGATCTCTGAGCTAATAGTGTTAACGCTCTATTGATCTATAGGACGGAATGATAGGATACGCGTATCCTCCGGCGCTGTTGTTTTAGCAGGTATTGCTAAGATAAACAACCACAATACATTTCTGTTGATAGCATCTCTATCTTCACAGAGATCATGAGTAATTTACTCTCTTGTCTACTGTGGGTCTTAACGTGAAATCTTCCTCTATGTGAGGATCTTTTTTCACTGAGTAAATCGTGTCATCTTTATCACAACCAGCAAGGTCGCAACCTTCATGTATTCCGTTGTGTGGTCCGTATTGCATTGTAAGCACTGTACTGGACGAGCTTTGGACGCGATTTCTTACTATAGGAGATCCTCTTCTTCGCTATTCTATGCGACTAAAGTGGAGGCTCTTCCGTAGTGGTGTAGGGATCATTATGTTCATATTGTTGATCCCTCCATACTACTCATTGCTATTTTTTAGTATACTTGTTTCACAAGATCTACTGCAGCCTGTTATTATTTAGGTTATAGGTTTATGTTACCTCATACCTATGCACTCTACGATAGTTTACAATTGAGTCTTTTGTCTCTTTATCTAAGTCAGTTAGTAACTTTTTGATAAATAGACTTAGAATCTTTAGATTAAATTCCTATACGGATTTTAACTTCGGTTCTTATTTAGCTAAGTAATCATTTGAGCCTCTGGAAACAGTAGTTTTCAAATTCTGACCTTTTAGACAGTAATTCTGTTGGTTTCTCTTTTACTGTAGAGTCAGTGAGTTTCATGCACTATCGATGGATGATTTTCACTTTCATAGTTTCGGAATCAATACTTCCGTTACTATTTAGGTTGGATTGTTGCATAAGAGTTAGGCTCCTATTATCCGGAACCTATTATTTTAAGGTCCTTCCGTCTTCGTATGGGCATAGGCCTTTACTCTTTCCGGGTACAGTTTATGTATTTATAAACAGATATCTGTTTATTACAAGGGCGTAAGCTTCTTCTGTCTTTGATGTCTAGTAGAAGGACGTTACGCTCCATTTTATTGTTAATGGATTCTATTAACTATCGGTACTGCTTATGGTATATCATTGACTTAGCAGTTGTGCTTAAGATTTCGGCTCATGAAGTAAGAGTTCTTCTACTTCTTGGGCTTACATTAATAGTGTCGCTATTATAGATTTTTGAAGGCCGCTCATTGCGCTCAGCCATCCACATTCATGAATTTTATCTTAGAAATATCGAGTCAATTTCTTGAGGCCTCTTTTGTTAGGTCTATTATCTACTGCTCAGAATGTCATTCACTTAACAGTTGCTACTATAGCTAGGTAGGCTGTCTGTTTCGGCAGTGTCTCCGTTCGGCTGCCCTCTTCGCTCTGGGCTATTTGACCCAGGGCAAGAAAAAGGGGGGGGGGGGGGAGGGTGTTCCCTTGGGTCACCTGTTTTACTATGAAAACAAGGGGATACCTGCTCCGGAGTTAGTAATTCTGAGCTGTTATTGGGATGGTTGTTTAGTGAGAAGTTTAAGTTTATAAAATTCATTCAAGTCTTAGTTTTTAAAGTATAGCTTTTGAATATTGCATATGTCAACGGACATGATTATGCAATTCTCAGACACTTTTAGGAGTATAAGAGTCTCTATTCTCTAGACTTACTTTATTATTGGCTTACTTTAAAAATTATTAGTATAAGGATTATATTGGATATTAATAGAGTACATGGATGTATGAAGCTCAATTTTGGAAGGTGTTGTATCTTTCTAATTTATCATAAATAAGAAAGATACATGTAAGGCCTATTACTTCTTTTCCCTACAGGGGATGACTCTATTTTATTTTATTGAGCGTATTCCATTTTGCTCTATGTCCTTGGCCCTCCAGCCTTTTTACTATTCAGCTATGTCTGGGTCATTGGTACAGTATAAAAATGTTAAAAAATTTATAGTAATTTATATATTTTTTATACTTACCAATGACCCAGACGGGGATGGCCCTCCCAGGAGTTGGGAACTCTTGCCTCCCCGCTGAGTACATAGCGCTTACCAGGCACTGGTTATTAGAATGATAAATGGCGCCAATTTCGGAACGTCCTTGACACTGCGCATGCGCAGTAGGGGCGAAGTGTGGAGGGCCTTTCAGGACATGTTTTCTTTAGTTTTAGATGCAAATTTTGGGGATTGGGGGGCAAAATTTGTGTTTGGCCCTATATTTTAAGAGTTAGCACCAGCTATGTCTGGGTCATTGGTAAGTATAAAAAATATATAAATTACTATAAATTTTTTAACTTTTTGTACAGAACTTTCATATGAAAGCTCTGTTTAGTACCATGGGATACATCACATATAATACGGGGTTTTTTTTCGTGTGTAAATTATGCAAATTAGACTAACTTTGATGTTTTTTGGTGTTACTTTCAGCACTGTAAGTGCAAATGCCAATACGGCTCGGGCTAGAGGCCGTATTTTGAACCGATCTTTACTAAACTCCTTGGGTACCTTTGTTATCACCGTGGGACGAGAATGAGTGTTTTGGGGTCCGGTCCGAAATTCAAGATGGCCAATAGCAGCCATTTTGTACAAAATTTGGTGCAATCAGATTTTTGCACAGAACTTCCATATGAAAGCGCTGATTTGAATAATTTTTTGTGTGAATGTTGAGTACCATGGGATACATCACATATAATACGGGTTTTTTTCTTGTGCAGAAATTATGCAAATTAGATGAACTTTGATTTTTTCAGTGCTACTTACAGTAAGTACACATGTCAATACGGCTCGGGCTAGAGTCTGTATTTATGAACCGATCTTCACGAAACATCTTGGGTACCTTTGTTATCACCTTGGGACGAGAACGAGTGTTTCTGGGTGCGGTCCAAAATTCAAGATGGCTGCCAGTGGCCATTTTGTACCGAAATTAGGTCTAATCAGTTTTTTGTACACAACTTCTATACGGCTCAGGCTAGAGGCCGTATTTATGAACCGATCTTTACAAAGCTTCTTGGGTACCTTTGTTATCACCGTGGGATGAGAACGAGTGTTTTGGGGTGTGGTCCGAAATTCAAGATGGCCACCAGCAGCCATTTTGTACCAAAATTAGTGCAATCAGTCTTTTGTACAGAACTTCTGTATGAAAGTTCTGATTTGAATAAATTTTTGTATGAATGTTTAGTAACATGGAATACATCACATATAGTACGGGGTTTTTTCTCGTGCAGAAATTATGCAAATTAGATGAACTTTGATTTATTCAGTGCTACTTATACACTGTAAGTGCTCATGTCAATACGGCTCGGGCTAGAGGCTGTATTTATGAACCGATCTTCACAAAACTTCTTGGGTACCTTTGTTATCACCTTGGGACGAGAACGAGTGTTTCTGGGTGCGGTCCACAATTCAAGATGGCTGCCAGTGGCCATTTTGTACCGAAATTAGGTCCAATCAGTTTTTTGTCACAACTTCTACACAGCTCATATTTGTGAACTGATCTTCACGAAACTTCTTGGGTACCTTTGTTTTCACCTTGGGACAGGAATGAGTGTGTTTTGGGGTGCCTTTGTTATCACTGTGCTATGAGAACAAATATTTTGGGGTTCAGTCAGACCCACTCTGGGACTCAAAAGATTTTTTTCTAGTTTAGCATCTGACTGTCACCCACCTTTACAATACTTTACCTATACATTTGTTACAGGCAACAGTCAGAGTTTATGTACAGACCGTTACAATACTTTATATGTACCTTTGTTATCAGGTCATTACCTAGATGTTTGTCATTGCTGTGTCACATACTGTACATGTACATGTCTTTGTCTTGAGAAGTTGAGCTACAGTGTCATTGACACTTTCATTGGTATGTTAGTCTGACATGGTGGCCTACAGATCAAGTTTGCATTTTGTTCCGCTCCACTGATTTTTACCGAAATTACGGCCCTTGAAGTTTAAAAAGTTCATCAAAATTTCAGTTTTGCAGACTTTTTTCCTACACGCTTCCAGATATTGAGCTGATTTTTGGTATGTTAGTCTAACATGGTGGCCTACAGAACAAGTTTGCATTTTGTTCCGCTCCACTGATTTTTACCAAAATTACGGCCCTTGGACTCTGAAAAATGCATCAAAATTACAGTTTTGCGGACTTTTTATCTACACGCTTCCAGATATTGAGCTGATTTTTGGTATGTTAGTCTGACATTGTGGCCTACAGATCAAGTTTGCATTTTGTTGTGCTCCATTGATTTTTACCGAAATTATGGCCCTTGAACTTTGAAAAGTTCATCAAAATTACAGTTTTGCGGACTTTTTTCCTACACGCTTCCAGATATTGAGCTGATTTTTGGTATGTTAGTCTAACATTGTGGCCTACAGAACAAGTTTGGGTTTTGTTCTGCTCCACTGATTTTTACCAAAATTACGGCCCCATAGACTTTGAAAGGTTCATCAAAATTACAGTATTTTTATACTGTACCAATGACCCAGACTTAGCTGGTGCTAACTCCACAAAAACCAGGGCCAAACACAAATTTTGCCCCCCAATCCCCAAAATTTGCATCCAAAACAAAAAGAAATCATGTCCTAAAGGACCTCCATAGTACGACTCTACTGCGCATGCGCAGTGACGCAGTCGTCCCGAAATTGGCGCCAAATATCTTTCTCTGTTTGGCCCTTCATCAGTCAACATCTCACTGATCTTTGTGCTTGTAAATCTCAGTTTAAAGGATGCCAGACACGTAATTTTTGGAGAAAATGTGATTCTAAGGAGGATAGAAGGAGGAGAGGAAAAAAGAAGTGGCAAAAAATAATCAGGGCTGTACTTAAAATTTTTTGTTGAAATTATGTTAAGTTGCCTATTTTCGAGGCATGGGCCTCTTGTTGTCATTCTTGCTAATTGTTGCACTGCTTATTCAGTGTTTCCTCTCCCCTAGCCTTCTAAAGTTCCCCCTTGCAATTCTCCCATGCTTTTGGCATATTTTTGAGAAGTTTCATTTCTAAAATTTCCTGGGAGAGTTGCTTGGTTACAGAATGTTTTCTGTTATTTTCCCCATAGTTACGTTTTCACCCATGGGTGTATAACGTTTGTGTTCTGCATCTTCCATCTGATGTTCTGCAGATTCTCCCCTGGGAGTCTCTGTTTTGCATCAGATAGAGTGTAATTGATGACTGATTCCGGGCCAGTTTTTTCAGTGCCTGGAGTCATGTTTTCTAGTGTGTTTACACTGTTTGTTTTCATTGGCAACAGCCTTTTTTGAGGGGGGCTGTTTGCCTTTGTGGTAGTTTATCTCATTATAAGATACATTTATATTATCCGAAAGTGTCTCATTAATTATTTTATATAATTTTAAAATTTTTGACCACACTTTGCCATCGGATCCATCGGGGCTCAACGTTACTTTTCAGCAACTTGGGCTTCTCTGAAAAAATATTTTTTTCAAAATTATTTTGTTTTGCAATTGTTTTTTCATTTATTGATGGATCATGTTATTATGTATCTTTGTGTCAGGGGTTTTTGCGAGTAACTAGGACTTATTGTTGTTCTTTCACAATGAAGGGACATTGTTCAAATTGTAATAGGAAGAAATCTTCCTCTGACTTTCATGATCATTGTATTAATTGTAGTCAGTGTTCTCGCATTAATCCTTGTCCTATATGTGAACATTGGGATGAGAAACATTGGAAACGTGTGTCACGATATGTTGTTTCTGGAGAAAGAGCGATGCCCGCTCTTTCTCCACAAGGTCACTCTACTCTCTCAGTTTCTATTTCAGAGGAACCAGAACAGGGTGATGTTTCCATGTTATCTTCTTCAAGTGTGCGTCCGTCGTCACAAATGAATTCAGAGCTAGCGGCAAAAGTGCTCATGGAGATTAGACAAATGTCGTCCGCTAGCTCGCCTGGTGTAGCGTCCATTCACCGAATGGTTCGGCAGCCGGGTTCGTCCGATGCGGTCCAAGAGGAAATTTTGGGTGATGCGAGCACTATAAAAATAATAGATGCACACCCAGTGACGGCGGATAGTGAACGAGAACGGAGGAAGCCTTTTAGTCCGGTTCCTAGCTCGTCCAGGTCCAGCCGGGCCGCGAGCGAGAGAGGCCCCTCTCTCGTACAACAACATCTGGGACCAGATGTTGTGGTACAAAATGTGTCTTTAGCGGAGCATACGTCCGTCGCTCGGGACGCTCCGTTGTATAAGCAGTCCGCAGAGACTGTTAAGGCTTCCTCTTCTCGTCGGCGCACACGACCGCACCTTGGCTGCGTGACCTCCGATATTTTGCCAGCTTCGCCGATGAAGGATTCTTCGGCGACCAGGTCACACCATCTGGCAGCCAGGGATTCGAGACCGATGGACTCCGGACGTTCGCATAGGAAAAGTATGCGGGAGCCATCTGATGCGGAGCTGCCCTCGGCGAAGCAGCGAAAGACCGCGCCTCCGCAGGTCTCGACGTCGGACATTCTAGTGCAGATAGCACAGCTTATCGCAGCATCCCAGCAGCCGACAGAAACGGTGTCGGATCGAGAATTATCCGACGGCGCTGGGTCGGTACGCTCCGCCGAAGCATCGGGGGCGGACGACCGGGAACATCGGGAGGTCCGACCGGATGGTGAAAGGGATACGGATGAATTGGAGCTATCCCTTTCGGAACAACATAAAGCTGCCGTGGACTTCATCCGGCACTTTCTTCCTCAAGTTGTTCCGTCGGGCCAGACTGCTGCGCTTCCGGACAGGAGAATTATAGCGTCATTGGACTCTGAATTTTTTGAGCGGTTCAGGGACATCGCTCCCGAGTTTCCGTCGCAGTCCAATAATGTTGCAAAAACATTTGAATTATTGAACGACGCTATTTTTAAACTTGCTTCCAGGACGGGGAAAGCAGGTTTCTTGTCCGCAAATACTCTCAACCTGCCTTTCATTAATGCAAGGAATAAATTCGACACGGCAGGTCAGGGTATACCGAGAGTTCCTCTGCGTATGGACGACGAGGCGGAAGACTTAGAGCTATCATTACCGTCGTCAGCTTCTATTCCAACCGCAGTGTTGGAAACAGCTATTGCATCTAACAGAGCCAATTTAGATGCCTTATCTTACGCAGATCACCTTACTAAGGCGTTATCACTGCGCCTTCAAGGGGAAGAGTTTCAGGATATACAATCCTCTTTAAGACTTCTTTCAAGGGCAGTAGCTTATTCCACGTGTAACTCCGCCCTTTCAGTGGCAAATCTGGAGTTGGTTAGACGTGACGCAGCCCTGGCTACATCCACACTAGTGGATTCTAAGGTGAAGAACTCTCTTAGAGTCGCTTCGGTCTCAGGAGATCTTCTCTTTGACGGCAAGCTTTCCGCTATTTATGATAATATTAAAAAGAAAGCTAGTGATTCTCTGTTGTTCAGATCCGCTCCTAAAAGGTCGGATACAGCAGACACGAATAAGGCGGGCACTTCTGGGTCTTATGCGCCCAAGAGAGGTTCCTATAGAGGTTCCGGTGCGTCCTCTGGCTCTTATTCGAGAGACCGTCAGGATAGCGACTCTCGTTCGGGACGTCCTTCAGGCCGGGACAATCGGTCGGACGCCCCGAGGTCGACGAGGCGAGGTGCGGGTCGTGGAAGACGTGGTTTCTCCTACCGCAGGCCTCGCAGATCCAGGAGGTGATGGCTTAAACCTCTATCGCGTTCCGGTTGGCGGAAGGTTGTCGAGTTTTTCTCAAGAGTGGGCGTCGATTACGGACGACCCGTGGGTGAGAGGAGTGACTTCGGAAGGTCTAAAGATATCCTTCAAACGAAAGCCTCCATTAACTCGAAGTCCAAAGTGGACTCATCTTCCGTCAAATCCTCAGAAAAGAGACGCTCTGGTATCAGAGGTGCAGTCTCTTTTAATGAAGAACGCGGTAGAGGTCGTAGAAAACCAGGAATCGCTGGGATTCTACAGCCATCTGTTTCTGGTTCCGAAACCAGACAGCTCGTTCCGTCCAGTCATAGATTTGAGCTGGATAAACAAGCTGATCGTCGCTCCGAAGTTTTATATGGAGACGATTCGATCGGTCAGAGCGAGTATTCGGGTGAACGATTATGCAACGAGCATAGATCTCAAAGATGCGTACTTTCACGTCATGGTACATCCGACATTCCGAAAGTATCTACGCTTCGCAGTCCTAGGAGTGGTGTATCAGTTCCGGGCCATGTGCTTCGGATTGAATCTAGCACCCTGGGCTTTCACTCGGGTAATGAACTCGGTAATGATCTACTTCCGAGCTCATTCGTCTGTGGTAACGTCGGCCTACCTGGACGACATTCTTCAGAGGTACGGCAACGAGTTAACGCTTCAGAACGATGTTCAGAATCTTCTTCTATTGCTCCGACGTCTCGGTTTCATAGTAAACGAGGAGAAGTCGGATCTGGTGCCGTCCAAGTCATTCACTCATCTGGGAATGAGCTTCGAGACGCACAACAATCTCGTTCGTCTGCCGTTAACCAGAGCGAAATTAGTCAGTTGTTACGCTCGCTATTGTCTGAATGCAGACAAAGTCACGGCGAGAGAATTTATGAGACTGATAGGTCTGTGCGGAGCCGCCGCGGATCTCATTCCGATGGGACGGCTACGCACACGGCCTCTTCAAATTTTCCTGACTCAGAATTGGAGTGTGAAAATTCATTCGCTCGATGTAGACGTTCTCTTGTCAGATCAAGTGAAACAAGAGATTCAGACTTGGGCAAACATTCAGTGGTTAACTCAAGGAGTTCCGGTGCAGTTGCCGGATCCGAGTTTTACCATTATGACGGATGCCAGTCAAACAGGTTGGGGTGCATCATTAATCCCAACGGATTCGAGATGCCAGGGTCTTTGGGATCCGCAATTCCTGTGCAAGCACATAAACATCAAGGAAATGATGTCAATTTGGCTTGCGTTACGTCACTGGATGGACATTATTCACGATGCTCATGTCCAAATCCTATCCGACAATACGACAGTAGTGGCGTATATACGGAATCAGGGAGGCACTCATTCAGTTCCGTTGTTCAATCTAACGGAAAGAATCCTTCTGTTTGCGTTGGAACATCACGTTCTTCTTTCGGTCCGTCACATACCGGGTCGTCTGAATGTGCTAGCAGACTCCCTTTCACGAAAGGGTCGCTTGTTGCCGTCGGAGTGGACTCTCAACAAACAAGTATTCAATCAGATTTGCTACCAATGGGAACGGCCAATGATAGACTTATTTGCGACACATCTCAACAATCAGTTGCAGGCGTATGTGTCCCCGTGTCCGGATCCAAGAGCATTTGCAGTAGACGCTCTGTCGATCCCTTGGGACGGAATGATAGGATATGCGTATCCTCCAGCGCCGTTAATTCAACAAGTATTGCTAAAGATAAAACAATCTCAATGCAAGATTCTGTTGGTAGCATCTCTGTCGCCACAGAGACCGTGGATAAATCTACTCAGGTGTCTGTTGTGGGACCTACCGCGGAAGCTTCCTCCACGAGAGGATCTTCTTTCGCAGGGGAAATCGCGCCAACTCCATCACAACCCGCAAGGTCTCAACCTTCACGTTTTTCCGTTGTGCGGTCCTTCTTGCATGGCAAGCACTTTACAGGACGAGCAGTGGACGCGATTTCTAACTGTAGGAGGACCTCCTCTTCTCTAAACTATGCGGCTAAGTGGAAGGTTTTTCGTCGTTGGTGTAGGGATCATTCTGTAGATATATTTGATCCCTCTATACCAGACATTGCAAACTTTCTAGTATACTTGTTTGACGAAATCAAACTGCAGCCTGTTACTATAAAGGGTTATAGATCTATGTTATCTGATACCTATGCACATCATGATAGTTTACAAATTGGATCTAATGTCTCTTTATCGAAATTGGTTAGAAACTTTTCGATAAATAGACCCAGAACTCTTAGATTAATTCCTAAGTGGAATTTAGCTTGGGTTCTCCTTAAATTGAAGGAAAAGCCATTTGAACCTCTTGGGACAGTAGATTTCAAATTCTTATCTTATAAGACAGCTTTTCTCTTAGCTTTCTCTTCTGCCAGAAGAGTCAGTGAGCTTCATGCACTATCGGTGGATGATTCTCATTATCGTAGTGTTGGGAACACTATCACCTTCACTACTAATGTCGTTTTTTTAGCTAAGAATCAGGCTCCTAATAAATATCCGGAACCTATTGTTATTAAGGCTCTTCCGTCTTCAGACGGGCGTAGGCCTTTACTCTGTCCTGTTAGAGCACTACGTATCTATAAACAGAGATCTCAGTTCATCAGAAAGGGACGGAAACGTTTCTTTCTGTCTTTGATGCCTAATAGAAAGGACATTTCAGTCCATTCTATTGCTAGATGGATTCAGTTAACTATCCGTACTGCGTATGAAGATTTATCTTCTTCTCAGCAGTCTGTACTTAAGATTTCTGCTCATGAAGTAAGAGCTCTTTCTACTTCCTGGGCTTATGCTAATAGTGTTGCTATTACAGATTTAATGAAGGCTGCTTATTGGTCTCAGCCTTCCACATTTACTAATTTTTATCTCAGAAATATTGAGTCCATTTCTGGAGACCTGCATTGTTTAGGTCCGTTATCTGTTGCTCAGAATGTCGTCCACTAAACAGTTGCAACTATAGTTATGCAGGCTTTCTGTTCCGGCAGTGACTCCGTCCGGCTGCCCTCTTCGCTCTGGGCTATTTGACCCAGGGGAAGGGGGGGGGGGGCGGGTGTTCCCTTAGGTCACCTGCTTTATAGTGAAAAGCAAGGGAATGCCTCCTCCAAGACCGTATTTCTGAGTCGCTTCCGGGATGGTTTTAAAGTGTAATATTAATGTTTAATTTCATTCATGTCTTATTTTTAAAGTGTAGCTCGGTGTGAAGCATTTGTATATGTCAAGTGTCAAACGGGCTTTAATATACAATACTCGGACACTTTTAAATGATTATAAAGAGTCTCAATTCTCTGGACTACTTTATTTATTGGCTTGCTTTAAAAATAATTAGTATAAGGGTTATACTGGATGTTAATAGAGAACATGAATGTTATTGTGCTCAATTATTAAGGATAGTGTATCTTTCTAATTTAATATTAAATAAGAAAGATACATGTAAAGCCTAATACTCCTTTTCTCCTTAAGGGGTTACCTCTTTATTATATAATTGAGCTTATTGGATTTTCCTCTATGTCCTAGGCCCTCCAGCCTGTTTACTATTCAGCTAAGTCTGGGTCATTGGTACAGTATAAAAATGTTAAAAAATTTATAGTAATTTATATATTTTTTATACTTACCAATGACCCAGACGGGGATGGCCCTCCCTGAGTTGGGAACTCTTGCCTCCCCGCTGAGTACATAGCGCTGACCAGGCACTGCCAGTAAGAATGATATTAGGCGCCAATTTCGGGACGACTGCGTCACTGCGCATGCGCAGTAGAGTCGTACTATGGAGGTCCTTTAGGACATGATTTCTTTTTGTTTTGGATGCAAATTTTGGGGATTGGGGGGCAAAATTTGTGTTTGGCCCTGGTTTTTGTGGAGTTAGCACCAGCTAAGTCTGGGTCATTGGTAAGTATAAAAAATATATAAATTACTATAAATTTTTTAACTTTCCGCGCTTTTTTTGGTATGTGTGTCTAACATGGTGGCCTACAGATTAAGTTTTCATTTTGTTCTGCTCCACTGATTTTTACCGAAATTACGGCCCTTCGACTTTGAAAAGTTCGTCAAAATTACAGTATTTTTATACTGTACCAATGACCCAGACTTAGCTGGTGCTAACTCCAACAAAACCAGGGCCAAACACAAATTTTGCCCCCCAATCCCCAAAATTTGCATCCAAAACAAAAAGAAATCATGTCCTAAAGGACCTCCATAGTACGCCTCTACTGCGCATGCGCAGTGTCGCAGTCGTCCCGAAATTGGCGCCAATTATCATTCTCTGTTTGGCCCTTCATCAGTCAACATCTCACTGATCTTTGTGCTTGTAAATCTCAGTTTAAAGGATGCCAGACACGTAATTTTTGGAGAAAATGTGATTCTAAGGAGGATAGAAGGAGGAGAGGAAAAAGAAGTGGCAAAAAATAATCAGGGCTGTACTTAAAATTTTTTGATGAAATTATGTTAAGTTGCCTATTTTCGAGGCATGGGCCTCTTGTTGTCATTCTTGCTAATTGTTGCACTGCTTATTCAGTGTTTCCTCTCCCCTAGCCTTCTAAAGTCCCCCCTGGCAATTCTCCCATGCTTTTGGCATATTTTTGAGAAGTTTCATTTCTAAAATTTCCTGGGAGAGTTGCTTGGTTACAGAATGTTTTCTGTTATTTTCCCCATAGTTACGTTTTCACCCATGGGTGTATAACGTTTGTGTTCTGCATCTTCCATCTAATGTTCTACAGATTCTCCCCTGGGAGTCTCTGTTCTGCATCAGATAGAGTGTAATTGATGACTGATTCCGGGCCAGTTTTTTCAGTGCCTGGAGTCATGTTTTCTAGTGTGTTTACACTGTTTGTTTTCATTGGCAACAGCCTTTTTTGAGGGGGGCTGTTTGCCTTTGTGGTAGTTTATCTCATTATAAGATACATTTATATTATCCGAAAGTGTCTCATTAATTATTTTATATAAATTTAAAATTTTTGACCACACTTTGCCATCGGATCCATCGGGGCTCAACGTTACTTTTCAGCAACTTGGGCTTCTCTGAAAAAATATTTTTTCAAAATTATTTTGTTTTGCAATTGTTTTTTCATTTATTAATGGATCATGTTATTATGTATCTTTGTGTCAGGGATTTTTGCGAGTAACTAGGACTTATTGTTGTTCTTTCACAATGAAGGGACATTGTTCAAATTGTAATAGGAAGAAATCTTCCTCTGACTTTCATGATCATTGTATTAATTGTAGTCAGTGTTCTCGCATTAATCCCTGTCCTATATGTGAACATTGGGATGAGAAACATTGGAAACGTGTGTCATGATATGTTGTTTCTGGAGAAAGTGCGATGCCGGCTCTTTCTCCACAAGGTCACTCTACTCTCTCAGTTTCTATTTCAGAGGAACCAGAACAGGGTGATGTTTCCATGTTATCTTCTTCAAGTGTGCGTCCGTCGTCACAAATGAATTCAGAGCTAGCGGCAAAAGTGCTCATGGAGATTAGACAAATGTCGTCCGCTAGCTCGGCCGGTGTAGCGTCCATTCACCGAATGGTTCGGCAGCCGGGTTCGTCCGATGCGGTCCAAGAGGAAATTTTGGGTGATGCGAGCACTATAAACATAATAGATGCACACCCAGTGACGGCGGATAGTAAACGAGAACGGAGGAAGCCTTTTAGTCCGGTTCCTAGCTCGTCCAGGTCCAGCCGGGCCGCGAGCGAGAGAGGTCCCTCTCTCGTACAACAACATCTGGGACCAGATGTTGTGGTACAAAATGTGTCTTTAGCGGAGCATACGTCCGTCGCTCGGGACGCTCCGTTGTATAAGCAGTCCGCAGAGACTGTTAAGGCTTCCTCTTCTCGTCAGCGCACACGACCGCACCTTGGCTGCGTGACGTCCGATATTTTGCCAGCTTCGCCGATGAAGCATTCTTCGGCGACCAGGTCACACCATCCAGCAGCCAGGGATTCGAGACCGATGGACTCCGGACGTTCGCATAGGAAAAGTATGCGGGAGCCATCTGATGCGGAGCTGCCCTCGGCGAAGCAGCGAAAGACTACGCCTCCGCAGGTCTCGACGTCGGACATTCTTGTGCAGATAGCACAGCTTATCGCAGCATCCCAGCAGCCGACAGAAACGGTGTCGGATCGAGAATTATCCGACGGCGCTGGGTCGGTACGCTCCGCCGAAGCATCGGGGGCGGACAACCGGGAACATCGGGAGGTCCGACCGGATGGTGAAAGGGATACGGATGAATTGGAACTATCCCTTTCGGAACAACATAAAGCTGCCGTGGACTTCATCCGGCACTTTCTCCCTCAAGTTGTTCCGTCGGGCCAAGAGAATTATAGCGTCATTGGACTCTGAATTTTTTGAGCGGTTCAGGGACATCGCTCCCGAGTTTCCGTCGCAGTCCAATAATGTTGCAAGAACATTTGAATTATTGAACGACGCTATATTTAAACTTGCTTCCAGGACGGGGAAAGCAGGTTTCTTGTCCGCTAATACTCTTAACCTGCCTTTCATTAATGCAAGGAATAAATTCGACACGGCAGGACAGGGTATACCGAGAGTTCCTCTGCGTATGGACGACGAGGCGGAAGACTTAGAGCTATCATTACCGTCGTCAGCTTCTATTCCAACTGCGGTGTTGGAAACAGCTATTGCATCTAACAGAGCCAATTTAGATGCCTTATCTTACGCAGATCACCTTACTAAGGCGTTATCACTGCGCCTTCAAGGGGAAGAGTTTCAGGATATACAATCCTCTTTAAGACTTCTTTCAAGGGCAGTAGCTTATTCCACGTGTAACTCCGCCCTTTCAGTGGCAAATCTGGAGTTGGTTAGACGTGACGCAGCCCTAGCTACATCCACACTAGTGGATTCTAAGGTGAAGAACTGTCTTAGAGTCGCTTCGGTCTCAGGAGAACTTCTCTTTGACGGCAAGCTTTCCGCTATTTATGATAAAATTAAAAAGAAAGCTAATGATTCTCTGTTGTTCAGATCCGCTCCTAAAAGGTCGGATACAGCAGACACGAATAAGACAGGCACTTCTGGGTCTAATGCGCCCAAGAGAGGTTCCTATAGAGGTTCCGGTGCGTCCTCTTGGTCTTATTCGAGAGACCGTCAGGATAGCGACTCTCGTTCGGGACGTCCTTCAGGCCGGGACAATCGGTCGGACGCCCCGAGGTCGACGAGGCGAGGTGCGGGTCGTGGAAGACCTGGTTTCTCCTACCGCAGGCCTCGCAGGTCCAGGAGGTGATGGCTTAAACCTCTATCGCGTTCCGGTTGGCGGAAGGTTCTCGAGTTTTTCACAAGAGTGGGCGTCGATTACGGACGACCCGTGGGTGAGAGGAGTGACTTCGGAAGGTCTAAAGATATCCTTCAAACGAAAGCCTCCATTAACTCGAAGTCCAAAGTGGACTCATCTTCCGTCAAATCCACAGAAAAGAGACGCTCTGTTATCAGAGGTGCAGTCTCTTTTAATGAAGAACGCGGTAGAGGTCGTAGAAAACCAGGAATCTCTGGGATTCTACAGCCATCTGTTTCTGGTTCCGAAACCAGACGGCTCGTTCCGTCCAGTCATAGATTTGAGCTGGATAAACAAGCTGATCGTCGCTCCGAAGTTTTATATGGAGACGATTCGATCGGTCAGAGTGAGTATTCGGGTGAACGATTATGCAACGAGCATAGATCTCAAAGATGCGTACTTTCACGTCATGGTACATCCGACATTCCGAAAGTATCTACGCTTCGCAGTCCTAGGAGTGGTGTATCAGTTCCGGGTCATGTGCTTCGGATTGAATCTAGCACCCTGGGCTTTCACTCGGGTAATGAACTCGGTAATGATCTACTTCCGAGCTCATTCGTCTGCGGTAACGTCGGCCTACCTGGACGACATTCTTCAGAGGTACGGCAACGAGTTAACGCTTCAGAACGATGTTCAGAATCTGCTTCTATTGCTCCGACGTCTCGGTTTCATAGTAAACGAGGAGAAGTCGGATCTGGTGCCGTCCAAGTCATTCACTCATCTGGGAATGAGCTTCGAGACGCACAACAATCTCGTTCGTCTGCCGTTAACCAGAGCGAAATTAGTCAGTTGTTACGCTCGCTATTGTCTGCACGCAGACAAAGTCACGGCGAGAGAATTTATGAGACTGATAGGTCTGTGCGGAGCCGCCGCGGATCTCATTCCGATGGGGCGGCTACGCACACGTCCTCTTCAAATTTTCCTGACTCAGAATTGGAGTGTGAAAATTCATTCGCTCGATGTAGACGTTCTCTTGTCAGATCAAGTGAAACAAGAGATTCAGACTTGGGCAAACATTCAGTGGTTAACTCAAGGAGTTCCGCTGCAGTTGCCGGATCCGAGTTTTACCATTATGACGGATGCCAGTCAAACAGGTTGGGGTGCATCATTAATCCCAATGGATTCGAGATGCCAGGGTCTTTGGGATCCGCAATTCCTGTGCAAGCACATAAACATCAAGGAAATGATGTCAATTTGGCTTGCGTTACGTCACTGGATGGACATTATTCACGATGCTCATGTCCAAATCCTATCCGACAATACGACAGTAGTGACGTATATATCCGGAATCAGGGAGGCACTCATTCAGTTCCGTTGTTCAATCTAACAGAAAGAATCCTTCTGTTTGCGTTAGAACATCACGTTCTTCTTTCGGTCCGTCACATACCGGGTCGTCTGAATGTGCTAGCAGACTCCCTTTCACGAAAGGGTCGCTTGTTGCCGTCGGAGTGGACTCTCAACAAACAAGTATTCAATCAGATTTGCTACCAATGGGAACGGCCAATGATAGACTTATTTGCGACACATCTCAACAATCAGTTGCAGACGTATGTGTCCCCGTGTCCGGATCCAAGAGCATTTGCAGTAGACGCTCTGTCGATCCCTTGGGACGGAATGATAGGATATGCGTATCCTCCAGCGCCGTTAATTCAACAAGTATTGCTAAAGATAAAACAATCTCAATGCAAGATTCTGTTGGTAGCATCTCTGTCGCCACAGAGACCGTGGATAAATCTACTCAGGTGTCTGTTGTGGGACCTACCGCGGAAGCTTCCTCCACGAGAGGATCTTCTTTCGCAGGGGAAATCGCGCCAACTCCATCACAACCCGCAAGGTCTCAACCTTCACGTTTTTCTGTTGTGCGGTCCTTCTTGCATGGCAAGCACTTTACAGGACGAGCAGTGGACGTGATTTCTAACTGTAGGAGGACCTCCTCTTCGCTAAACTATGCGGCTAAGTGGAAGGTTTTTCGTCGTTGGTGTAGGGATCATTCTGTAGATATATTTGATCCCTCTATTCCAGACATTGCAAACTTTCTAGTATACTTGTTTGACGAAATCAAACTGCAGCCTGTTACTATAAATGGTTATAGATCTATGTTATCTGATACCTATGCACATCATGATAGTTTACAAATTGGATCTAATGTCTCTTTATCGAAATTGGTTAGAAACTTTTCGATAAATAGACCCAGAACTCTTAGATTAATTCCTAAGTGGAATTTAGCTTGGGTTCTCCTTAAATTGAAGGAAAAGCCATTTGAACCTCTTGGGACAGTAGATTTCAAATTCTTTTCTTATAAGACAGCTTTTCTCTTAGCTTTCTCTTCTGCCAGAAGAGTCAGTGAGCTTCATGCACTATCGGTGGATGATTCTCATTATCGTATTGTTGGGAACACTATCACCTTCACTACTAATGTGGGTTTTTTAGCTAAGAATCAGGCTCCTAATAAATATCCGGAACCTATTGTTATTAAGGCTCTTCCGTCTTCAGACGGGCGTAGGCCTTTACTCTGTCCTGTTAGAGCACTACGTATCTATAAACAGAGATCTCAGTTCATCAGAAAGGGACGGAAACGTTTCTTTCTGTCTTTGATGCCTAATAGAAAGGACATTTCAGTCCATTCTATTGCTAGATGGATTCAGTTAACTATCCGTACTGCTTATGAAGATTTATCTTCTTCTCAGCAGTCTGTACTTAAGATTTCTGCTCATGAAGTAAGAGCTCTTTCTACTTCCTGGGCTTATGCTAATAGTGTTGCTATTACAGATTTAATGAAGGCTGCTTATTGGTCTCAGCCATCCACATTTACGAATTTTTATCTCAGAAATATTGAGTCCATTTCTGGAGACCTGCATTGTTTAGGTCCGTTATCTGTTGCTCAGAATGTCGTCCACTAAACAGTTGCAACTATAGTTATGCAGGCTTTCTGTTCCAGCAGTGACTCCGTCCGGCTGCCCTCTTCGCTCTGGGCTATTTGACCCAGGGCAAGGGGAAGGGGGGGGGCGGGTGTTCCCTTAGGTCACCTGCTTTATAGTGAAAAGCAAGGGAATGCCTCCTCCAAGTCAGTATTTCTGAGTCGCTTCCGGGATGGTTTTAAAGTGTAATATTAATGTTTAATTTCATTCATGTCTTATTTTTAAAGTGTAGCTCGGTGTGAAGCATTTGTATATGTCAAGTGTCAAACGGGCTTTAATATACAATACTCGGACACTTTTAAATGATTATAAAGGGTCTCAATTCTCTGGACTACTTTATTTATTGGCTTGTTTTAAAAATAATTAGTATAAGGGTTATACTGGATGTTAATAGAGAACATGAATGTTATTGTGCTCAATTATTAAGGGTAGTGTATCTTTCTAATTTAATATTAAATAAGGAAGATACATGTAAAGCCTAATACTCCTTTTCTCCTTAAGGGGTTACCTCTTTACTATATAGTTGAGCTTATTGGATTTTCCTCTATGTCCTAGGCCCTCCAGCCTGTTTACTATTCAGCTAAGTCTGGGTCATTGGTACAGTATAAAAATGTTAAAAAATTTATAGTAATTTATATATTTTTTATACTTACCAATGACCCAGACGGGGATGGCCCTCCCTGGAGTTGGGAACTCTTGCCTCCCCGCTGAGTACATAGCGCTGACCAGGCACTGCCAGTAAGAATGATAATTGGCGCCAATTTCGGGACGACTGCGTCACTGCGCATGCGCAGTAGAGGCGTACTATGGAGGTCCTTTAGGACATGATTTCTTTTTGTTTTGGATGCAAATTTTGGGGATTGGGGGGCAAAATTTGTGTTTGGCCCTGGTTTTGTTGGAGTTAGCACCAGCTAAGTCTGGGTCATTGGTAAGTATAAAAAATATATAAATTACTATAAATTTTTTAACTTTCCAGACTTTTTTTCAACACGCTTTCAGATATTATCGAAATTATGGCCATTTTAGTATGTGAGTCTACCACAATGACTTACAGACCAAGTTTGCGTTTCGTTCTGCTCGTCTGATTATTGCGGAAATTACGGGCCCTGGACTCTGAAAAATACAAGTAACAGATTTTCGGGTCATTTTTCTAAAAATGACAGTTTTCCAGACTTTTTTTCTACACGCTTCCAGTTATTATCTAAATTACGGCCATTTTAGTATGTGAATCTACCACAATGACTTACAGATGAAGTTCGCTTTTAGTTCTGCTCAGCTGAAAAACTTAGTTCAAGTTATGGATAAATTAGATAGACCTGCTATTGTAATTGTTGGTGACTTAAATGTCAATACTTTGAAAGAACCAAGCAACGTATTACTAAAAACATTGTCTCCAAAGTGTTAAAGCCAAGTTATTTGCTCACCGACTTACATTTCTGGCTCCTGTATTGACCATGTGTACATAAAAAAAGACATAGCTTGTGACACAAGAATAATCCCGGTTCCATATTCCCAGCATGCAGTTATTCAAGTCAGGATTAGAATATGAAGCGACTTCGAATTTGTTCATGAAGTAAAACAATAATCTATTTCACTTTTTGTGTATAAACACTGTTATTTGGGATAGCAATTCTAAATCTGACACCTTTTTTATAAACAAGCATACACTAAAGTAATTTTATCAGCAAAGACCTAGTGTGACCTTACATTATTTACAATGTGTGTTAAAAAGATCAAATTGGATTTAAAAAGGTTGGTATCATTAAATCTTAACATGGCTCCATATTTCAATTAAAATTCTGCTTGAATTCTTTCAATACTGTTGAAACTACAGAACACTGTTTTCTGCAGTATTTCTAGAATCTATGTTTATTTTTAACAAATGATTAGAGCTTGAAATATCGGGGGGCGCATTGGGGTATGTGAGCGCACTCACTAAGGTTCTATATTTGCATAACCCTTATAGGCCTGATCACTTTTATGCAAGTTTAGCATCACTTTGCGCTTTGGCATTGTGTCAGTGGTTTCTAGTCTGGTCTTGGATGTCAAAACGGGCAGGCAAAACAATGCTAAAAATCATTATCAAGGTAACGCAAGTAGTGTATATTTTGGTTTAGCAACACTTGACAAGCTTAGCTTTGTGGCTTTGCAGTAGCATCTAGTTTTGTCTTGGTTGCCTATATCAGCAGGCGAAACCTGTCTTGAAACCACCAGCAGAGTACTTTGAATTAAACTAGCAAAGTAAGGCAAATGCAGTAGATTGGGGCACCTGTCTTGAAGTAGCTCAAACTGACTCAAGTTGGAATTTGCCCCTTAACTCTTTGCTTGCTGCTGGCAGATATTCCTGCCCAGCATAGGGTTTGTCTTGTTACTGAAATAAGTATAAGTTGGGCACATTTAAACGTATTTGCCCTTCGTAAATTGAATGAATTTTTTCACCCATGATTTCTGGTGTTATATTTTGATTAATTTTTCATGAAATCTAGTCATGGCTGCTTTACAGCAGTCATGACTAGATTTCATGAAAAATATCTGAAAAATACTCAGCAGGTTAGGAGTTAGCCCTTGAAAGGCCTGGAGAGGTTTGATCATCTTTCCTGCACATTGATGGCCTATGGTTTATGGCTTTGTATTTGCTTCTTGACAAGTCTTGGCTGTCTAAATAGGTAGCTAAGCCTTTCATAGAATCAACTTCCATGGTACTTGGAATGAAATTCAAGTTGGCCAAGTGATGGCTTCATGAGGCACTGTCTTTATTGCAGTACAAAGTTATCAAAGTCACAAATAGGATGTTGACCCATAAGAATCTAATTCCGAAATTTAATCACTTTATACTGCAACACAACATGTGCCCTTAAACAGGTAGATTTGCAAGTTACAGTCAAGAACCTTGTCAGTTGTTTCAAGGCAAGCCTTGGCTGCATGTATAGGCAGCCAAGGCTTGCCAAGAAATAATCGGAAAGTCACAAGAAGTAGACTGTCAAGTGTAGCAAAAATGTATAAAAATTTCCATTCCTTTAAGGGTTAACCAATTACCCAGCACACTCTATATCTTAATTTGTTATTTTTAATATTTTCTTCCTCAAATTTTAAAAAAAATTCTTAAAATCCTCCGCCCCCCCCACCCATACCTTAGTGACACCTCTGCAGACAGTACTAACACTAGCCATCATATAAAATTGATAACAAGCAGACATGTTGCATAACAAGGGTTTTTTTTAAGTCATGACAAGCAGCTCTATATGTGGTAATGTTGGTGGGTCAGACAGTCTATTGGTCAGTTGATCAGACAGTCAGTCTGTGACGAACAAGTTTTTAAACTCAATAACTTTAAAATAGATGGTGAAATGACATCATATTTGGTGTGCAAGTGTTTCTTATTAATGAAGTGTTTCTTATTAATGTCATGTTCAGTGCAGGTGTTATTCAGAATTGTTTTTAAGAGAGTTATTGCCCTGTATGAACTTGGAATTTTTACATTCCGTCGCAGCTCAGGTACGAACTCGAAAAAATTTTGTTCAAGTTTTTGTTCACATTTTTGGACTATTACATGTATAATAGGGCAACACGAAAAGATCTACACCACATCATAGGTAGACCTTCAAGTGGAATTATGACATTTGTATTGCTGGTAATCCCAATAATTCACACTGGTCTATCTACATCCCAAACTGAATATCGTCTTTTGTCACAAACATAATCAGGCCTGGTATTCTTAAAATGCAGGAGGGATAAAAATTGCTCCCCTCCTATGGCCCAGGGGAGAGATTAGCTCTCCTCAAGCTTACAAAAGCTAAAAGTGGCAAAATGAAGTTTTACTAATCATGAATTCTGCCAAGAGGGCTTTGTACATTTTATTTGGTGCTGCTAACAAGGTAGTCTCTGGGAGATAGCTACACTTCCCCTCCCACACCTCCGGGGCTCAGCAAGGCCCAGAGGTGTGGGAGGGGCAGTGTGGCCATCTTATAGAGATCACTAACACAGCAGAGATCTGAAAAGGTGTGGCTTTTAGGAATAGGCTGTTATGGTAATCATTATTTTCTAAGGCCAGGAGGGCTAGTTTTTAGCTCACCTGACTTTCAGTCAGGAGAGCTATAGTGATCACTCACCGTCCGTCGTCCTGCGTCCGTCGTCCGTGAACATGGTGTTTGCGTCTTCTCCTCCCAAACCGCTGAACCAATTTAATTGATATTTGAGATAATAGTTTGTTATGACATCGCAATTTGATTTTGTTCAAATCAAGTTGCCTCGCCCGTGGGTAGGGCCACACCCAAAAAGTGTGCTGAAATCTTAAAAAATCTTCTTCTCATGAACCAGCAGTAGCAGAGACTTGATATGTGGTGTGCAGCTTCCTTTTGAGGTGTAGACTCAGATTTGTTCAAGAGAAGTTTGTGGGGCTATACTTGGCGTCGTTATGGGAGGGGCAAAATTTTTGGCCCCGCCCAAAATTTCTATTTTCCAAACCGAAAGGCTGATTTGAACCAAATTTTATGTGAGGGCTTATTGGGTCATAAGTACCTAATTTATGCTGATTTTTTTTTTCCCGTAGCCCCATGGGAACCGCAGGAGCTAAAAATAGAAAAAAATTAAAACGCCCATATCTCCAAAACTGCACGGCACCGAGAATTTTTATTTGGTGTGAAGCTTCCTTAGGACCAACAGAAAGAATTGGTAAAAAAAAATTGCCATCGGTTTTATCATAGATTACAGTTTCGGGACTTTGAAAAAGTGCTGAGTCAGCACTTTTTAACACTGTAGGCAATGGGAAAAACATTAAAAAATCTTCTTCTCCAGATCCAGCAGGCAGAATCTTTTGATATTTGGTATGCAACATTGGAGGGTGGATCTGATTCAAGTTTGTTCAAATCGGCCCCCTGGGTTCATATTTGGGCTCAGTATAGGAGCCCGATTTCGAACTTAGTGCATTTCAGGCAAATTTCTTAAAAAATCTTTTTCTCCAGATCCAGCACGCAGAATGTTTTGATATTTGGTATGCAACATTGTGGGGTGGATCTGATTCAAGTTTGTTCAAATCGGCCCCCTGGGTTTATATTTGGGCTCAGTATAGGAGCCCGAATTTGAACTTACTGCATTTCAGGCAAATTTCTTTGAAAATCTTCTTCTCCAGATCCAGCAGGCAGAATCTTTTGATATTTGGTATGCAACACTGTGGGGTGGATCTGATTCAAGTTTGTTCAAATCGGCCCCTTGGGTTTATATTTGGGCTCAGTATAGGAGCCCAAATTTGAACTTAGTGCATTTCAGGCAAATTTCTTTGAAAATCTTCTTCTCAAGATCCAGCAGGCAGAATCTTTTGATATTGGGTATGCAACATTGTGGGGTGGATCTGATTCAAGTTTGTTCAAATCGGCTCCCTGGGTTTATATTTGGGCTCAGTATAGGAGCCCAAATTTGAACTTAGTGCTTTTCAGGCAAATTTCTTAAAAAATCTTCTTCTCCAGATCCAGCAGGCAGAATCTTTTGATATTTGGTATGCAACATTGTGGGGTGGATCTGATTCTATTTTGTTCAAATCGGCTCCCTAGATTCATATTTGGGCTCACTATAGAAGCTCGAATTCGAACTTAGTGCATTTCAGGCAAATTTCTTCAAAAATCTTCTTCTCCAGATCCTGCAGGCAGAATCTTTTGATATTTGGTATGCAACATTGTGGGGTGGATCTGATTCCCGTTTGTTCAAATTGGCCACCTGGATTCATATTTGGGCTCACTATAGAAGCCCAAATTCGAACTTAGTGCATTTCAGGCAAATGTCTTTGAAAATCTTCTTCTCAAGATCCAGCGGGCAGAATCTTGTGATATTTGGTATGCAGCATCCTTAGGGGGGTGAGACTCAAGTTTGTTCAAGCCATGTCCCTAGGTCCATATTTGGGCTCACTGTGGGAGCTTGAATTGTAACTTTGTTCGAAATGAGGAATTTTCTTAAAAAATCTTCTTCTTCAGATCCAGCAGTCGGAATGGTTTGATATGTGGTGAGTAGCATCCTTGGGGGGGGGGGGGGGGGGGGGGGGAGGGGGGGATTCAAGTGTGTTAAAGCCAAGTCCATGGGTCCATATTTGGGCTCCCTATGGGAGCCCAAATTATAACTTAGTCAATATGAGGAATTTTTCTTTAAAAATCTTCTTCTTCAGATTCAGCTGTTGGAATGTTTTGATATTTGGCATGGAGCAACCTTAGGGGGCTGAGATTCAAGTTTGTTCAAGCCAAGTCCCTTGGTTCATATTTGGGCTCACTATGGGAGCCTGAATGACAACTTAGTTCAAAATGAGGAATTTTCTTTAAAAATCTTCAGATCCAGTAGATGAATGCTTTTGATATTTTTTATGCAGCATCCTTAGGGGGGTAAGATTCAAGTTTGTTCAAGCCATGTCCCTAGGTCCATATTTGGGCTGATTGTGGGAGCTCGAATTGTAACTTGGTTCAAAATGAGGAATTTTCTTTAAAAATCTTCTTCTTCAGATCCAGCAGTCAGAATGTTTTGATATTTGGTGTGCAGAATCCTTAGGGGTGTGAGATTCAGGTTTGTTAAAGCCAAGTCCCTGGGTTCATATATGGGCTCCCTGTGGGAGCCCGAATTATGACTTAGTTCAATATGAGGAATATTCTTTAAAAATCTTTTTTTAGATCTACTGGTCAGAATATTTGGATATTTGGTTTCAGCTTTTCTTAGGAGGAGCAGATGCAACTTGTGGAAATCAATTCTCTGGGTTGATATTTAGGCTACCATGTCAGGTGAGCGCCCTCAGGCCCCCTGGGGCCTCTTGTTTTTAAGGCGAGCAGTAGGCGAGTGAATAAATCGCTCTCCTGAAAATGCCAGGCCTGCATAGTAAATATTATTGAGAGTGCCTTCTAATAATGCTAATATTTTGCTGCGAGTAATTGAACACTTAAAAATGTAGAATAAGATTTAGTTCAATTCTTAGGCATCCCCCTCATCAATAAAAATCCACCTCATCGCTCTTTTTTTTAACTTACCTGGAAATCTCTTCACTGATGCTCCATTGCACTGAACTCTATCAAAAGAGATAAGAGTTGTTTAAATATTTTTACACTGTAAACCAATAGCCCAGACTAGCTGGTGCTTAACTCAAAGTTGTTAAGGGCCAAACACAAATTTTGAATCCCCAATTCCCAAAATTTGGTTGCCAAATCGAAAATTAAAAGTCCTATCTGGTCCTCCATACATTTACTCTCTCTGCATGCGCAGACATCAGGAAATGACTGGAATTGGCGCCAACATCATTCTTTGTTTGGCCCTAAAAGTCAGCAACAATGAAATGACATTTGTACTTTAAAATCGCCTTTTTTGAGGATGCCAGACACAAATCAGTGCAAGAATTGGTGGATACAAGGCTGTTATTGGATGAAGGAAGCGTTCAACGGTGGTTTTGGAAGTTCAGGGCTGTAACTTTATAATATTTATAAAATTATTTTATGTTTCCCAATTTCGGGACATATGCCTGACGTCATCATTTTTGTCAATGATTATTCCACTGTTTGTTAAGTATTCCTTCTCTATCCTTCCATGAACCCTTCCTGTTAAACTCTTAAGCTTCTTGGCTATTTTTGATTGAAATTTTTTATTAAATTTCTTGGGAGTTTAACATTTATTACAGAATATTATTCTGTTTCTTCCCCAGGGTTACGTCCTCACCCTACGGGTGTTAGGCTATTTAGTCTTGCATCTTCTATCCAATGTATCGTTTTCTCTTCGTATGAAGATCTAGCTTTGCATTTGATAGCATTTCAATTGGTTCTGATTTGGGGCCTTTTTGTGTTCCTGATGTCTTGTTTACATTGACGTTGTTTACATTATCAACGTCCTCATATATAGGTAGTTTTTTATATTCTGTTACCGTAGTATACTGTAGGATACATGGATTGTTATTCCGGTAGTGTAGCTCAAAAAATGTTAAGATTTTGTCCACACTTAGGCTCTATTGGAATGCCCTTGGGCTTTCAATGTTCCCTTTGGGAACTTGGGCATTTTTCAAAATTTGTTTTTGTTTACAATAAATATTTTTAATTTAATTATGATTGCTAATATTCATGTATCTCAGTTATATATATATATTGTTGTGGAGTTTGGAGGACTGATAACGACTTTAGTTGATACACTCCTATGGGCTCTTGTCATTCTTGTGTTGCACTGGGATGACTGATGTTGGAGTCGGGTCTCACGGTACGTTATTGGCGGTGAGGTTCTAAGGATCAAAGCTTGTTACTACATTTTAATTCATTCTGTCAGTTTCTATTTCAGAGGAACATAAGCATGGTGATGATATTCTGACACCCATCCGAGTGTGCTACCGTCATCACGCTCTGTGGAGCATATAGAGCTAGCTGTAGTGCTCATTATTGCAAGAGTTAGGGCCTTTTGTTAAAGGTTTTAATCTCTTGCAAGCAGTTAGCTCAACCGGTGAAGCGGTACTCCGACCGTGGGTGCCGGATAAGTCTGTTGCGGTCTCAGAAGTGGATTGGTTAGAGCGAGCACTATAATATAAATAGCTCACCCAGCGACGATGGAAATAGGAATAGGGATAGACCGTGAGCGGGAGAGTCCCCCCCCCCCCCCCTTCCCCCTCTCTAATCTAGCAACGTCTGGGATCAGATGTTGTTTTGAGAAACTTGCACAAGCTGGAGCATATTTCCGCCCTCCACTCGGGATGCTCTGTTTAGTCTGCAGCCGGGGTCGGCTTCAGTCATGGCTTCCTCCGCTTCGTTTCACAAGGCCAAAATGAAGTTTTCTGGTTAGAAACTTGCATGAGATGGAGCATATATCTGCCCACCGCTCGGCACGCTCTGTCTAGTCAGCAGCCGGGTTCGGCTTCAGCCACAGCTTACTCTGCTACGTTATTTAAGCACACACGACTGCATCCTAGCTACTGACTTCGGATATCCAGCCTGCTGCACGAAGAAGGAATCACTCTTCGCCTGTGAAGTCGGACCATCCGGTAGCTATGGAGACGAGACCTTGATCATCGGGACGTTCGGAGAAAGGATCCGTTTTGACACACCATCCCAGGAGCAGCATGCGGCTAAGGAACGGAAACTTGCTGCTTCTCAGGCCTCGATGACAAACTTGCTGTCGCAGATTGCGCAGCTAATCGCTGCATCCCAGCAAGTGCAGATGCAGCCTCCCCCAGACTCAGAATCTGAGCTTTTGGACGGTGCTGGGTTGGTCCAGTCATCTGTTCGCGCAGATGTAATGGACCGAGATTCGCAACTGATTCTCTCGGATGGTGAAAGGGATAAGGAACAGGATTACCCTTCCCTTTCGGAACAGTACATGGTTGCGATGGCTTTCATCCATCAATACTACCCTGATTTTGTTCCGCCAAATCAGAATGCTGCGACGACAAGAGAGAAACCGCTGGTGTCATGAGACGCAGACTTTATCCGGACAAAGGAGGAAGTCCTTTCTTTTCCAGTTGAGTTTATGCAGGTGTCGCAGGCCTTTGGCCATATAGACAACGCCGTATTTATCCTCTTGAGTGTGAGGAAGAAGGCGGTTTGGATGAGCAGGCCGAGGATCTAGATGTATCCTTACCTGTATCATTCACTATTCGCTCACACACAATTGAAACGGCAATTTCTTCAAATAGAGCGAATTTGGACATTATGTCTTATGCAGATCACCTTACAAGAGCTATGGCGCAACATCTCAAGGGAAAGGAATTTGAGGACGTTCATACCTCTCTTAGAGTTCTTTCCAGGGCAATTATGTATACCACGTATCACTCCGCCCTAACAGTAGCTAATCTGGAGTTAATCAGAAGTGATGCTGCCCTTGCGTCGTCATCACTGATAAGATGACAAGGTGAAAAGTCTGATTTCCGGACATTTTATTTTCGGCGACTAGCTTTTGTTAGTCTATGAACAGGCTACTAAGAAAGCGTCTAGAGCTCTGCTTTTGAAGTCGGCGTATCAACGACCCGCTTCAGCAGACAAGAGTAAAGGAGGGTGTTCCAGACAAAAATTGTCAAAAGGAAACTCCTCACGAGGGTACAAGAAACCCTCTTATAATTACTCTGGAGGTCGTCACTATAGCGTCTCGGGAAAGGGGCATAGGTCTGATCGGGACTATAGGTCAGACACCCTTAGGTCGACGAGACAAGGTTTTTCGCGGGGAGGACGTGGTTCCTCCTCCCGTAAGCCTCGCAGGTCATACAGGTGATGGTTTAGACCTCTATTGCTGGCCAGTTGGCGGAAGGTTATCTGGATAACAATCACGGAAGATCAGTGGGTGAGAAGTGTAGTCTCGGACGGCTTACGGCTATCATTCCGAGTAAAACCCCACTAGCAGTTGTCCGCGTTGGACAAATCTTCCATCAAATTCTTGCACAAGAGAGTTTCTCCTACCGGAGTTATAAGCTCTTATCAAAGGAAGCAATACAGGTCATCGAGAATCAGTATTCTAAAGATTTTTACAGTCACCTGTTCCTCGTACCAAAGCCAGATGGCTCGTTCCGACCGGTAATAGACTTGAGCTGGATAACAAGTTTTTCATGGCTCTAAAAGTTTATTTATGGAAATCATTCAGTCGGTAAAAGTGAGCGTTCCAGGGATCAACTATGCGGCAAGCATAGATTTAAGGATCCATGCTTTCATGTCCTGGTACATCCGGCATTCTAAAAGTACCTGCGGTTCGCCGTACAAGGGAAGGTGTATCAGTTCAGAACAATATGCTTTGGTCTGAATCTGTCCCCTGGGCGTTTCACTCGAATAATGAACTCGGTAATGTCTTACTTACGAGCTCATTTGTCTGCGGTGATGTCGGCTTACTTGGACGACCTTCTACAAGGATACGGCAACAGAATTATTCTTCAGAACGATGTTCAGAGTCTGCTTCTATTACTCTGACATCTCGGTTTCATCTTAAACGAGAAAAAGTCGGATCTAGCTCCGTACAAGTCGTCTATTCACTTGGGATTGAGCTTTGAGACTCACAACAATCTGGTTCGTCTGCCGTTACCCAGAGCGAAATTAGTCAGTTGTTATGCTCGCTTTTGTCTACACTCAGACGCATTAATAGTGAGGGAATTCATGCGACTGTTGGAGCTGTGCAGAGCGGCTGTGGATCTCTTTCTGATGGGCAGCCTGCGCACACGTCCCCTCCATATATTCTTTACTCAGAACTGGAGTGTGAAGACGCTTTTGCTTGCACCAGTATTGTTTTAACGGACCTAGTAAAACAGGGGTTCAAATTGGGCAGATATTCAGTAGTTAACTCAGGGAGTTATGCTGCAACTGCCGGATCCGGATTTCACGATTATGACGGATGTGAGTCAGACAGGTTGGGGCGTGACCCTAAGTCCAGCAGTCTTGAAGTGTCAGGGTCTATGGGACCCTCGGTTCCAGGAGAAACACATAAACATCAACGAGATGATGTTACTTATAGCTAGCGCTACAACATTGGATTCACATAATAACGGATGTCCATGTTCAGTTTGGTCGGACAACTTGAAAGTAGTAGCATACATCGGGAACCAGGGCGGCACCCATTCATTTCCGTTATGCCAACTAACGGAGAAGATTTTCCTAATACGTCATGAATCATCATGTTCATCTTTCTATCCATCATATACCGGGTCATTTGAACGTACTAGCAGACTCGCTCTCTCGGAAGCATAACCAGTTAACTGGTATTCAAATGATTACATGCAGGATTTTAATGCTCACACGCATAATAATTATTAGGCTGACGCTTTATTGTATGTTATGGACCTTAGAAATTATTAATTATTTCGGGGGCGGTCCGTGTCGGAGCCTGTTAATCATACCTACTTCCATTTCTAGATCCAGGTTTCTATTAATGCCGGTACTCAACTTATATATTCGCACGTTTAATGTGACATAGATATCGGATAGTACACGTCGGGGAGTGTTGTTACTGGAATTTATTGTACACCTGAATGGGGTCGCCTGTGGGTTACCTAGGAAGTGTGTTTACTCTCCAGAGATCATTCATTGTGGTTCGATTGGATATGTGTATGTTATATATTATATCGCCGGTTCTCAACCTATCTGCATATGCTGTCTCCGGTGTACGTTATATAGCGGGCAATATTAACTACTGAGATCGTCGCTGTAGGCTTAACTTCTGAAGTGGCATTTAGCACCATTTATTAATAATAAATTAATACCTGAGTGCCTGATTCGACGAATATTTATATTGTTTTTGGTACCGCTTTTACTGATTCCAGAGCGCTCCCCTCTTTCTTTTTGAAGATTCCTTCAAAAGAAAAAGGGTGGGGGGGGGGATTTTTTACCTCTCCTCCGGCTTGATTGGTATGTCACTATGAGGGAAGCTGTTTTGTCGGTAATTATATCCTGCATATAGCTGGAGTTTTATTGTATATGGCGTATGTTTGTGGGGGATATTCTCTCATTCTCAAATACGCCATCCTAATTTTTGGGGCTTAGTCTGGGCCAACCCTAAAATTGGGAACTCGTTACATCCAATTAGCATAGTCTTCATGCTAAGTATACGGAATTACTTGAACTGGGCTCCTTTTGTATGATATGTCTTCTCTATTACTGTATAGAGAGACATACATGTAATTCCTAATAATTTTAATTTCCTTTCACCTTGGATTACAGGATTGGAAGTATGTTGATCTACTAATTCTGAAGTCCTAGGCCCTCCACCTTTTTACGATTCAGCTGGTCTGGGCCATTGGTTTACAGTGTAAAAATATTATAAATTCAAAGTAATTTGTATATTTTTATACTTACCAATGGCCCAGATAGAGATGACCCTCCCATGAGTGGGCACTCATACCTCCCCGCTGAATTTTTATGTAGTACTCTCTTCTACAAAGAATGACGTTGGCACCAATTCCGGTCACTTCCTGATGTCTGCGTATGTGTGGAAAGTAAATGTATGGAGGGCCAGATAGGAGTTTTAATTTTCGGTTTTGCAAGCAAATTTTGGGGATTGGGGTTCAAAATTTGTGTTTGGCCCTTAATAACGTTGAGTTAAGCACCAGCTAGTCTGGTTCCATTGCTAAGTACAAAAATATACAAATTACTTTGAATTTATAATTTTTGTCTACAAATGCAATATAATATCAGTGAAGAGATTTCCTGAGGATATAATTGGTTCAATTTTCATCTGCAGTATGGGAAATTTTCACTGCTGAAAACATTGTTTTTTTAACAAAATAGTGCGAGGAGTTAAATGAATAATGCCATTATGTTCACGTCTGCATTGTGGATTAACAGAACTACCCCACCCCACCCCCACATAAAATTGCTAGAGAAACAAAAAATTGATTTTAACCGGTAGAGTACTGGAAGCCCATATTTGGACTTTATTCTGAAGTACATGTGCCACAACTTAATGGCTTCATATTTTGTGGGTGTGCTTCATATTATTTTTGAATTGAATTTGAATTAAAATTACTTAGTGTGTGAGGATTTGCAATGTTACAATTTATTGGAGAGTGCCAGTAGGCACTCTGCCATAAATTGTAACAAGGCAAAGAGACGCAGACAAATCTGGGTGACCAAAAATAATTTAACACTCTACCAGTTAACTCTTAGAAGCTGGGGAATCAGAATGAATTTATTGAACATGACATACCGCGAAAAACTTACAGTAAAGCAGGTGCTTCTGGTCAAGTGTCGTTTGCCTTGACACTTGACTAGAAGCACCTGCTCAGTGTTTAATTCTCCCCCAGCCCAAAGATAGCTGAACCGTCACAGCTATATTACCTGCCATATTACATCACAGGCAAGAAAACTCGACTCCCGGCTTCTAAGAGTTAAAAGGCGTAATACTGATTTATTATACCCCCCGGAAACAAAGTTTGGGGGGGGGGGGGGTATATAGGAATCACCCTGTCTGTCCGTCCATCTGTTTATCTGTCCATCCTTATAAGCGCAACTCCTCCTAAACCGTTTGAAGAATTTTCATGAAACTTTATACAATGGAAGAACTCCATATGAAGATGTGCATGAAGCAGTATAATTCCGTTCTGACAGGCGCGGGGGGTATCACTTTGTGAGCTTGCTCACAGTACCTCTAGTTTCCTTTTTGACCCAATACAACATCATGGTGAAATTGTGAAAAAAATACCATTTCTATGATCCCAGTACTGCAGTACACAGATGGAACTCTCGAATCTGTTGGGTGAGGGCTTATGGAGAATAACCTGTAACTAAGTTGAATTTTTCTTCTCATTATAGACACCACAGAATAGTGAAATGGCAGAACTATTTGTGAACTGTTTGGAAGCCATGGTTGAAACATGTCTTCCAGGTGATGACATTGAAGTATTGAACCCTTATCCCAGTTCATTGGGAATCGCTTCAAATTCATATCTATCGAGTTCTATGTCAAGTCTCAGTATCAGCTCAATGCATTCACCCACGGACAAGGATCTTGACAAACATGGTGGTATAGCAAATGGAAATAGAATACGACATGGCTCATCAGCTAGTTTACCAACAATAACAGGTAGTCTGAGGAAAGAGAGTAGTAAGAAACAGGACTTTGATGACTAGAAGACAGAAGCCAGACCCAATCATAAGCTTGAAAAACCTGGAGAGTTTTTGAATTCCATTCATTGAATTTCCAGAGGAGGAAATTCATTAATAGAATTTCTGCATGAAGAAATTCATCATAAATACAAAATGGCTCTGGAAAGCCATTGAGTTTCACTCCGAAAAGCTGCAGACCAGGAAATCCAGTAGAAATGCATCTAAAATGGTCTGTGAAAGTCGTTTGACTTTCCCTGAATACTTCCCAGGCCTGGACATTTTTTTAAACAATGACATAAAACCAAGTTGGAAAGTCTTTAATTATCATGCAGATATACAATAGGAAATCCCTAAACAATAGATAATAAAAAATAATTCTACGAAATCCTCAAATTTCATTCATATCTTGGAACCAAGGAAGCCTTGAAAAAGAGTGATTCTGAAATGGTTCTGAAAATTCAGTAAAAAAAAATATTTAAAAGTTGAATTTAATTGTTATCCAGTAAATTATGTGGAATTTTTGCAAAAAATGTTTAAATGTTCTCATTTCAAACATTTTACTTAGTAAATTTTTAGACCAGAAGATGGTTGAAAAGTAGAGACAAATGGAAGATCTCACATGAGTTTCTATTTTATATGGAATGTATTACCTGAATTCATTCTGTTCATTTGAGCCACGGTTTACTAAGGCTCCAATCAAATTTAGTGCATGAGGTTTGGGAGCACAGTGTCTCCGTGGTTACAGAATTTGACTTCAAACCGAAAGGTCCACAGTTCGATCCCCGCTAGGGGTAACTGTGTTCTGTCCTTGGGCAAGGCACTTAATCCTGATTGCCCACATGGGGGCACAGTGGCGCTATGTACTAAGGCATACTGCACGTCGATGTGCACTTGTCTTCAACCAGTGCTAACCAATGCTGACCATGCTTGTGTCATGTTAGTATGTTGGGGAGTCTGGCAATTGCTCGCCATTGCCCGTTGGTTCTTTCCAGTTACTCTGGCTTCCTCTGTAAAACTGTCTGACATGAGGTGGCCCAGGCTGTCAAAAGTGTCGTTAAATCCCAATAAATAAATAAATGGCACATGAGGTTTATTAAATCTGTAAAGATGAATGAAATTGAGATCATCTTCATCACATGAACATGTAAACAATCCACATGGATCCAATTTCAAATGAAAAAATCGATATTTTGTTACAGTGTTCTTGAATCACTGAAGGAGTGCTTTGCAGGCCTGAAGTTAGTGGGATGGTTCATGGACAGGAGGCTAATCTTTCTGCATGCAACCCCTATGACTGCATTTGTAGGAAATTTTTGTTGTCTGTTGGAAAAATCGTTTGTTGACCAAATGCAAACATTTTCCCTGAAATCTGCTGATTTGATAAAACAATAGACTCGAAAAACATTTCAGTTTTACATGTATTATTATTTTAAAGAATTTCTTTCATTAAACGAAAGAAATTCTTAAAAATAACAATAATAAATAAATGATTCGGACATGTTTCATTAATTATTATTTTAAAGATGTATATTGAGTTAGGCTTCTAGTTCATATCGATGGTCAGTGACCCGGCAATGAGAACACATGTCCCAAAATTTTAACCCTTGCCCCACTGTGTCTGGCCTGGTGCTATGACATCACTATATGTGCCGATTTTACGTACATCAGATATTTTAAAATATAATCTGGGGATAAAAATGGTAATCATGCAATACATGGAGGATATGAAATGAGTGTTTCTTGCACAGGATATTTATGAAAGGAGTTATAATTTTTCATTTTGCCGAGTTTCTGGCTAGTCAAATGGAAAATTTTGATGAGTTTCATAAACATCCAATGATAGAAGCATGAATTTTATATCAACAGCAGATGGCACTTGTTGCTCTCAAGGATGATATTCTGTTTATCATGAGGCTACTACAGTGGAACCCTGTTAATTGAATAGCCACTTTGCCAATGAAAATTATTCAATTAACAGGAGTATTCAATTAACAGGGATTGTGTCACTTTCCTGTATTCTAAAAGTAAACTTAGCATGTATTCTATTATATCTTGTTTGACAGAGCTCCATGAGCTCTGTCAAACAAGATATAATAGATTAAATGCCTGTATTGGATGTATTGAGTCCAAATAGGTCTATAAACAAAGGAAAACTAGGGAGAGTCACAGTAATTTCTCAACAGGTTACAAGATTTTTATTCAATTAACAGGAGTTTACTCTATAACCTGTATTCAATTAACAGGTCATATTTGTACTGGAGGAATGGTAAATGGCTTTGTGTTGAGAAATTATATTCAATTAACAGGGATAAACAATTAAGAGATATCCAATTAAGTGGGCTCCACTGTATTTGTAAAAAGTAATAGATTTGTGCTTTTACTGATGGTTTCTCTAGAATGATTTCCAACTTGAAAGTTATTGCTGCTTATGCTGCACAATAATGTGATTATTTTATGCGACTTCACCTAAAGCAGGCCAGGAAGTAACCTGAGAATAATTGTTTAGATTACATGGGGTTACCTCAGTCATAAAATATGTGAATGCATTACAGATTACAACAGAATAATACAACATATTATTAAATTTTTAATCCTGCATGTTTTGCCAGTCAGATTTTACAATCTTTTGAAACTAACTCAACACAAAGATTGTTTATTTTATCCACATTTGCATAGAGTGGCATGCCATTTGCATCTTAACAGAAATTCCGCCCCAATAAATTGCATCAACTACCGTTAAAACTAGAAGTCCTGTCACGAACTGTGCGCTTATCTAGGCTTAATTGAACGTAGGAATTGTGCGCAATTGCCATATCGAATGGCATCCAAAGCACGGCAGGTTTTCCTGGTTACTCATAGCAAACACAGGCACTGTTTCTGCCAATGGACCTCTGGGTTACCCGGAGGTCCATTGGCTGAAACATTGCCTGTGCACAGGCCATATGTTTAGATTTGATAGCCGTACTATGGTCATAATGCATAGATTAACGTGCAGATCGACATGCTATTTGTGCACATTTCATGACAGGTTTTTTTGTTTTAACTGTAATGTGCAATTTAACCAAAGCGAGATCGAGAGTTGTTGCTATTTATTTTGGCTCTATTCAAACGTAAACAGCATGGCTGGTGTTGTAAAACAGAGAAGATAGAAAAACATCACACCTCATTTTTACTGTAGGTTCTAGCATATTATATAGCATAATCTGTTAACTCTTTCAACACGAGAGACCGCTTTTCCGGTCCAGGAACACGATACGTCACAATTTCATTAAGTAGGATGGCTACTAAGTGAACGTGTGTGGTAGAGTTATTAATATTTTCTGGGTGGCACTGTGTACTAAGGAGTAATGTATGTCGATGGTGCACCTGTCTTCAACTAATGTTAACCCTGCTTGTAGTGGAGTTAGTATGTTGGGGAGTCTGACATCTGCTTACCATTGCTCAGTGGTTCTCTCTGGGTTCTCTGGCTTCCTGCACCCGTAAAACTGTCCCGATACAAGGTGACCCTGGCTGTCGAAAGTATCGTTAAACTCAAATAAATAAATTAATTCAGTAGTCTGCATCCTGTGGCTTTGCATATGTTTCTAAGCAAGCCTTGGCTGCCTATATAGGCAGCCAAGACTTGCCTAGAAACAAAAGCAAAGTTGCTTAGTATATACCTTTCAAGTTTACCCAATGACTTTTTGTAGGAGCACCTTCCTGTATTGTTGGAGAAAAATTATCAAAGATGGAAACAGGCCCTCCTATGTTAAAACAACAATAGCCATTCACAGAGTCATGTTTCAAGACAGACCAGTTAAATCAGCAGGAGTTGTTATTAAACAGTATTTGATTATAACTCAAATATAGAATGTCAAAACAACAGGGAAAACAGCCAAGTCATATGATAAACATGGTTCTGAAAAGTTCAGGATAATAAGTTGAGATGTGTGTATATTTGACATTGAAACGGCTTGATATATGAAACAGCTTGATGCTCTGTGACATAGCTAAAAATTAACTTTGTAAGAATGTTGACCTCTGCTGGTGTTCAGAGGTCTTCACCTCATCTTAGGGCAAGATGCTTTTTCAGTATTTTGTCCAGTAGTTAATCCAATTAACTTTGGTCATATGAATAGAATTATTGTCTTCAGTTACCTTAATAGTGACCAAATTCCATTTCTTTACGGACCTATTTAGCATCAGTACATTCAGTACAGGCATTTATTCTATTATATTTTATTTGAAAGAGCTCCACGATCTCTGTCAAATAAGAGAGAATAAATGGTCAGTTTATCACCAGAATACAGGCATGTGACTAAATCCCTCGTAATTGAATACTCCTCTTAATTGAATAAATCTTATCGGCAAAGTGGCTATTCATTTAACAGAATGCTACTGTAGCATATTTTCAAAAAAATGTTTATCTCTTTTCATGTTGCAGGCAGCTTTTCTTGCTCGAACAATAATACCAGTTCCTTTACAAAAGAACCTATAAATTGGTGTTTCACGTTTGTTTATTGGGGTCTAATGACACTTTCAGCAGTCAGGGTCACATTGTGTCAGACAGGGTGGAAGAAGGTGGAGTAAGCAGAGAGAACAACCAAGCAGCAACTGTCAGACTCTCCAACTTACTCTGCACATGCTAGCAGAGGTTGAAGGCAAGTTCACCATCGACGTACAGTACGCCTTTGAACACATTGCCACCTTGCCCCTGCATAGCCAACCAGGATTGAGTGTTTTGGTGGAGAACACAGTGCAGTTGCTCCTCATTGGGATCATACTGTTGGTCTTTCTGTTTAAAGTCCAATGGTCTTACCACTGAACCACCGCATTCCCTTTCAATAGGAGTAGTCCTCTTATCAGTGATTTTCAGGGTTCATACACCATACTGGGAAACAGGAATAAACTGGAAAAATGGTTTTGCATTTTCCAGTCCTGGAAAAATACTGGAGAAATGATCTCAGATTGAATACTGGAATTATACATATAATAAAATAAGATAAAAGTTTGAGTGTATGAACCCTGAATTTTCTGATTCCAGACTTGAATAAATTTTCCATCCAATCAAGTCATGGCTGCTTTATAGCAGCCATGAATTCATTGTATGAGGAATTCAAGAACATATTCTGCAGGATAGTATTTAAATGTGTTTCAAATGCTCTACAGGATCAGTAAAATAAATGACAAAATAACAGAAGAAAACTGCTTAAATACTTCTTACCCTGATATTAAATCTTAAGGCCTAAAAAGGTTTAAAATATGTTTCTCAGGTCCTCCCACATGGTCCTTTTGGCTGCCACATGCTCTCTTTTTATAACCAAATCAAACTTAAAAAATAATAAGTGATTTATGTCGGATATTTTACCCAAGTTGATAAAACTGATAAATTTGTCCCTTGAGTGCAAGAAGGCTTTGCAATGCTTTAGCATTGCAAAGCCTTCTTGCACTCAAGGAACAAAATACACCACCACCGATGCTAATCTATAGTTAGGCCTAAAACAAACCAAGAATGAAATATAAAATAAAAAAACACTTCCCTGCATGCAATTTTACAAAAAATGGCCTGAGAAACAGAAGATCTACTTGGTGGGGCCGAACCCTTAAAGGTCCAACTCTGACTTCATTCAATTCCCATTGCACAGGACAGATGCCTCAACACACAGTGTCAGGGTAAATTTGCAAGTTACCTTCTAAGTGCACTGACCCTTGTTCCTAGGCATATCTTGGCTGGCTATATAGACAGCCAAGACCTCCTCTTTAACAATTGCAAAACAACTTGATGTAAACTGTCCGAGTGCAGCTAGAATGCACAAAAATCTCCAGTTCTCTAAGGATTAAGATTGATTCTCGGAAATCAATCAAAAGAAAGGTCTCCAAGAATTCGTGTCAGAATTGGATATTAAAAGGGGGAAAGAAATGAAAACATTTCTCAAAACTATCCAAGATGTTTTTTCCAATAGCAGTACATATACAACAATTTTTACAATTTCAGCATGTTATTTCTAAATTGCAATTATGGGTTGATTTAATCTGATAATAATTTGCCGAGTATTTTCCTCAATTTTTTCTTGAACTTTAATCATGGCTTATCTGAAACAGCCATGACTGAATTTGATGAAAAATTCAAACGAAGCCCATTCATGACATCATTAATTCAGTTTTCAGACATATAGTTTAGTCATCAGAGGAAGGATTATCCTTACTCAGATAACAAGGGTATTGCTTTCCTGGTGGGAATATCTGCCCGCACCATGCAGAGTTAAAAACTTGCCTTCATAAATGTTTTCTGCACAGCAGGGTTCACTTTTTGGGCAAATGATAAAATAACTATTTCGTTCTTTTAGAATGAGGTATTCTCCACTGCAGTGGCTTTTGCTCAAAGGTGCCAGGATGCTTTACATGTAGGTGTCAAAAGTTTAGCCAATTGGATTTTTAGTGCCAAATCAATTTTTTAGTGTAATTGGCTGAATTGGCACCCAACGACATGAACACTGGTTATATGCAGTAGCTTGAATTTGAATTTATGCTTGTGTTAGGAGTCTTGAAAAACTCAGGAAGTGGAGTAGTGCTTGATTACAGTTGCGTAGAGCTCTAGAATACTGGTATGCTAGGACTTGGAAACCAATGACTGCTGTATCAGTCTCCTAAGGTGGGCTGTATAATTATACAATAACATGATTTTCGAGGGCATTGGGCCCCATTACTGGCCCACCACCTGTGATTAGCAGCCCAGCAGTCATTAGCAGTGTGGGGCTGCTAATCAATGATGGAGGTTCAGTAATGGAGCCAAACGACACCTGAGAAAATAGTGTTATGATTATTATCAGTAATTGGAAATTAGAATGATTTTCAACCCTTTTAGATTTATATGTTATTTCGTGAAAAAAATCAGTCTGAAACACCATTTATTAAGCAATATAAGGCAGAACACTTTATATTTATCTCAATCAACACCAATGAAAGGTAAACTCGTTAGGGAAATGTAAACAGATTTCCAGGATGACAAAATGACAACATGTGCAGAATGTCAGCGTGTGCTAGCCATTCTGCAGGTACTAATAACTAAAAATAGCCATTAGCGACCAGCTACATATTACAATCTTTGTTTCAAGTTTATTATGCTCCCTTACAGGCTGTGTAAATTAGTATTAACCCTTTACCTAACATGAAAGCAGACGACACTTGCAAAAAAAATTCTTGAATAACTATTTTTTTTCATTTTTTGCCTCAAAAACATAGGTTATGACCCCTCATTGGAACGAGCTCAACAAGCTCGTTCCAATGAGGGGTCATAACCTATGTTTTTGAGACAAAAAATGAAAAAATAATTAAAATTAATAGGCGATTGTTGAGAATAGCGCTGGCCGGTTTTGGCCGTTATGTTGGGTAAAGGGTTAACATGAAGGCTACGCACAGTGAACTGATAATAATAAGAAATGACTGGTTAAACTTGACTTAATTCTTGTGTTGTTTGTCTCATTTTGGCTAGCCATGCTTGCTGAAAAAGAACTTAAACCACGGTTGTTAAAGAAGTGAATGAATGAATGAATGAATGAATAAATGAATGAATGAAAAAATAACTTGTCAAATTCAGTGGGTGTCATTTAATATAATATCTAGACCTATTATCTTGGTGGATTGCAGAAGTGGGCTGTTGTGTCAGGTTAGTATCATTCTGGTCTCATAACCTCTACACACCAATGTTAAAATATTGAAATTTCAAGCTGTAAATTTTTCCCATAATGCAACTTGGAATTTAACCTATTCAATCTTGTTTGACATAGCTCAGTGAGTTCTGTCGCACAAGATTGAATTGGTTAAATTCCCAGTTGAGCTGAAAATGGTTAAAGGGTTTTCTTGATTGATTAATCACATTAATCACATGGACCTTGGTTAACCAATTAATCACTTGCCCTAAAAGGTAGCTGAAGAACTGCTGTGCTGCTAATGATTTATAGCATTAACCCTTTACCCAACGTAACAGACAAAACCAGCCAGTACCTTACACAAAAATCTCCATTCAAATTTTATTATGTGTTCAATTTTTGTCTCAAAAACAAAGCTTATGACTCCTCTTTGGAACAATCTCATTGAGCTTGTTCCAATGAGGGGTCATCAGCTATGTTTTTGAGACAAAAATTTAAAAATTTTAATAATTCAAGAATTTATTTTGCAAGTATCTTCTTCTACTTGCATTGAATAAGGGTTAAGACTGACCCTTTCCAGCTGCTGATAGAGTATAATGATCATGCAAGTGAACAAGTATGTCAGCACATAATTTGAATGCTTTACTCTGTCTCAAATAATTGATGTGAGTCAGTGTGACAATGTTTGCCTGTTTTGGAGCAAGTTTGTTCCATTGTTAACCCATATAATACAGTAGTTCAAAAGTCATGCTTAACTGATCAATTACCTTTTTGATTGATCAAGACATTGATCATTGGTTAATCGATTAATTGGTTAACCATTTCAGCTCTAATTCCCAGTTGCATTGTTAAGACAATATAACATATCTACTTGAGGCCTAAAAAAATAAATAATGTGTTTCTCAGGCCCTCCCGCATGGTCCTTTTGGCTGCCGCATGCTCTCTTTTTATAACCAATTTAAACTTTTAAAAAATAAAAATTAAATGGTTTATGTCTGATATTTTACCCAAGTTAAAAAAATTGATGAATTTGTCCCTTGAGTGCAAGAAGGCTTTGCAATGCTTTAGCATTGCAAAGCCTTCTTACTCTCAAGGGATGAAATACACCACCATCCATGCTATTCTGTAGATTATGAAGCCTAAAACTTGAACCAAGAACATGAACTTTTGATGACAAAGAAGTAATTACTGAAATAAAAAATAAAATAAAAAACCGCTCGCCCGCATGCAATTTCACAAATAATGGCCTGAGAAACAGAAGATATACTTTGTGTGGCCTAATATGATACATTTGAATAGAGAAAAATGAAATATGCTATTAAATAATCCAGTTTATTCATATACCAAGTCAGAGAAATTTGTGGCACTTCAGTGGTGCACTTGCCTTCAACTGCTGCAGAATTAATAAGTTGGAGAGTCTTGACAGTTGATCGGTGGTTTCTTGGGGTCCTCCAGTTTCCTCCGCTCGTAAAGACTGTCACCCACAACCTCCTGTCAGCTAACTGAATTATGTATCATTAGTGCAATTAAAAAATAATGAATTGTTGGTTTTTAAAAACGTGTTGACATAGTCTTGAGAAGTACTTGAACTCAGAGTCAGTGAAAACAACTTTTTTACTTCTTTCTCTTGCTTTCATTAAGGTTTAATAAATTCATGGCATTTCAGGATTTCATTTTCATCCCCTGTCTAAGGCCAAGAATTTATAAAATATCCCCATTTGGCCTCAAAAAGTTAAAGAATCTGTTTCTCATGCCCTCCCACATGGTCCTTTTGGCTGCCACATGCTCACTTTTTATAACGAATGCAAACTTAAAAAAATAAAAAATAAATGGTTTATGTCTGATATTTTACCCAAGTTAATAAAATTGATAAATTTCTCACTTGCGTGCAACAATGCTTTTTCGTAACAAATTCATATTTGCTCTACACCTGCAAGTAAGAAAACGGGTCAAGGTTGTATTTTGATTATTTTCAATGATTATTGCTCAAGTTATATCCCTTTCTTGAGGACTAAACAAGTTTTTAAAAAACCCTGTTTTTCAGGCCCTCCTGCATGGTCCTTTTGGCTGCCACATGCTCGCTTTTTACAACCAATGCAAACATAAAAAAATAAAAATTAAGTGGTTTCTGTTTGATATTTTACCCAAGTTAATAAAATTTATAAATTTGTCCCTTGAGTGCAACAAGGCTTTGCAATGCTTTAGCATTGCGATGCCTTCATGCACTGAAGGGATGAAATACACCATCACTCCTGCCGTTCTGTAGATTATGAGGCCTAAAACATAAAGCAAACCAAGCATCACCAAATTCACCTTCTGGAGACCTCATTTTGCAGATGACAGTCTGCTTATATTCAGGCTTGGGTGATGGTCCTCTAAAATGGACACCATGGGTATAAACAATTGGCTGGACTTGATTTTATATCCATGTTGAGGTCACGATTAGCCATTGTGCTGAAATATATGTCCCCAAAACCCCATAAATGACAATAAATAACTAGAGATAGGAAAATAACCCAATTCCCGTTAGCTGAATAATTTTCACTAGCGAAGTGGCTATTCAGTTAACAGGGTTCCACTGTATTGAAGTTTGCACTCATAGCTTTTGGAAGACTGCCCTGCTTGAAATAAAGTTTTGTAAATAATGTTAAGTGATGAAAGTATAATTCAGTTTCAAACTGAGGTCATTTTCTGCTGATAATGGAATAGTTAAGACATTTGTTTAACCTATTCATACAAAATAGGAATTCTGCTTATTAATTTTAGACAGACAAGCCTTTTGTAAGCAAATTTGGAACATTCATGTTAAAAAATAGTATGCAGATCAAAGTTTAATTGGTTATTAGAACAATTCTTAACAGTTAACTGGTATGGAGAGTGCTAAATTATATTTATCATTTTGTTTCCAATAAGGGAAGCCTTAGTTCAGCAATATATTCTACATTAACTCCTTACATGCTGATGACAGGTATTCCTTCCAAAGACAGGATTTCTCTTGACATTCAGATATGTATAATTTGGGCACATTCAATCCAATTTCCACCCTGTAAACTGAATGGATTGTTTCATCAATGATTTCTTGAGTTAAATTTTGAAGAATTTTTCATGAAATCTAGTCATGACTAAACTTGGTGAAACATACCTTAAAAATACTCGCCAAGTTAAGAGTTAATAATTTTTTGTTATGATTTACTGGATAGTGTCTGTTGGCAGTCTCTAGCAAACTAGCTTATGTATAAATCGGCCTTTGGCACTTTTCTGTGGAGCCAGAATTTTATCTTCTAGCACTCAGCCATTTAATAAAAGATGTGTGCCCTTCTATTCTTGAAGATAATTCTTGATAAATAGAGGATCTTAGATGTGTTCATATTTTATACAGAATTGTTACTACAGTTGAAACTAGAAGTCCTGTCACAGTTAGTGCAGAAAATGTGTGTTAGTTAATGCGCTCCTTATTGCAGAAGAATGAATTAGTCTGAAATACACAAGAGAGTTTGTGCTGTGCAATGCAAAATATTATGCTCTATTAGAGAGTTTGTAGTAAAATCATGAACTGAACTTATCAAACCAAAAGAAAATATTGAGACTACAGGAAATGGAGGGTGGATTACTTCTAAATCGACAGATTTTTCATTTGGTAATTATTTACAATTTTTGAGTACAATACACAAGAAGCACTTGAAAATTTTTATCACATGGACCACCGGGTTGCACCCAGTGGTCCATTTGATGAAAGTTTACAAGTGTTTCTTGTGCTGATATGAACAATTATAAATACTTTTCGAGTGGAGAATATATGGCTCTGCGATTAAGTAGTATTCCACTCTCTTCATTTTGTATATGCAGTCGAATTTTAATATATATTTACATCATTACATGTACATGTATCCCAATAGAGGTTAGGAATGATGCTAATCATCTCTATTTACTAGTATATAATAGTACAGAGTTGGGCACGTTGTTTTTCTACAGGAATTGAGTTATGCTAATGATGGAGTTTGACAGGGACAAAAGTGAACTTAACCAGCAAGCTATTACTTTAAAATAGTGCACAATACAGTCACAGGACTTCTAGTTTTAACTGTATGTTTGATTTAGAACAGAATGCTAGTGGTGGTCCATGAGGTGAAAGGTTGTTGGAATCTCCCACAGGTGCATCTTTTCATAAATTGTAAAAAGAAATGTAAGGTCCAAAAATCCACTTGACTGGGTTTTTTTATTATAGTCACCTGCTCTTCCCAGTCTGCACACAGGGTTCCCTGTTGCTCCTTGAATTCCTTGGAAGTCGTGGAATTTCAAAATCCAAAGCAGCCGTGACTTGATTTCATGCAAAATTTAATCGAGTAAACTACTCTTATTTATTGGTGAAAATTTTAGTAACTGTTTCATTACCACCATGGCTCTGTTGAAAAGTGCTGAATGCCACTTCATTGACTTCAACTGGTTGAGTGCTGGAAACCCATATTTGGGATTTGTTCTGAAGTGTAGTTACTGTAACGTAAAGGCTTCATGTTCTGCGGATGCACTTCCAATTATCTTTGATTTGACATTATTTAGTCCATGTGGTGTTTCTTTGTTACAATTTACTCTCCCATAAATTGTAACAAGGTTAATCCATGGGAAGAAATTTTGATGACCAAAAAGAAACTTAGCACTCGACCAGTTATTATGATAGCATTCCCTGTGAGAACCCTGGCAAGTGAAGCAGTGTTTGTTTACTGTGGTAAACGGGTAAAATAGAACCCAGGTAACCAGTACCTGAGGTGGAAATCCTATAAAATGGGCAACATGGGTGTAATGGGCTGGACTAGACTTTATCTCCATGTTGCGGTCATGATTAGCAACTGTGCTCAAATATGTGACCTTAACCCTTTACCCAATGAATCGCCCGCATCCGCCCGCATAATATGCAAATTCAGCAGCTGAAAAAAATATTATTTTTCGAAAAATTTCAACAAAACCATATCATGTGACCCCTCTTTGGAACGAGCTCATCAAGCTCGTTCCAAAGAGGGGTCACATGATATGGTTTTGTTGAAATTTTTTGAAAAAATTTAAAAAATGATATTTCAAATAATAAATTTTGAAATCGTCTTCGTTGGGTAAAGGGTTAAACATCAATAAATGAATAATATGATGATATAAAATTAGTTTGTTACAATTTGTTAAGGAATGTCAACTCTCTTCAATGAATTGTAACAAAACAATTATTTATGAACAAAGTCTGGCCAAACTAAGCCTCCCCTTACTGGTGGCATGGTATCTTTGAAAAATAAAAATATTGTGTTATAAATCAATTTCAGACACTAATTTAGCTGTCTGCCAGTTGATAGCAGACAGGAGCATACCTCTGCTTTCGAATGATGTATTTTTGTTCTGGGCAGGAAAATTCTGCATGCAGCAGGGAAAGAGATGAACCACATTTCATAACATCATACAGTGAATCCCACTTAATTGTGTATCCTTCAATTGAATAACTGTGTTAATTGAATGTAATTTCCAACCAAGAAACCATTTATCATACCTACAGTGCAAATTTGTCCTGTTAATTGCATATAGAGTAAAGTTCTGTAAATTGAATAAAAAATCTTTCAATATGTCAAGAAATTGCCCTGACAGTCACCAAATTCCCTTCCTTTATGGGCTAATTTGGTCTCAGTAAACCAGTACAAACATTTAATCTATTATATCTTGCTTGACAGAGCTCCCTGAGCTCTGTCAAATGAGATATATTAGAATAAATGCTCAGGTTGTCTCTCGAATACAGGAAAATGATAAATCCCTGTTAATTGAATACTCCTTTTAATTGAATAGTTCCCAATGGTGAAGTGGCTATTCAATTAACAGGTTTCTGCTGTACAGGTAAAGTAATAAACGGCTTATTTCGTGTGATTTGTAAGATATGCTGACAGATACAGTGGATACCAAAGTAATTTATGTTGACAGATCACAAGAGGGGACTTATGTCTTAAGGCTTCCACGTTTAGACAAAATTGTTAACGTTTAAATGACTGTCTGTAAACGAAACGGAAAAATTTACACGTACTAACAATGCAAGTAGTCAGTATCTGATAGAAGTGTGTAATAATACACAGTAAGTTCATTATATCTTTGCGTACAGGGCATACAATTTGTTATTGAGACAGCCGATTTACAGTTCGTCCAAAAACGACATAGTTGAATGATCACAACATGCTGATGCCGAAGTCAAAGTCGCTTGGTCTATGAGGAGGGGGGGGGGGGGGGTCAGGGGGATTCTCCCCCAGGTAAATTTTGAAATTTATGGGGATCTCTGAGCTCATTCTGGTGGGATCGGGGTGAAATTCCTTGTGTTTTTTCAAACAGTAATGTTGGAGCGAGTTGCCATGGCACACAATAGTGACAATACCGGACTTGAGAGTGGAATGCAATGTCGCAAAAATAAACAAAGTCTACAAACCATGCAGGGGAATCCAAATTTTCAAACACCGCAAGTGCCAGTCTGTCTGTCAAACTCCATAAATCGATCCTAAGATCATCCCATGTGTGAATAATAAATTAATAATCCATGTCAGGTGAACGAAATCATCGAGAACAATTGTGTATCACTTTGGGAATATACATGCAAATCTGAATAAACTAAAACATCCCACACATGTTTCGAAGGAAACACCACAGATAAGCACATGCCATGCGGCTCACGTGACTGTGTCACATATGATATCACATGATTTGAAGATGATTTCGTTCGGTTACTGTGGCGGCGGCGCCAGTCGGAACCAGTACACAGTTTTTCTGAAGCATTACCAAAATATTGCATTGCAAAGTTGGAAATTTTTTTTTTGGTTTCTTTGACTTTCTGCATTAATCTGCAAATTTTGCAAGTGTTGATTGTGCCGATTGTAGCCCTGGCATACTTTACACTGTGTACTGTAGTGCCAATCCAATTTAACATCAATCCAAAAAGATGCGATTTCCTTGCACAGAATTGCAGACTCAGAGTGCAGATATTCGCAACTCATCTCACCATCTTTGCGAATAACTTCATTCCGTGTACATGTTTACCAGAACTGTAAACGTTTAATGCCCATAAACGAAACATTCACGTTTACACGTGTAAACGTGGAAGCCTTATTATGTCTCCAGTTCCCCACTTGACTGATACTCGTGAAATCGTGAATTTTTTAAAAAATATGTTACTTTTTTTTAATCTCCACAATTTCAGTCCATCGTGTTTTAAAACACTGGATCACAGAAATTTTGTTGGTTTTTTATTGATAATTTGTACAGTACTATTCAGGAGAAGATATTTTGTAAACTGTTTTTGTTGCCAGCCGAACAGTATATCCTGCTTTTTTTCAGTGTACTGCTTCAATTTTAACAATTTTAACCCTCTACCCATTGCAAATCTCCAATCTATTAATGCTTTCTTCTGCTGAACCCTTAAATGCCTTGACATTTTTCACAGTATTTTGACTACAACACTGCATGGATGCCCAGTTGCTTAGCAGTGATTTCAAGTCAAGTCTTCGCAGCCTGTAGAGGCAACCAAGACTTGACTAGAAATCACTACCATGGTAATTTCACTACTGTTTACTGAACTCTCTGTGGACTGCATTTGGAGGGGCACTTGCCATAAGACCATGAAGTTTGTGAATGCTGGAAATAGACCGTCAAAAGATAAAAGAAACTAACAATGTTTTACTTCTGTTTTAAACATATTACAGTCCGTTAACTGAAGAAGCATATAAAACCTAAATCAGTGAGTAGTATACAAGTTTTCATAGCCTTGTAAAATTTTAATTTTTTAATTGGCCATCTTGCATTATTGCATGGCTTTTTCCATTAATAAGATGGAGGACCCATTTTACATGAAATACACTTCAATATACACTCACCTGGAAATTTGGGTAACCTAAAAAAAAGTAGCATCCAAAAAGATTTGCAATTTTTTTTACCTGCATATCCTTTTTTCAAACTTTATTTTTCCATGCTTATTTGATAGGATAATTTATAAAACTGAGTTTCATCACCAAAGTTTGCTTGTACATCAGCTACAGTTAAACTGAACAAAAATTGGCATCATAGATCTTATCTACTGCTACAGTATGGACAAGGTGGTTTGGTACACTCTTGCTTGGCAAGTGCTCTCTACCAAAGCAATTCCCAGAACAGTAGAAACTGGAGGAATCAGAAATGTAATTAAGTGGAAACGTGATTGTTGCTTCTAAGTTTCTACTGAACTAGTCAGTGATGCTATCAGGTGGTTAAGTACCAAGTCATCCATTGTGTAATTTAATTCATGAAATTCCCCTGTGGGAACCCCAGGAAGTGAAGCAGTGCTTGTTTTCTATGGTAAACCAGCTCTGTTTCACTGGTAAAATAGGACCCAGTCATTAATGCTTGGAGTGCGAGTCCTCTAAAATAGGCAACATAAGGTATAAATGATTGACTGATCTTGACTTTATCTCCATGTTGTGGTCATGATTAGCCATTGTGCAGAAGTATGTGACCTTAAACACCAATAAATAAATAAATAATTCATGAAATTAACAAAATTTGTAACAAAGGAGAATAGGTTCCATGAAAATGAATTTTTGTAACCTTTGTGATACCACTGTTTGTGCTGTGATTAGGGTATGCCATAAAATTTACACAGTTGGGGAAGCGAAGCAGTGCTTGTTTACTGTGTTATAATCTCTGTTTTACTAGTAAAATAGGATCCAGTCACCAGTGCTTGGGGTGGAAATCCTCTAAGATGGGCAACATGGTTATAAACAATTCACTCAACTTTTCTTTATCTCCATGTCATGGTAAGAGACTGGTAGAGTGCCCGAAGCCCTTTTTTGGGCTTTACTCTGCAGTTCAGGTATCACAACCTAAAGACTTCATATTCAGTGGATATGTTTCATATTATCTTTGAAGTGAAATTATTTAGTCTGTATTGATTTGGTTTGTCACAATAAATTGTGACAAGGCCAAGACATTTATTTATTTATTGGGGTTTAAGGTCACATTCTTACACTCAATGGCTAATCGTGACTGTGACAGTTTTACGGGTGGAGGAAGCCGGAGAATCCGGAGAGAACCACTGAGCAATGATGAGCAACTGTCAGCGCCTCAACATTCTAACTTTGTTCAAGCTCTGCTCAAGCAGGGTTACAGCAGTTGAAGACATGTGCACCATCGACATGCAGTACGCCTTAGTACACGGCATCATCGTGCCCCTATGTGGGCAGCTGGGATAAAGTGCCTTGTCCAAGGACACAACACGTGTCGTCCCAGACGGGGATCAAACATGGGACCTCCAGCACAGAAGTCCTACAGTCTACCACTGAGCCACCGCGCTCCCAAGGCCAAGACATGTGAACAATTGTTTGATCACCAAAAATAATTTAGCACCCTACCAGTTAATCATTGTGCAGAAATATGTGACCTTAAACACCAATAAATAAATACCACAGTTCAGGAAAAAAAGGTTCCACTAACAAATTTATGTGACCTGAAATCATGTTTGTACCGTTTTCAGCAGTTTGAAGTACGCATGCAGCTGTTATAACCTTACCCTGGAACTCCATGAAGGTCGCTAGTACTTGTTTATTTCAGGCATGTGTAACAGTTCCCAGTACTCTGAGCCTATGGTGAATGTCATATAAAGTGGACGGCATAGTTATAAACAAATGGCCTAAATTACCTTTATAACTGTGATTATTTGTGATATTGCTGTCGTGAAGAAACTGATTTTAAATGCCATGACACAAACAGCTATCATAACTAGCATGGAAAGTAAATATGATTCAGTGTACTCAAAGATCTCCAACTTAGTATTGGTAACAAGCTATTAATTGTAATTGTAATTCATTAAATTCTACCTCGTTCTTTCTTAACCCGTTATTTGATTGGCTGGGAGACAGTCGGCTCCATGCTCTAATATCAGGTAAATTCACTCTTATCGTGCTCTAATTGCCAGAAGCGGCTCAATTAGAACATGTCTGTATCAGCGCTATGCGTGAGCAAAAGTGTTAAACTGCTTATATCACAGATCGAACACACACCAGAGTTGTTTTCTATGGCAATGGTTGTCAGCATCCGTGCCTCGAAGTACACCTTGTAAATTGAATCATGGAAAATAGACCTAGATCGAAAATGATATTTTTTGATTGTTTTTCTTCAAATAAAATGGGTTTGGAGAATTTTTTCCCTTCCAACAATGACAGGAATTACAATGGAGGGATCGTATCTGAGTTTGAATGCTTTCTGAGAATAGTACTTTCGGCGATGCTGGTCTCGGAAGAAAGTGATATTCGTCGTAGTCTCATAAACTATAAAACACAATCATTGATACAGGATATATGAATTTTCCGGGTATCATGACTGACCTTCATTACTAGGAGCCGCAGAGCCGTTAAATACTCGTTCCTGGTATAAAACCTTAATCACACACCCATGAAAATATACACTTGACTAAGGCTGTGAAATTGCACACGGTTAGTTAGTTAGTTACATGTTATATAGTGTGCAGGATTCAAAGAACTTGTGGAAATTTTTATACTGGAATGTGGAAAGTGAATTTCCAAAAATGAAAAATTTTAATACTCTGTTTGGTGCAAACAATAAATCTCTGGAGACAGTGTTTCCAACGTGGTGCTTTAATCAAAAATGAATTTCCACTTTGAAAAACAACTCTTTGCGAGAACTACAAACACAATTTTTGTGCCAGCTATTATTCCGGGTTGTAGGAATATTTTGGGCTGTTAGGCTGTTATTGATACCATTCCCAGTGGGAACCCCAGAAAGTGCAGCAGCGCTTGTTAATTAATAAACAAGCTTTGTTTTATTGGTAAATAGGACCTGGTAACCAATACCTGGAGTGGAAATCCTTTAAAATGGGCAACAAGGGTATAATTAATGGGCTGGAAGTGACTTTATCTCCATGTCACAATTAGAGCCCTGTGAAGCTTCGAGATTCGATTCGATTTTCAGTCTTAAGTTGCTATTCGGTTCGATTTGGATCTTTTCACTGGAATATGGCTTGGCATCAGTCATCTTTGTCATCTTACAATACACATAGTTCTGGTGGAAATTGTACATAAATAATATTGAAAATAGAGACTGAGTGTAATTTCTGCTATCTAAACAGCAACAATATCTGCACCCAACCCACCAGCCATGCTAATTCCAGTCACACCAAACACTACCACTGCTGAAAGAAAATTTAACATTTCCAGGCAATATCAATGATGAGCTGTTGCTAGTTGCTAACCCTGTGCCTAGTACCGATGATTCTCTCACCCATTTCTCTTTTTGAACTATAATCCTCACTGGGTAATATTCCAACTACATCACCAAAGCATGCCTTCGATGAAGGTATGCCTTGGTGATGTAGTTAGAATAATTTATCATTCGGGACTTGACCCATTACTGTCAGAACAAATCAGGTTTACAAGCTTCCCAACCCTCCCTTCCCTCAGTCGGGCATCTTCAATTTAACGGTCCTGATTCAATTTAAGATTCGATTTGAATTTGAATAATATACCCAGTTTGACTCAAGATTCGATTCAAAGTGAAAATGGGTGATTTGCAGGTCTTGAATAAATTTAGTGGCTGAGGTTAATAGATTTTTATGGAATTGTTATGAATTTAAGACCATTTTTTTTATACGCCTGTTTGAAAAAACGGTCATGTCATGTAAATGGGTTGTCCGTCCCTCTGGATTAATTTTGGTCCAGAGCGTTTCTCAGCCATTTGTTGTCCAATCTTTTTCAAACTGGGCACAGAAGTTACCCACCATGAGAACCCGTGCAAGGTTGATTTTAAGTTTGATAAGACTTTTTTAACCAAAGTTATGGTACAGTCTGACTTAGAAATTATTCAGTCTGTGGACACATTTTTGTCTGGAACGTTTCTCAGCCATTTGTTGTCCGATCTTTTTCAAACTTGGCACTATGAGAACCTGTGCAAGTGTGGTTTTGAGTGTGATTGGATTCTTTTTAACCAGTGGTTTGTGTCTCAGTCATACTAATATACAGGTTAAGTTTGAATCGGGGTTCGGTTCGATGTTATTGGTTGGAGGAAAACACATTTTTGAGAAGATATTGCAGTTTATCAGAAAATCAGGAGTAAAGAAGAAACTGATTTCATGATGAAACTATGTCATTACTCTTTATGGTATTACACAAGTTATTTATTTACAGATACAATACAGTGTTCGGGTTGATCATATGTGATAGTTTATAAAACAGAAATGGAAAATAATGTGTCACAGGGTTGCAAAAACTGCCAGTCTCCACCCAAGTATTATTTTAACTACTACCACTCTGGTGCTGCAACAGAAATTTCCCCAATCACTCTGTTTTTGTGTTGTTTAACTAGGAATTTAACCAAATATAGCTTGTTTGACAGAGCTCACGGAGCTCTGTCAAACAAGGTATATTTGGTTAAATATCAAACTGTATTATGGGAAATATTTGCTGCCGAAAACTTTGCTATTTGGCATCAGAGTGCAGAGGGTTAAACAGCAAATCGGTTGTTTTTGGATCAGTAAATCAAAGAATTGGAATATTTTGCTGTTTGATTGATTTGCTCAAACAGCTAAGTTGAATACAATAACTGAGTGGGGACTGGCAATATTCATGGTTGTAAGATGGTGTAATATTTACAGATTGAAGAGTCAGAGATTTGATTTGATTCAAGTACAAATCCTTAGCTTGATTCGATTCAGGACTCAATTTGACCCAACATTTGAGATTCATTGTACAAATCCTCAGCTTGATTTGATTCAGGACTTGATTTGACCCAACATTTGAGATTCATTGTACAAATCCTCATCTTGATTCGATTCAGGACTTGATTTGACTCAACATTTGAGATTCATTGTACAAATCCTCAGCTTGATTCAATTCAGGACTCGATTTGATCCAACATTTGAGATTCATTGTACAACTCCTTGGCTTGATTCGACTCAGGACTCAATTTGACCCAACATTTGAGATTCGTTGTACAAATCCTCATCTTGATTCGATTGAGGACTTGATTTGACCCAACATTTGAGATTCATTGTACACATCCTCGGCTTGATTTGATTCAGGACTCAATTTGACTCAACATTTGAGATTCATTGTACAAATCCTCATCTTGATTCGATTGAGGACTCGATTTGACCCAGCATTTGAGATTCATTGTACACATCCTCGGCTTGATTCGATTCAGGACTCGATTTGACCCAACATTTGAGATTCATTGTACAAATCCTCAGCATGATTTGATTCAGGGCTCAATTTGACCCAACATTTGAGATTCATTGTACAAATCCTTGGCTTAATTCGACTCAGGACTCAATTTGACCCAACATTTGAGATTCGTTGTACAAATCCTCATCTTGATTCAATTCAGGACTCAATTTGACTCAACTTTTGAGATTCACTGAACCCTATATAAATGGTATTTAACCCTTTATCCAACACACACAATATCAACATTTATTATATTAATTTTAAATATTATTTTTTCAAAGTTTTCAAAAACTTTTAACGAAACCAAATCATGTGACCTTTCATCATGGTTTTGTTGAAATTATTTGAGAAATAATTTTGCAGCAGTTCATTTTGTGACAGAAGTGGGCTATTCATTAGGTGAAGGGTTAACACTAATCAGTAAATAAACTACCTGGACTCAATTTGAGGGTTGCAACATAACTGTGGATGGGTTTAGAAATTATCCTCCAAATTGGAGAGATTTGAATTTCAGCAAAGTAACAGACAAATAATCCAATGGATTTACTCACTGGTTGTGAGAAAAATGAGGATCGTGGTGGCTCAGTGGTTACAGCATTAGCCTCCAAACCAGAAGGTTCAGTGTCTGCCAGGGGTAACTGCATTGTGTCCTTGGGCAAGGCACTTAATCCCCATTGCACATGTGCGGACATGGTGGAACTGTACTAAGGCATACTGCATGTGGTACACTTGTCTTCAATCAATGCTAACCATGCTTGTTTGGAGTTAGTATGTTGGGGATTTTTCCTGTTGCTCACCGTTGCTCAGTGGTTCCCCCACCCGTAAAACTGTTTGACTCCAGGTGTCCCCAGCCACCGACAGTGTTGTTAACCCCCAGTTAATAAATAACTAAATAAATGAGAAAAAAGATAATTAGTTTTCAGGTATTCCTGTATTATTTGGTAATGAACTGAGTTTGAACCACCAAAAAATTATAACTATTTTTGGAAGAGCATTGTTGTGATGTTTGTGTCATTTATGTGTAAAACATTTTCTGAAAATCATAAAGTTGGTCCTCAGTGTTGTGTTTTATGAGGTGCATCAAAATCGTTGTTCATCATTGTTTCCTCATACTATTTACAACCATATATATACATATATTTATTGTTAACATCCATATGTTGATCAGTATCATAAAAAAAACGTAAATGAATTTTAAATATATGTTATATCACAGAGTTCAGTTGTTGTGTTTACTTCTTTCTGATGCCACAAAGCAACTTTGTGTGTGTATATTAAAAAACACAATCATGTTTTCGAAGAATTTGGAATGTTGATTTCTGATCTCTGGCCATGAAATGAACCGTTGGTAATCCTGCCTGCCAATCAAGAGTCCGAACACCTGAACCACTAGACCATTGCACACCATCCTTCTGAAATGATGGCTGGAATCTAGCTTTTTAGATTATGTTTCTCATGATTACTTGGTTCACTTTCCTTACGGCAGCTGCATGAAAGCGTGAAACACACTTGCTACAGTATGGGGATGGGGGGGGGGGGGGGGGGTGCAGTGGAGGGGAGTAGATGAAGGCTGAAATGTGGGCAGGGATTTTAGGTCCAAAGAACCTAGTGCAGTATGAGCAAATTTCTTTAACAATCTTCTTCAGATCCACCAGTTAGATTCATTATGTCTCCCCTTCCCAGAAGGGAGACATATTGTTTTAGTGCATATTCTTCTTCTCCTTCTTCTCATACAAACTTTGTCCTGGGCATAACGTTTTTGTCTTTTGACCTAGACCTTAGGTATTTGGCATGTGGATGTATCACCATGAGCCAGTGTGTCGCGTACCATAGTGACCTTCATGTGACCTTGACCTGAAGGTCAGATTTATGTGCTTTTTAAGGGAAACTTTATCTGGGGCATAACTTATTTGTCTTTTAACCTAGACCTTAGATATTTGGCATGTGGATGTATCACCATGAGCCATGTGACCTTGACCTTTGACCTGAAGGTCAGATTTATATGCTTTTTAAGGGAAACTTTGTCCGGGGCATAAGTTTTTTGTCTTTTGACCTAGACCTACGATATTGGGCATGTGGATGTATCACCATGAGCCGGTGTGTCGCGTACCATTGTGACCTTCACCTTTGACCTGGAGGTCGGATTTATGTGCTTTTTTAAGGGAAACTTTTTCTATTTTGTATGTGGATGTATCAACATGTGGCACTGTGGCTATGTAAACCATGGTGACCATCACATGATCTTGACCTTTGGCCCCAAGGTCAAGTTCAGGTTTTTTATAAGGGATTATTTGCCAGAGTCATAACTTATTTCTCTTTTGAGCTAGAGCTTAGATATTTGGTATGATTGTCAATATTATTCATGTATATATAATTTGCAGTGCATTAAATAGAAAGGAAGGGGAGAAATATGTTTTAGTGTGCTAAAACAGTTTCCAATTTATTTATTGATGTTTAAGGTCACACACTTATGCACTATGGCTATTCATGACTGTGACAGTTTTACGGGTGGACAAAGCCGGAGTACCCGGAGAGAACCACTGAGTAACGATGAGCAGCTGCCAGCTCCCCAACATGGTAACTCCACACTGCAGCACAGACAGGGTTAGATTGGTTGAAGACATGTGTACCATCGACGTGCAGTATGCTTTAGTACACGGCGTCAGTGTGCCCAAATGTGGACAATTGGGGTTAAGTGCCTTGCCCAAAAACACAACGCTAGAGTCCAAATCGATTGCTCAGACGGTCACCCATCCAAGGACTAACTGGGCTCGACGTTGCTTAACTTCAGTGATCTGACAAGAGCCGGTTACCGCAGCGCCACCAGTCAGAATCCTTTTATATTTGGTATGTGACATCTCTATGGGTGTCTGATTCAGATTTGTTGAAATCAAGTCCCTGGCTTAATATTTGGGCTCTCTATGGGAACCCAAACTTTAACTTAAAAATTCTCTTCACCAGATCCACCAGTGAAAATATTTTAATATTGGGAGGAGGGTGGGCAGGGGATTCAAGTTTGTTCAAATTGGGTCCAAGGGTTAATATTTGGGCACTATATATTGAAGCCCAAAGTTTAACTTAGTGCAATATGAGAAAAAAATCTTCTTCAGATCCAACAGTCAGAATCCTTTCATATTTGATAGGTATGCAATATCTTGGATGGGAGGGGGCAGAGGAGTGGGGGAAATGAAGGCTGAAATGTAAACAGGGATTCTGGGACCGTCTCCCACAAAACTATGGAAAACAAATTCTGACCTAAGATGTGTAATTTTAGGAGATTAGTGGACTATCAGCACTGACCCGGTGCCAGAAGTCTACTAATTCCCTAAAATCACCCAGATCACACAGTAGGCCCACATTATGTAATCTGACATTCTAGGCCCACTGTATGTAATCTTGACATATTATTGGGATAGTCAGTACTCTACCGCTGACACTGGTTGGACATATTGCTGATTCGAAAAGTAAGTTCTTTGGTATTAACCACGACAAGTTGAATACCAAACAGTTTAGTGTATAAGCTATAAACACATCAGGTAAGATAATATGACTGTTGTCAAAACTTATTTCGTGAATTATTTTCAAATATTTTGAACATTGTTGGCAAAATGAATGAGGGGGTCTGAAGGCCACAGCTCTACGTCCCCGTAACACTAATATTGATGAAAAATGGCAATTTTTTACCCATTCAGGGAGAGTGGTAGCACTTCGGATGTCCAGGTGGGAACCCCGGACAGTGGAACAGTGCTTGTTTACTTTAGTAAATAAGGTCTTCTTTTCTGGTAAAATAGGACCTGGAACCAATGCCAGGGGAGGAAGTCCTCTAAAGTGGGCAGCATATGTATAAATGATTGGTGAAACTGGACTGTATACCTATGTTGCAGTCATGAGATAGCCAAAGATGCTGGAAGTGACCTTACACGCCAATAAGTAAATAAATAAATAGCACTTTGGACTTAAGATCAAAAGATCGATGTTGCGATCATGACCAGCATCATCTGCATTGTGTCCTTGCGCAAGACACTTCATCCTGAAATGGAAACATGTTTGACGCCGTGTATTAAGGCATACATCATGTCAGCAGAATACTCTCCTTCATTAACTTCTTGCATGCAGCTGGCGTATATTCCTGCCAAGGACAGGATTTGTCTTGCAACTGAAATAAGTATCATTTGGTCACTTTTAACCAGATTTTCCCCCTTGTAAATTGAAAGGATTTTGCACCAAAGATTTCTGAAGTTAAATTTAGATGAATTTTTCATCAGATCTAGTCATGGCTGCATCACAGCAGCCATGACTAGATCTGTTGAAAAATATCTTGAAAATACTCAGCGGGTTAAGAGCTAAATTGAAAGGTCAACAGTTTGATCATGACCAGCGGAAACTATGTTGTGTTCTAGGGCAAGACTTGATCCTGATTACCCAAGCAGTAAGAGTACTCTCATGAATGTGCACTTGAATTTGGATGTTGTAGAGCCTTGAAAAATGTTGAGAAACGGCGCCTTGAATCTCGATAGTCCTTGTCTGCAGGAACCCTGCCTGGAGTACTGTGTGTGAATTTAAGGCTCTAAAATTATTAATATTATTATTATAAAATTCCCATTCAAATTTTATTTTTCTTCAATTTTGCCTCAAAAATATTGCTAATGTTCCTTCATAGCAATGAGCTCATTCCAGTGTGGGGTCATAAGGTCTAAAAAAAGTTGAAAATTTGTTTCTTAGGCCTTCTCGCATGGTCTTTTTGGCTGCCGCATGCTCTATTTTTATAACCAATGCAAACTTTTTAAAAAATTGAATGGTTCATGTCTGATATTTTACCCAAGTTAATAAAATTGATAAATTTGTCCCTTGAGTGCAACAAGGCTTTGCAATGCTTTAGCATTGCAAAGCCCTGTTGCACTCAAGGGACGAAATACACCACCACCCATACCATTCTGTAGATTATTAAGCCTAAAACATAGAACAAACCAAGAGCATGGACTTTTGGTGGCAAAGAAATAATTATTAAAATTAAAATAAAATACCTCCCACATGCAATTTTACAAAAAAAAATGGCCTACTATCTACTTTGTGGGGCCTAAGCTGTGTATTTGAGGTAACCAATGCCTTGGATGGAAGTCCTAAACTGAATGGGCAACAAAGGTATAAACGATTGGTTATACCTTACTTCATACTTGTTTTGTGATCCTGATATAGACATAGATGCTTGAGGTGATCCTTAAACACCAGTAAATAAATAAATTTGTCCCTATATCCCGATAAATTATGTCTTCTGGTTGGTCAGAAGTCTTCGGACAAATAGCCATGACAAAGGGTGCACACAACATCCAAGGTATATGAGAGCGTGCAACATCCAGGGTATAAGCACACGCGAAACATCGGGGGTATATGGTTTAAATGAAAGCTTTCCGCGTTTGCTCGCCTGGACATAAAAATCGAACCCAAAAACCTGAAAATAGTCACAAATATCATCAGATTTCCAACAATTAAGTCATAAAAATAAAATAAGAGCACGTAATTCGTCCCCTGAGTACCACGAATTTGGACCTTGTGATTGTGGAGCTGAGAAATGCGTCCACAAATTTATTTCCACTGTGTTTGTATTGTGTTTCAAACGGAACAAAAACGGTATCTCCGCCAACATGTATGGTATATGGAGACTTAATACCTGGATGCCTCATTTAAACACCTCGCCTGCGGCTCGGTGTTTAAAAACCGACATCCGGGTATTAAATCTTCATATACCATACATGGTGACGGAGATAACTTATAATATTCTTCATCAGATATGATATAAAATCATATTTGATTGGGAGGTGGAGAATACTGTTTTGCAGTATAAACCAACATGTTTTTTCTTCAGAGCAGCCATATACATTCTCACCCAACCTTCACCAATTGTTTCATTTTCTTTCACTGTCCTAAGATTAACTTCAGACCTCGCTGTCCACCATGGGTGCTCTTTAGTGATCAGCTTGTCCATCCATTTGTTTGTCTATTCATCTCGTGTTTTCTGCACTTTTTTCAGCTATTGATAGAAATATTGAAAGGATTTTTTTGCATGTTGCTTCCTGGTGGGTACTTACAGAACAAGTTTCAATTCCTTTCCGCTCAGTTGGTTTATTACAGAGTTATTTCCCTTCAACGTAGGAATTTGACTGTTAAAACGGGTTTTCCGCTCTTTTTTCAGCTATGGATAGAAATATTAAAAGGGTTTTTGTGTATGTAGCTTCCTGGTGGGTACTTACAGATCAAGTTTCAATTCCATTCTGCTCAGTTGCTTTACCACAGAGTTATTGCCCTTGAGCTCAGAAATTTGATAGTTCAAACAGGTTTTTCACACTTCTTTTCAGCTATGGATGGAAATGTTGAAATAAGTTTTTTGTACATAGCTTCCTCAAGGGTAGTTACAGATCAAGTTTCAATTCCATTTCACTCAGTTTTTTTATTACAGAGTTATTTCACTTGAACTTGGAAATTTGACAGTTAAAACAGTTTTTCCACACTTTTTTCAGCTATCAATAGGAATATTGAAAGGAATTTTTATACCCAGCTTTCTGGTAGGTACTTACAGATCAAGTTTCAATTCCATTCTGCTCAGTTGGTTTACCACAGATTTATTGCCCTTGAGCTTAGGAATTTGGTAGTTAAAACAGGTTTTCCACACTTTTTTCAGCTATGGATGGAAATATTGAAATAAGGTTTTTGTACGTAGCATCCTAAAGGGTAGTTACAGATCAAGTTTCAATTCCATTTCACTCAGTTGGTTTATTACAGAGTTATTGCATTTGAACTTAGAAATTTGACAGTTATAACAGGTTTTCCACACTCTTTTTCAGTTAAGGATCAAAATATTGAAATGATTTTTAGCTTAACTTGACAACGTCAAGGTAAGCTATTGCCACCATGCGTGCAGAAGTCTGTGCGTCTGTTAGTCTGTGAGTTTGTTCACATTTTCTTTGGTACAGGCTACACCCCGCAGTTCTTGTCCAATCATCATGATATTTCATATTCAGGTTCGAGGTCATGTCTAGATGAGAACGTACCCTTTTGGTTTTGGCCGGTCAACCGTGACGGCTGCCAGAGCCAAAAACCTTTAGCACAGTCTACATGTCGTATTTATGAAGGGATTCCTTTGTGACTTGGTAGGATGAGTCAGTATAATGTCCAGATGAGAACCTCCTATTTTGGCTGTGGTCGGTCAACCGTGATAGCAGCACAGGCCTGTGACCTAGATTTGTTTAGCACAGTGACAGTCTACAGTTCAAATTTATGAAGTGATTTCATTGTAACTTGGAAGGATACCTCTATATGATGTCTAGATGAGACTTTCCTATTTTGGTCACGATCAGTCAGCTGTTACCGCCACCTGGTCATGCGACATGGATTCATTTAGTACTGTCTACAGGTTCTTTTTCTAAAGGGATTTAAGTGTAACTTGGTTGGATAACTTGGTATGATATCTAGATGAGACTGTCCTATTTTGGTCATGATCGGTCAACCATGACTGTCGGGCCGTCACGTGACCAAGATTCCTTTAGCAAAGTCTAAGAGTTATATTTATGAAGGGATTTCATTGTAACTTGATAGGATGATGCATTTTGGAATAATTTCACTGTAACTTGGTAACTTTGACATACATTAACTGTGAGGACCACATTAACCCGCCCCTCAATTCTTTAGTACAGTCTACACCTCAAATTATTTTTATTGAAAAACATAGCATACAGGGAACAGAAATTAACACATTCTCAATTATCACAATTCTTGTCGTATTTCATAATCCTTTCATAAACATTGAACATTATCATTTTCATCAAACACAACACACAGTCAAGTTAAGCTACAGTGTCATTGATCCTTTCATTTTGGTATGTACCTTCCCTGAGGTGAATAACATATGGAGTTCTGTTTTGCCCCCTTCGCAAAGTATTTCACGCAGTTACAGAGTTATTGCCCGTGAAGTTGAAAATTTGATAGTTATAACATGTTTTTCACACTTTTTTCAGTTATGGATGGAAATATTGAAATATTTTTTTTGTATATAGCTTCCTGATAAGTACCTGCACATCAAGTTTTAATTTCATTCCGAGCCTTTCGTTTATCGAAGAGTGATTGTCCTTGCTCTTGGAATTTTCACATATTAGCTGCAGTTATAGCTCTTCTTCCATCATATAGACTGCTGTTGCGGAAAGTTTGACGGGAAAACAAGACTTTTCATTATAAATATCTCTTCTGTATAATAATATAATAGTTATATAAATACTCAGGACTCTGGAACCCGAAAGAGCTAATCGGTTCACTGGCCTCTCAAGACAGTACTGTATTCTGTTCGAATTGCAAACCGTTTCAGTTGCAGAGCCCACAGTGGTGGCCCCCATCACTTTGCATCTAGTTTTACATTAATAACTACCATGTATACATTAACATACATATAGCTTCTGTAGAAACAGTGTTTCTACATCATTGTTCACTTCCTGCAAAGGCAGGCAACAATGATGTAAAACACCGTCAAGATAAAATGCATCCTACCAGAAGAGTTCTCAAGGAAGAATACACTTGGAACAACTGTTTCAGAGCCATACAAAAAAAGAAGTCCATGGCTGTATGGGGACTTAAGGGTCAAACAGAGTATAAATCCCTTTTAAGTGAGTGTTGAAGAAGGTGATTTTTTCCCAGTCATATGACAGAAATAGCAACTTTCCAAATAGTTCTACTTTGGAAGCAGAGAAATCCTATAACTTTTAACTCTTTACCTAACATGAAAATCGGACGACACTTGCAAACAAAATTCTTAAATAACTTTTTTTTTTCTTTTTTAAATTTTTTTTTGTCTCAAAAGCATAGGTTATGGCCCTCATTGGAACGTGCTCCACGAGCTCGTTCCAAAGAGGAATCATAACGTATGTTTTTGAGACAAAAAATGAAAATATAATGAAAATTAATTGGCGATTTTTAGCTCAACTTGACAAAGTCAAGCTGAGCTATTGCCATCACTTCTCGTCCGTCGGCGAACGTCCACAATTTCCTTTGGCACACCGCACAGGTCGCATTTATGATCAGATCGCTTTGAAACTTGGTTTGCTTGTTTGGGGTGACCTCTAGATGGAAGCTGTCGATTTCCTGCCATTTCCGTCAAAACATGTTGCCGTTGGCAACGTTCTTTGAACTTAGTTTAGTCAGACCTCAATATTTCCCTTTGGCACACCCTACAGGGCACATTTTTCATCAGATTCCTTTGAAGCCTGGTATGCTTGTTTGGGGTGACATCTAGATTGAAGCTATCAATTTTATTCCATTTCTATCAAAATATGTTGAAGCGGGCAACAACTTTTGAACTTAGTTTAGTCAGGCATCAATATATTCCTTTGGCACGCCCTACAGGGCACATTTATGATCAGATCGGTTTAAAACTTAATATGCTTGTTTGGTGTTACCTCTAGATGAGAGCTATCGATTTTCTTCCATTTCCGTCAAAAAATTTTGCCGCTGGTATCGACCTTCAATGAACTTAGTGCAGTTATGCATTAATATTTCCCTTTGGCACACACTGTAGTGCACATTTTTGACTGGATCGCTTTGAAACTTGGTATGCTTGTTTGGGGTGACGGCTAGATGGGAGCTATCGATTTTCTTCTATTTCTGTCAAAACGTTTTGCCGCTGGTAACATTCTTAGAACTTAGTTTAGTCAGACCTCAATATTTCCTTTTGGCACACCCTACAGGGCACATTTATAATCAGATTGCTTTGAAACCTGGCATACTTGTTTGAGGTTACCTCTAGATGGGTGCTATCGATTTTCTTCCATTTCCGTCAAAAATGTTGCCACTGGAAACAACCTTTGAACTCAGTTTAGTCAGGCATCAATATATTCCTTTGGCACGCGCTACAGGGCCCATTTGTGATCAGATCGGTTTGAAACGTGGCATGCTTGTTTGGATTACCTCTAGATGGGAGCTATCGATTTTCTTAAATTTCCGTCAAAAGGTGTTGCCGCTGGCAACGACCTTCGAGGAACTTAGTGCAGTTATGCATCAATATTTCCTTTTGGCACACCCTGCAGTGAACTTTTCTGACCTGATCACTTTGAAACTTAGTATGCTTGTCTGGGGTGACCTCCAGATGGGAGCTATCAATTTTCTTCCATTTCCGCCAAAACATGTTTCCGCTGGTACCGTTCTTAGAACTTAATTAAGTCAGACCTCAACATTTCCCTTTGCCACTCCCTACAGGGCACATTCATGATCGGCTTGCTTTGAAACCTGGCAAGCTTGTTTGGGGTGACCTCTAGATGGGTGCTATCGATTTTCTTCCATTTCCATCAACAAATGTTGCCACTGCCAACGTTCTTAGAACTTAGTTAAGTCGGGCCTCAATATTTCCCTTTGGCACACCCTACAGGACACATCGTCAGATTCCTTTGAAACCTGGTATGCTTGTTTGGGGTGACCTCCAGATGGGAACTATCGATTTTCTTCTATTCCCGTCAGAAAATATTGCAGCTGGCAACGATCTTTGAACTTAGTTTAGTCAGACCTCAATATTTCCCTTTGGCACACCCTTCAGGGAACATGTGACCTCTAGATAGGAGCTATTTATTTTCTTCCTTGTCCGTCAAAAAATGTTGCCATTGGCAACGACCTTTGATGAACTTAGTGCAGTTATGCATCAATATTTTCCTTTGGCACACCCTGTAGGACACATTTATGATCGGATCACTATGAAACTTACACCCTACACCCCCCCCCCCCCCCGCCCCACGCACACACTAATTCTCCTAATCTTCCCGCATTCAGTCAAAAACTGTTTCATAATTCCCCTCATAAGCGCCTTTTCGATCTCCCCAAATATAAAACTGACCTTTTTCCTCATGTCATTCCTCATCCAGTTATTCTTCGTGTTTCCATCCCATTTTTCCACTAGCTTCTCAGGGAGATTTGTTCTACTGGGCAAATATTTGAGGCATTCTAAAATGAAATGTTCCAGGGTCTCCGTTACACCTAAATTGCACGTTTGGCACATTCTTTTCTCGCCTTTTTCGATCCCTCTCCCCCCTCAACTCCAGTCACTTGGACCTCACTTTGAACAACAATCACTCCCCAAACGATCCATCTAGCATCTAGGAACTCCTCAAAAGCTGGCGCATCCTTTTTATATAACCCGTTTTAAGAACTATTGGTCCTAATTCCAGCTCGCCAGTTTCTATCATAATTCTCAAGCAGCCTTTCCCTTGTAAAACTAATCCCCTGCTTCAGTTCCCCTTCTAGATCTTCAGTCTCTATAGAGTAATTCTTCATTATCTTCCTCGCCTGCCTTATCAATCCTGTCTGAATATTATAGCTCCAAACTTGGTTAAACATCATTTTACACCATCTGCTGTTTGGAAAGTTCACCGGGTAAAATAGGTAGCATAATTTTTCGTACTCTGAAGCCTGCATTGACCACATAAAACTTACACCTGTAATGTCATCCTAATTGTCCTCTACCAGCATTTCAGTGTACACATTCTCCAACTGCTTTTTGTTTAACCCTCCGTATGATGATGTCATTTATCAAAAGTTCAACTTGCAAAGTTTTCAACTAAGATTGAATTGTTTAAATTCCTAGCTGCATTATGGGTAAATTTTGCGGCTTGAAATATCAGTGTTTTGATATCAGTGTACCGACGGTTAACATTGTAGATTCATAACGTTTTTGTGAGTATTTTCTGATGAAGTCACATGGTTTGCTACCTCATTGACCCCAACTTCATGGTAAGAGGGCGCAGTGGTTACGGCTTTGAACTTCAAATCGAGAGGCCCACGGTTCGATCCCCGCCAAGGGTAACTGCATTGTGTCCAGATTGCCCACGTGGGGGCACGGTGATGCTCTGTACTAAGGTGTACAACACGTCAAAGGTGCACTTGTCTTCAACTTATGCTAATCCTGCTTGTGTGGGGTTAGGACGTTGGGGAGTCTGACAGTTGCTCGCCGTTGCTCGGTGGCTCTCTCGGGGTATTTCGGCTTTCTCCACCTGCAAAACTGTCCAACACCAGTTGACTCTGGCTGTCAAAAGTGTCGTTAAAACTCCAATAAATAAATAAATAACTTCATAGTAGATCTGGCGGCGCCAGAGTTACAAAAGTGAGGGGGTACAGTTGGGGATTGTGCAGCGCCGAGCTGGTTTCGGGGGGGGGGGGGGTGGTCCTCTCCCTAAGTTGAGAAACATTTTAACTGTTTTGCAACAAAATCATGCGAATATGGATATCATTGGAACCGGCTGAACAAGCCGGTTCCAATGATATTCATATTTGCATGATTTCATTGAGTTATACCTTTGAGAATTTTTCTAAAATATTAAATTTTATTTATTTTTTTAAACTGCTGTAGGCTGCATTACAAACGAATGCCTTGCACGCTCTCGATTCTAGCATTCGTCGAATACTCTTAAGCACTGTGGGGGGCAAACATAATTTCAAAACTTCTCTGATTTAGTGCACTTGGGAATATGGGATTAAGCATACCCACCATTACACCACAACGTTCAATACAACAAAAATTAAAATGATAGTATTTCACAACGCTTGGCGAAAAAAGTGGAGGGGTAAGTACTCCCACATACCCCTCCATGGCGCCGCCATGGTCTGACGGGATATGGTACTGTCATGACAGTCACAGAGATGGCACAAACTGAACCCCAGTTTTTATATAATATTGTTATGTAATCCATTTTCCCGTGAGGGCCACAGGAAGTGAAGCAGTGCTTGTTTACTGTGGTAAACAAGCCCTGCTTTACTGGTAAAATAGGACCCTCTCCATTGTTTGGGATGGAAGTCCTCCAAAATGGGTATAAACGTTAAACTAAGCTTGCTTTATCTCCATGTTGTGGCCACGTTTAGCCATTGTGCATAAATATGTGACCTTAAACACCAATAGATAAATAAATATGTAATACCTTTTCACCGGTTACAGTTAATGTAGTCAATCTTTATTTTACACCAAGACGCAAATCGCTGATGTCACATTATGTCCAAAATTGCAAATGAAAGAGAAAAAACTTATGAACAAAATCTTACTTAATCCTTTCAACCTTGTGTGCATATATTTTTGCGTGAAGAAAAAATGGTAGTGGACGAGCAGACGATATAAAGAGCAAAAAATCTGAATCGAGGCTAAGTAATAATTTAATCCAACAGCTTGACAGAGCTGTTGGATTAAATTATTGCTGAACCTCCCAGCAAACCAGGATGGTTTCGCCTATTTCGCCGTTGAAAGAATTGACTGAAATGATACGTTCTGGGGCGCCAGTGTTGAAAGGGTTGAAAGAGGACCTTCTCTCTTAAAGCGTTACCTTTCACGACTGGTAGCTGACAGTTATATTGACATTTCAAGATCAACTAATTTTTGCAGTTTTGCTTCACAAACATTGCGAGCTCATTCCAATGTGGGGACATGTGCAATGTTTTTTCGATTTTTTCTTTTAAATCCAATGGTCATTTTTTCATTATTTTGGTGTGCGAGGAGGGGGTGGGGTGGGGTAGGGTGGGGTAGGGAGCACTAAATGGTTACATCCATTAAATTAGGTAAATGTGTTAATATGGGGGTGGAAGTGTCGAGATCACGAAAATCCTCCCCACCCCACCCCATCCCATCCTTACAAACTGTTTACGTAGGTTAATTATCAACAAGAAATTTCCAAGTGTGGAAAGAGCATACATGCTGCGAGCAAGATTACAGCCACAAACTATGTTTGATGAAAATAGGAAAAGGTATTTAAAATGTTTGCCTCTTGAAAGACAGACACCTTTTAAGCAATTTTGAGACCGTGATCTGTATTTGCTTCCAGCCTGATGAAAACTGCTTTCAAAATATTGTTTACTGTGGATGGCTTCGGTGATATTAAGCAAAGTCTCGCCGTGAAAGAGTTCGGGGTTAAAATCGCAGATGGAGCAGTTCAGGCATACGAGTGTTGTCGTACACACCATCCATTAAATGTCGGCCTTAAACTATTGTCACCCCATACATACAAACAATCTTCAAATCTTATCAAAGTTCAAAATTTGATAAATATTATCACGCATACCGCTAGCAACAGAAACAGACTATCGATCCAGAATTCGATTTTGGATGCACATTTTGGAGTCTTTGGGACGCAACCAGACTAAATGAAGTGGTGAGGTGCAAAATATTTTCTGCCTGTGGCGGCATACAGTTTTTTTTTATCTCCACTTCGATTTGCCTGGCGTACCGTTGCGAGGGTTCACCACGCTATAGGATGGAATGCGGATTCACCTCCGAGCCACATTTCAAAAGATCGTGTCAACTGTATGCCCCGAGACCCTAAGGCTTAAGTGTCCCGAATATTTCTGACATATATAACTATGTTAAATTACCGAAGAAGAAGGTACATGCGCAAGTGTCGGGATATCAAGCATGATGATTGATACATAAAATTGACGTTTGGCGGTATGGAGTTGTCCCCCCCCCCCCCCACCCTCCCCGTCTCGTTTTTTGTTAAAAGATCACTATCAGGGAAGGGCCGGTGATAGAGACAGGGTGTGTGTGCCCACTAACCCCCAAAACCCTTACCATGCAAGACTATAATCTTTGCATTTGGTTTTTTGTCTTCATTATTCGTGTGTATCGATTCGTTGCGTCAAAATTATATTCAATGATTTTATGTTTCAATTTGAACATTGATTTAGGTGAAGTCAACAGCCGATTTTGTTTTACAGCAAGGCTCGGAGTTGGGTATCACACTGTGTCGTTGCAAGTGGAGAAAAAGAATAGTTAAATACAAATTTGTTACATCCAGCGTGGTGGCGTTGTGTCCGTAGACAAGACACATCATCCCTAGTGCCTATGTGGGAGCACAGTAGCGCTGTGTACTAAGGCGTAATGACCGATGACGGAACACTTGCTTTCAACCGATGCTAACCCTGCTCGGGTTAGTAAGTTTGTTTATTCCGATAATTACTCGCCGTTGGTCGGTGGTTCCTTCCTGGTTCTGCGGTTTCCACCACTCATAACACTGTTCCACATGATAAGACTCTGGCTGATGGAAGTGTCGTTAAAACCCAATAAACAAAACCAAACAATTACAGTACGTGGAGACAGTATTATCACTAAATTACCCGTAGAGTGGAGATTCCACCCAAGCATTAATTGCAAATGTGTTGCAAAGCTTAACAAGCACAAGCAAAGTTTCAGCCAATGGACCTCCGGGTTAAACTCGGAGGTCCATTGGCTGAAATATTGCTTGTTTTTTTTCTGTTTTTTTTTTTTTGGGGGGGGGGGGGGGTTGTCCATATCTACAGAATTTGAAAGTAATATTTTGGGTGATAACGCCACTCCACGAGTGAATTAGTTACCATCCACTCTTCACACGCTGTACATGCCAAGCAACGCTTGAATCGTGTTCATCGTGTAAATGCCTTTACTTACTGCGTAAGTTCCACTTCACCAGAAGCCGCAAGAGAACTCTGTAGTGTACGATTTTCGTCAAGTTTTCCCAGGAGAGCCTATAGATTACGCCTGATCGGCGATCCCACCCCCGGAAATTGACATCCTCCTCTGTTTACCTACCTTCCAGCGTCAGTTATCATTTCATTTATATTGCATCAGTAAACTTTCAGACTTTTCACTTCGCTCACAGCTGTAGACCTACGCACTTAACTCAACAGAACAAAGTCAGATAGACCGCAGAATATATTATTGTTTTCTTATGAAATTAGGCAATGCATCAGTCTGGATCAATAATACTTTTTGCGCAAATAGGAGTTATTAAAACTAAAATTCGCGAGTACTGATAAAGTGTGACGTGATTATCCTGTCTGATCTCTGTTCGCATTCATGAGGGTTCTATTATCCAAACCACTAAAACCTACTTGATGGAAAGTAACGGTGAAATTAAACTCGACCCTGTGAATATTGCTAATGGAAACACAATGAAGAAAACAACGGAGGATACAGGTAAATTAGTTAATGTTTTCATATTCTCGACACCATACTCTTTATTGTACCTGTAATCCTTTTACCAAACAAGACTTGCAGACGACGTTTGAGATGCAAATTTGCTTTCAAAAAAGGAACGTAGCCAGGGAGTAATTAACGATAGCTATCGGGAACTCTAGATAGCTAAAAGTGATACGAATGAACTCATTAAAATGTGCTGGCGGATAATCCTGCCCAGGGGAGAAAAGCTCTTGCCACTATTTATTTATTTATTGGTGTTTAAGGTCACATATTTCTACACAATGGCTAATCATGGCCATCTCTTGCCACTAAAATATGTATAATTTGGGCACATTTAACCAAATGTTTCTCTGTAAAATGCCTCAAAAGTTTGTCCAAATGTTTCTCTGTAAAATGCCTCAAAAGTTTGTTAAGAGTTAATTGGGAACGAGAAGACCTCAATCTTCAGATCCTTCCTTGAAACTTGCTTGAAATGTTTCTATGCTTGAAATGTACTTGATTTTCCTTGAAAACTATTTAAACCTTCTACCAAAAAAGCACGCGCACGATATCACAATTCGCGTATTTTATTTTCCAATATTTCAAAAGAATTCAACAAAACCATATCACGGGACCCCTCATTGGAACGGGCTCGCCCCAATGAGTGTGGTGGCGTTGGTGTATGTGTGTGTGTGTGGGTGGGGGGGGGGGGGGCACATGATGTCATTTAGTTGAGTTTTTTGAAAACATTTTTTGCCAGTTGCTCAAATGCGCAGGCGGATGCGCCCGATTCGTTAGGTAAACTGTTATGTCATATGTGTCGGGGAGGGGGAGGGTGGGGGGGGGGGGGGCAATAGTTCTATCAAAATTAAGGTTTTCTTGACTACTTTCTCGGGACTGAAAATTTCTAAACGATAGTTAAAAGCTTCTACAAGTGTCCACTTCTCGTTGACAAAACTTTAGCCAAATTGCGACTTGGGAAGTTCCACGGATGCGCCAGCAACAGGTACTATTGATTTTTCAAGTTTGTAGGCCAGCGTACCATTTTCTCGAGCAAACTATCCTTTAATGTCTTTAACGCGTATTTATATATATGTAGGCCCAGGGCCCACGGAAATCAGTACACATTAGTTAAGATTCCACAAAATAGATCTTCTGTTTTTCAAGCCATTTTTGTAAAGCGGGAGGCTTTTATTTGTGTAATTATTTCTTTGCCATCAAACGTTTATGTACTTGGTTTGTTTTTTGTTTTAGGCCTCATAATCTACAGAATAGCATGGGCGGTGGTGTATTTCGTCCCTTCAGTGCAAGAAGGCTTTGCAATGCTTTAACATTGCAAAGCCTTGTTGCACTCAAGGGACAAGTTAGCAATTTTATTAAATTATGGTTATAAAAAAAGAGCATGCGGCAGCCAAAACGACCACGCGGGAGGGTCTGAGAAACATATTTTTAACTTTTTCTGCCTAGGCCACTTGAAAACGTAATGCACATACATGGAGCACGGCGGATGAGTGGTTAGAACATTCGACTTTAAACAGAAAGTTGGACGGTCCTGACCAGCGATAACTGTGTTGTGTCCTCGGGAAGGACACTAATTCCCGACTCCCCATGCATGTTGGAGCACAGTGGATCTATGTAATAAGGCGTACTGCACGTCGATGTGTTTGTCTCGACCACTGCTTACTCTATGCAGTGCTAGTAAGTTGGAGAGTGAGACTGTTATTCGCCGTTGTTCGGTGGTTCCCTCCAGGTTCTCTGGCTTTCTCCAAGCGTAAAACCGCCCCACACAATGCGACCCAGACTGTTGAAAGTGCCGTTAACCCTTTACCCAACGTAATGGGAAAAAACGGCCAGCGCTATTCACAAAAATCGCCAATTAATTTTCCTTTTTTGTCTCAGAAACATAGATTATGAGCCTTCTTTGGAACGAGCTCGACGAGCTCGTTCCAATGAGGGGTCATAACCTATGTTTTTGAGAGAAAAAATGAAAAAAATTAGCTATTCAAGAATATTTTATTTGCAAGTGTCGTCTGCTTTTCATGTTAGGTAAAGGGCGAAACACAATAAACAAAACAAAGCACATACCAGCAAACAAACAATGAATAAATAAATTGCTCAACCAAGTATGAGATCTATGTTTGTCACGTTTTTGTTTTGAATGGCGTTATTGCTTGATATCGAGCTACTTTTGTTGGGTGGGACACGTGCTCTTGATTGTACTGGTATCCAGCCCCTGCGGTGGAAGTGGTATATGTATACACGATTAGTTAACCCTTTCCCAAAGTAACGGACCAAACCGACCAGCGCTACATTCACAAAATTGCCATTCAATCTTTATTATTTTTTTTATTTATAGCCCCCAAAACATAGCTTATGGCTCCTAATTGGAACGAGCTCGTTGAGTGGAGAGGATGAGTTTCTCATCCTACTCCCCTTGGCGACGCTGTAATATACTGTCGAAAGTCACTTGTGCAAACTGTTCTCAAAGCATTTGGCGGATTTCTTTAAGAGGCATAATGCTGGAAGCCCATATTTGGGCTTTATTCCGAAGTGCCGGTACTGCAACTTAGAGGCTTCGTATTCTGTGCTTGTGCTTCAAATTATCTTTAGATAATTTATGGGAGAGTGCACTCTCTGTTTTTTTTTTAATAACAGAAAAATTTCATTTGTTATCTATCGGACATAACTTGTATGATCTTTAATTTTGTAGGCAAAAATTTAAAAAAATAAATAAATAAAATTTCAATGGCGAGATTTGTAAATAGTGCTGGGCAGATAAATTCACTTTCCTTTTAGTCAAGAGTTAATCTTCGCAGGTTGAATTCAAACACGGGTCCTCGTCACTCGGAGCCTGGGGCGTAGTTAAGGAGTGTATGGGTAGCAGGGGTCTGTACTCCCATCCATACTTTTTTTCCAGTGAGCACATTTTCATCTGGGTATGTAGTTTTAAGATATCGAGTCGCTCTTGTTATTAAGCATTTCATTTCCTTACGAGACTTGGTATACTATTTGGACTTACCGTGTATATATCCTAGTAGGCTTGTTGGGACCCAACAACTAACTTGGAGTTCGGTACGTGCTAATTAAGTGCAGTACAGTCGCCGTGGACATGTCGTAATCCACGCGTGGGCAGTTATGTCCACGCATGTGTTTACCAGTTAATAAACAACATCATCAGCAAAATTTTAATTAATGAAGCACCGGGTTGTACCCGGTGCTTCATTAATTAAATTTTTGAAGACTATTCCTATAATTAGTGTGTGCAATCTAACATTATTCCGTCCAATACTGCCCACCCCGTGAAAAGTGACCAGTCCACGGCGGCAGTACTGTCATTTCGGAAGCCAATGCATCAGAACGATACCACATTTTTTTATTCACAAATAAGTTTCCAAGAACTTTTTCTTTCTTTTTTTAAACCAGAATCCCGTTTGACTAATGTTCCAACTACATCACCAAGACATGCGTTCATGATGTAGTTGGAATATTTTATCAGTCGGGGCTTGGGTAATCACAATCAAGTTTACACTCCCCCCCCCCCCCCCCCCCCCCTCCCTTACCAATCGGTCATCTAAGCGACTCCATATGCGGGGCGAACTCAAATATTACGCAGTAACGCAGCCACTAATGTTGATTACTTCATGTTCGTCACCGCGGATCGCCTCACAACAGCTTGTGTGACTGTGAATATGTATTATGCAAGTGGTGTTTGACAGCTCCGCAGTATCTTCATCATGGCGAGAGTGTCGGGACCGAATATTCTAACTCACGGTACATCTGGGACTCTTGTTGACAATGGTCAATATTCCAGTGAACGCGCCATTCTGTTGCAATTTCAAGGTAAGTTCTCACGGTTGCGTCTTGACTGCAATGCATTCTGTCTTCGTCCGAAACAATGATACGCTACTAGTAGATCTCTCCCTCCAAGGATCTTCTCTCGCCCTGATATTTATATATTTCGTATAGTTCATTTCGCTATAGTTATAACTCCACATTCCGACCGAGTACTTTAGACCTAACCCTTTACCTAACGAATCGGTAGCAACCTCCCGCGTAATTTACAAATTTTTAAGTTGAAAAAACAAAAATTTCAAAAACATTTCCGCAAAACCATGGGACACCTCGTTGGAACGAACTCGTTCCAATGAGGGGTCATTTGATATGGTTTTGTGGATTTTTTTTAATTTAAAAAAAACAAACAATATTTAAAATAATAAATTTTGATATTCTGCGAGCTGCGTAAAGGGTTTTTAAGTATAATCCGGCTGCCCTGGCTCAATTGGCAAGGAAAGAATTTTTTATCCCGCGGGAAAGACCCCGTCACCTATGAGGTTACAGGCTCCTAACCCAGTCCTAGGTGACATGAATAGGGGGAGAGATATAGGCACACAGAACATATTGGAACTCAGGAGACGATTTATGATTCTATATTTTGTGTTGTCATGGTAACCCGCGTGAGCGGCCATGTTGTGACGTCATCCCCATAGTGATACGTGGTGATACGTGGATTCGCGTGTGTTGTTATGGTGATACGTGTTTCTGTCGTCCATTTTGTATACTGGAGGCCGCCATCTTGGTTTCCATGGTAGCCCGTGGTTGCTGTGACCCAAAGGCCTACAACAAGACATGGGTATGATGTTCGGAAGGTGTGTTTATTTGTTCAACAGTAATTTCCCGATTCGCAGAATTACCACATAAAACCCGATAATCCCCCCAAATCACCAAAATACACCCCAAATCACCGAAATTGACATTATTTGATACGGATTTTCCATTTTATCGGCTTAGCATGTAGTGCTATAGTACTGAGGGGGCCCAGGGGTAAGTTTGCTTGAACTAGAGTATATCTAATTGCCCAAATAGACCAGACAACCCTTACAAACCACCAAAATCTTCGCCAAACCACCAAAACGGACACGTGAAGCCCCATTTGGGCATATGAAAATAACACGTAATGCTATAGGACCGAGCTATCTCATGGGGGTAAGTTCTATTTAATAGGGGTACTGGACCTGATTTTCCCAGAATCCCATACCGATTGATCAGGGGCACCGGAATCCCATTCCGAGTGGAGGAATTGTTCCCTGCTCTTGGTCTGCGGGAACAAGCGGGGCAGAGAATTGGCCTTTTGATCGGAAAAAATATCAAATACACATATCTCCGTATTTGGGTCAAATTAACCACACCATAACTCCTACCAGTGACGGATTCGGGATTCTGAGTTTGATGGGTGTGTGGGCGCCACATTTCAGTTATGGGTCATGAGGCGAAGCATCCCCCGGTCCGCGTAGCGGCGAGTTTGAGGTAAGCATGAAAGTAAGTGTTCCAGTCTCTTCGGTGGGCTCTAATAGCCTACCCTGGGAAACGTTTGGAAATGGAAGTTCAGTGCGGCCCCCCGATGACGTTTTCGCAGCAGCTATAGCTACATGGATGGGACACGGTATTATGCGCGATGGAACATGGACATCTGTACTGGATATTTGTGCCCTGGTCTGGATGCTTGAAAAAATAATTTGACATCCTTTGACTTATATCGTCATCGATTTTCGATAAAGTTTTCTCTCTTGAAATTATTGGATGCGCGAGGAAGGTTCAATTGGTATCACGGAACTAAATATTTTCCCATTTGCAACCATTATAACGTTCAAAAAAATATGAGCGCACCACTTTAATTTTGGCATTCAAATATCTTTGTCAAGTATAGCCCTTCAGACAACTTTTTCTGACCCCAAAACATGGGGTCATGCAACAAAAAAGGGAAGTATCGGTCACGTGCACATATTTTTCAGGGAATTCCTTACAAAAACACACCAAATGTAAATTGTATTTTTTAGGTCCAAAAGTCATCAAATCACCCTCTTTTTTATCTGGAATATTCATCAATAATGCAAGATGTCAATAGAATACTTCAAACGTTTATTGAAACAATTTATTTCCCAAAGGCTGTTTATTTTTAGAGATTGCATCACTTCCGAGGCGGGTATTTCTAATTCAAATATTTAGTTCAGCGATACCAATTAAGAAGCTAGTAATTGTTGAGAAAACACATATGACGTCAGTAAAAAATAAAGCCAAGTTTCCATTTGCTTTTTTAACAAATGAAAACGACAGACAGCTATCGGAGCTGTCCTGTTTTCGCTTATTAAAAGTAATAAAGGGAAACTTGGTCTTTTATGACGAGCTAATTAGAAGCAACTAGTTCATATAATCCGTCATTAAGAATATCCTTCAGCATCACACATTCCAACACCAAGTCGTATCCACTTTGGCTCTTTGTTTAGCGAATGTGTTTTCACAGTAATTTGCAAGTTTTTATTCTTCCTGTGGAAAAAAATAGCAAACCTAACCTCCCAGACTATTATACTCTTGGAAAGGATAGTGTCTGTATTATGTACGACGATGCGCACGTTGTTGATATAATCAACAGAAAACAGTTACAGAACATCAAAGGATGGTGAAAGTAGAACTGAAATGGTTAACCGATTAATCGATTATCCAATGATCAACGTCTTGATCGATCAAAAAGGTAATTGATCGATCATCCGTTACTTGTGAACTACTGTATTTTATGGGTTAACAAATGAACAAACTTGCTCCAAAACAGGCAAACATTGTCACACTGACTCACATCAGTTATATGAAACAGAGTAAAGCATGCAAGTTACATACTGACATACTTGTTCACTTGCATGATGATTATACTCTATCAGTAGCTAGAAATGGCCTTTCTTAACCCTTTACCCAATGGGACAGCAGACGATCTTTGCGAAATCAATTCTTGAATTACTAAAAATTTTTGTTCCAAAAACATGGCGTATGACCCTTCATTGGAACGAGCTCAAGGAGCTCGTTCCAATGAGGGGTCATAAGCTATGTTTTTGATACAAAAATTGAAAACAATAAAATTTGAATGGAAATTTTTGTATATTTAGCTGGCTGGTTTTGTACGTTACCTTGGGTTAAGGGTTAATGCTGTAAACCATCAATGGTACGGCAATTATTCAACTACGTTTTCGGGCAAGTGATTAATCGGTTAACCAAGGTTAATCCATGAGATCAATCGATCAAGAAAACCCTTCAACCGTTTCAGCTCTAGGTGAAAGCGCTGTTTTCTTATATCTGGAATGGGCTTAAACAGAGAATAACAGTGAGACGTTCAAACTGATTTGGGAAAAATAATTGTAAACAGCCAGCTGTATTTCTAAACAACTCTACAAGAAAATGCCCAATGTTTGTGAAATGATGTGCACATCTCCTGCCGTGGTTATCCATGGGTTATCGCGGATAAAACAATATATGTCCCTCTGGTCTCGGTGCTTTTGAAAATAATTTGATTCACCACCCTTCCCCCCCCCCCCCCCCAAATCCTGACCAAACTTTCCTGTTGTTGGAAATTCGGAGGGCAAGTCATGAGTAGCTGGAAATTCCATCTATCTGGATTTTAGAGCTTCTTTGGCGATGCTGATGTCTCCTTTGCTTCCCCAAATTCCAAATCGTTTTCAAATCGGCAAAAATTCCATCTGTTACTATTTACAGCTACAGTGTACGCAATATCAAGCTTCATAAGTATGTATGATGTCAATCGGTACGGGATTTATATAGTACGTTTACTTATCGTAACAAAAAAAATCCTCGAAAAGTCGAAATGCACTTCAAGAAAATCACATCATGTAAAATCGTTATCCTGAGTTAATTCCATCATTCAGAGTTACAAAATGATGAAACATCGAAAATTGATCATTCCTGAAAAAGATCTGGTTTAATGTTAGGATAGTGTGAATTGCTCAAAGTTTTTAGCTTGAGCATTTGTTTAGCACATATTCAATTCCCAGAATACCAAATAATAATAACCTGATAATTTAATCATAAATATGCTGGCATTTCAGTTACTAGAATCAGTTTCATGCCCCCTTTCATGGCTTCATTTTCAAAATCTTTCTCGGTTGTGAATTTCCAACTTGGGGGAGGGACCGCGAGGGAGGTCCTCACCCTAGTTGGAAGTTCACTACCTTACACACCCAATCGAAAACCTCTAGACACGTCCCTGGCCGAGTGCAACCTCCCTCCCAGGATCTGTCCCCGTCAGCTGTAAATATAGGCCTATACCATGCATCGGTCGTTCGAATGTGTTTTTTCCAACTTTCGATATTTTATTTATTATGATTTCTTGTTCGTACATGTGGGGGCGCGGTGGCGTTGCGGTAACCGATTCTCGTCAGATCGCCGAAGTTAAGCAACGTTGAGCCCGGTTAGTCCTCGGATGGGTGACCGTCTGAGTGATCGACGCGGGCTCCCGCGCTGTGTCCTTGGGCAAGGCACTTAACCCACATTGTCCACGTGGGGACACGATGACGCCGTGTGCTAAGGCGTACTGCACGTCGATGGTGCACATGTCTTCAACCAATCTTACCCTGCCTGTGCTGCAGTGCGGATTTACGATGTTGGGAAGCTGGCAGCTGCTCGTCGTTGCTCGGTGGTTCTCTCCGGGTACTCCGGTTTCCTCCACCCGTAAGACTGTCACGGCCATGATTAGCCATTATGCATAAGTATGTGACCGTAAACACCAATAAATAAATAAATAAATGTTCGTGCAGGCACGTCGATGAGATTGTATCAGCTTTGACATTTATGGGGTTGTCACACCATGCCGTACTCTGCTCCACGCACATTAATTTTGGGTATTGAGACAACTAAGCATGTACCTGAATGAATTTTTCAAAATTTGAATTGAGGGTATCAGGTTACAGCTCTACTACTGCGCTTTGGATTTCGATGGAAATATTACACTGAAAAGTTACAAACAATATGAGTGAAAGACTGAATGTATACCCAATGTCTGGGAGTTAAGGTTTGTGTATATCGCCTCGACAGTATCGGCAATATTGTTGCTGTCTCAAAGAATCACCATTGTTAATCATAATTTTTTGAAATAATAATAAAGTTATAATCTAAACTTTCATATCAGGGGGAAAAATTGCCAAAGGGGAGTGCTTACTTCTCTCCGTCACATTGTCAAACGTAGATAGGCCAAATCAATGATCTCGGTCCTCTATACTAGAGATAGGCAATGTATCGAAAAACCGAACCGATACCGAAAACATTGGGATACCGAAAAACCGTACCGAACAATCATTAAATACTGAAACCATCCTTATTTCAAATTTTTCATGCATTTGCTATATATATGACCTTATTGAGGCTTGATAGCAGCCGACGCGTTCATTTTTATGAAAGAGGTGTCTGATTTTCTTTTCAGTTTTATTAACCAATAAAGACCCGGGCAATCGTCCAGAATTCCCACTAGACCACAACATGTACATGTATATATCTAGTTACTTAGCAGCGATCTCCAGTCAAGTCTTGGCTGCCCGTTGAGGCAGCCAAGCCTTGACTAGAAATCACTGCCCAGGTGATTGGTCTATTGTCAGCCAAACCCCCTAATGATGGCAAGTTAAAGGCATATGCCCCGATATCGCAAAAGCCTGAACTAGGCCTTTAACCCTTTACCTAATATGAAAAGCAGTCGACACTAGCAAACAAAATTATTGAATAACTAATTTTCTTGATTTTTTTCTCAAAAACATAGGTTATGACCCCTCTTTGGAACAAGCTCGACGATCTCGTTCCAAAGAGGGGTCATAACCTATGTTTCTGAGACAAAAAATGAAGAGAAATAATGAAAATTAATTGACGATGTTTGTGAATAGCGCTGGCCGGTTTTGGCCGTTACGTTGGGTAAAGGGTTAAAGGTTAAGGTGTGTTTGGAACATGTCACAAAATTACCATAGACACGATTTGTGTTGGCAGAAGAAAGCCACAGTTGATTTAATTGGCAGTGGCATTTGTGGCGTTGTGGTGGAATGATACAAGAACAACTTATTCTGTATTTTGCTGATGTGCATTCTCGTTTGGTATTATCAACAAATCTCAGTCGAGTCAGATATCGAATACCGAACCGATACTGTAGTTTTCCTCCCTAAAAATACCGAAACCAATATCTAACTCAAAATTCTATTACCGCCCATCTCTATTCTATATCTAGGGCCAGAGGTCTGACTTGGGGGGTGGGGGGGGGGGGGTGGTGGAGGGAAGGATCCACGAAGAATTTTCCAGTCGAGACATTTTCGTCTAGATTGGTGTATTAGGTATCTTTTCACCCTTGCTGTAGTTGTCACGCACTTTCTTTGCTACTTGGACTTATGTTACACACACGCTCGGTCTCATGCAAATGGAGGTCTGAGGCCGTTTTGGCAACAGCATGGTCCACATATTGAATCCGATACGCCAAATTAAATAAGAAGTTGACAAACTCATGCGTAGGGGCGCCGGAAGCACTACAGGCCAGGGTGTCAGACTCCGGGAAATGGGCATTTACTCGCACTAGCAACCCCGGCATGACATGCCGAAGCATGCATGTCTCGAAGGCCTTAGATGGGGGAGTTTGAGAGGAGCTGTCCCTCTCCCATCGGGGGAGGGGCACCTCTTCCGAAACTCAGAACGGCTTTGGGGAGTATTTTAGCTTTACTTCGAGAATAAATCATTGACAAAAATTGAGTGACGAACCCGAGAAGGGCATTGTCTGCCTCTTCTCGCCCCGTGGTCTGAAGGCAGCTGCCCCCTCTGTCCCGTGCTTCCGGCGTCCCTGTCCTGCGTCACGACTACTACATGTATTTATCCACAACTTTTTTTTGACCTACTGTAATCCCGACTGCTAAGAAGATAGGCCTTGATGATGTAGTTGGAAATTGTGACTATTATTATCCCTGATGGGGGTGGGGGTGAGACGGGGAAATCTCACCTGAGGGCAAGATATCTGGGCCAGATACGAGGCTTGCCGAGTGTCTGGGCCAAATATCTTGTCCCGAGGGTGAGATTTCCCTATCTCACACCAACCCCATCAAGGATGATTTTTCTCCCCCCCCCCCCTACCAAAACATACTGACGTCATCAAAGGTAATTCAGGGGCACGTGCAGCTATATCGAACAATTTTGTTGTCCATTTCTGAAAAAACTGATTTGCTTATCGGAAGGAGCGCACAAAAGGTATGTATATACCACAGGTATATACCACAAAATTAAATGCGAACGCCGGCAAGACAGGGGTTAAAGATTTGTAGCGAAATGAACATTGATACATTCCGATGGCGTCATATTATGAATTCTGCAATGTATTCGCAGAATTTTTCGACGAGAATTTCGTGCAACTCGCTCCACTCATTATGGCGTTCATCCAAAAAATCATATAAAAGGGTCAATTGTCCTTTGGTTTTGCGGTCTGTGTTTTTATTTCTATTTTCTTCGACAAACGTTCGTCTGCTGATATTTCCGAAACGTAACACCATGTTGTTTGTTTACAGAAAAACGTGCGATAATTGAATAGTCCTGCGCTCATTAAATGTGCTAATAAGCCAATATAGGTTGGTCACGTGGGTGGGGGAGATAGCTGTCACGTGGGTGGGGTAAGACAGGCATATCTCTCCCAGCTGTCTTACGCGACTTTATATATGTCTCAGTACTAAGGCAGACTTGGGTTGGGAAAATCTCTACTTCAGATAAATCTTGCGGGTAAAATACCTAGGATCTTACCAATTATTCCTGGTAAACACTCCTAATTCAAATCCGTGTACAAATTTTGAACTGTCGCTTTCGCGGTCTGGCAGAAAAGAGACAGAGGCTGGTCTTCTTCTTTGTTCTCTGATTCTAATTGGTTAATCCCGGCCACATGAGGCCTCAGAGTGGTGGAATTTGTCTTCACAGCTGGAACAGGTTCCGGAGAGTTCTGGAAGTCTTTCCTGGTTCACAGACTGTCTCTGATGACGTCACGTGAGTGGGATTATATACCAATTCTACAACAGTACCTTAATGGTGGGAGAAAAATTGCGTTTGCCCCCGCCCCAGCCCTCCTCCCACGGATTGCGTTTCAGTCGCGCCATTAATGTATTTTAACGTCTTTTGTTTGCGTGGAAACATTGAAATAGTTTGCAACTTTGTGGGGTATTCTGCTTACACTCCAAAGATAATATAAAAACACGTTGGCGTTATTCCTTTCAAACCAAACGCAGTCACCCACACTCGCTCACCCCGACAACATAGATAAAATGTGAAAATGTTGTACTTAGTTATCCAAAAAGAAAAATAAATCGTGGTGATTTGCACCAGACTTCCGGGATAGCCAGGGGAATCTTTGGCAAGAATCCCGTACAATCAAGTACATCGGGTCATCGATAGCCCATAACCGGCGTGCTTATCGTTTCTAATAAGTGCTTAGTATTTGGATAAAATGGCCTCAATAATCCTCAAGAGCAGTTTGTCATTACCAAATAAAAACTATGGGAAGCAGATGACAAATTTAAAAAGGAAAAACAATCGCTTCTCTTTATCTGAGAGGTATGCTGCCAGGTCCCAATCTTGACCCGATACTCGTTCATTTTTCTTGCTATCGCTGCCCTAATTTACTTCCATTGCCTTTGAGGCGGGCGACTTGGGATGAGGAAGTGGAGGAATATAAACGTCATTCCATCGCACCTGGCCATAAATTAGTTGCATACAGTGTCAGATACCTTTGACTTGAATACACGAATGAGCTTTATCAGTCCAATTTACATTTACCCGTCTTCTACTTTTTATAGCTATTTGAGTAGGTGTGTGTGGAAGTGGGTGTTTTGAAGGACACAATCATGTTTTGGAGGAATTTAGAATGTTGGTTTCTGGTCCCCCGCGGGGCATCAAACTAACGGCAACCCCATCTAACAACCAGGAGCCCAACACATAAATCTCTGGACCACTGCGCACCGTTATTCCTTTATGGGCTCTAGTTCTGCCCTTACAATGAGGTTACTCGAGCTTTAGTTTTTTCTTATAAGCGGTGACAGGTTGAAGATTTAACCCTTTACCTAACATGAAAAGCAGACGACACTTGCAAAAAAAATTCTTGAATAACTAAATTTTTTCATTTTTTGTCTCAAAAACATAGGTTATGACCCCTCGTTGGAACGAGCTCGATGAGCTCGTTCCAACGAGGGGTCATAACCTATGTTTTTGAGACAAAAAATGAAAATATTTTGAAAATTAATTGGCGATTTTTGAGAATAGCGCTGGCCGGTTTTGGCCGTTACGTTGGGTAAAGGGTTAACTGGTTGAGGGCTAGATTATTTTCAGTGGCCTGAATTTGTTATGCAAATTTATTTTATTACAAATTACTGGAGAGTGCACTCTCCAACAATTTGTAATAAAACAAATTTACATGAACAAAATATTATTTGCATTTGACTGAATCTGAAACGTGAGTAAGGAAAATGTTGGCTTTTGCTCCAGTACTCTCATTTTTCTGAAAGCCCTAATAGTGGCTTCCAGCACTTTTAATTTAGAGTGAGTTAAGTTGAATTCATCTTTTTATTTCTGCTGTTTTTGACATTCATGCTGTGGTATGTTGGACCTCTTTTTCGCATTCTCTCTCTGGTGTGTTCATACCAAATGGCAAGAGGCTTTGAAGAGGAGACTGTTACGCGTCCGGTAATCATTAAATTTTCAAATAAGGATGAACACGCGGGTGGGTAAGATAGACCTATCTCACCAGGTATTTCACTCGGGATACGCATTTGTGAATAGGCAAACGTTAGGAAAAAAACGTGCGAAGACTGAAAGAAGGACCAATGGATTGTTACCGTGGATTAGGACACCATCATATGAGCCCTGACCTGGGTTGACCGCCCTTGCGATCGGGGCGCTTACACGGCCACAGACTCACCACAGCTGTGTTTTATGGTCTATGCATCCCATGACCCCCAGAGCTGAGAAATCTGATACCACTCAGGAATGGCGATCTCAACTGCGTCACCCAGAGAATGATTACGAATTTCGATGGTGCTCTCTGTTGTCAAGGTTTTACAGTCACAAGGCACCAGTAAATAAATGAGTGGGAGGAACCGGTCCGTGAGACTGGTGTCACTGCCAATAAGTTCGGTGTCCGCGAACAAGGACATTGCCGATGACAACACCATCAACAGTCCCAATGTGGGAGAGGAGGTGATGACAGTCACCATCCAATAAAACTCATCGTCGGCAATGGCCACGTTTGGTGCAACGACTTCCACTTCCCGTGCAGCTAGTTTTGTTTTTGGAGTTTTAACAACACTTTCAACAGCCACGGTCATATCGTGTCTGACAGTTTTACGGGTGGGGGAAACCGGAGTAGGCCTACTCCAGAAAACCACAGAGCAAGGGCGACAAACTGTCGAACTTTCCAATTCACGAAACCGGTACAAGCAGGTTAAAATCTGTTGAAGGGAAGTTTACTGTCGTCCTATCTTACGCCTTGACACGCGGTTGCCACTGTGCATCAGCATGGAAAATCAGCATGAAGTGTCATACAGAAGTCACAGCGCAAATGACCTGGGTCGAGGTCGAACAGCAGATCTTTCGAACACAAGTCCAATGCTCCATCAAAATGAGTCACCGTGTCACCCCAGCTGGTAGGCAAATCCACGTCTACAAAGTATGCCTTTTCGCCTTTTTTGTACCAATTTGGGCCCTTTTATCACTGGGAAATCCCGTTAGCTGTCCAAAGCCCTATACTCTACCACAATGTAGGTGTTCTTCTAGTTCCCTACAACTCAAGCGAATGGAGCACAGGGGGTGGAACAGCATTCATAACCCCTAGATTATAATCATTACTAGAGCTGAAACGGTTAAAGGGTTTTCTTGATCGATTGATCACATGGATTAACCTTGGTTAACCGATTAATCGCTTGCCCCGATACGTAGTTGAATAATTGCCGTGCCATTGATGATTTACAGCATTAACCCTTAACCCAACGTAACGTACAAAACCAGCCACCTATGTTTTTGGAACAAAAATTGCAAATTTTTAGTACTTCAAGAATTGATTTTGCAAGTATCGTCTGATATCCGCATTGGGTAAAGGGTTAAGAATGGCCAGTTCTAGCTACTGATACAGTACAATCAGCATGCAAGTGAACAAGTATGCCAGCACGTAACTTGCATGATTTACTCTTTTTCATATAAATGTGAGTCAGTGTGACAATGTTTACCTGTTTTTGAGCAAGTTTGTTCCTTTGTTAACCCCAAAAATACTGTAGTTCAAAATCAATGGTTAATCGATCAATTACCTTTTTGATCGATCAAGACGTTGATCATTGGTTAATCGGTTAACCGTTTCAGTTCTAATACTTATGTCCATAGATTACAGACATTACAACTCCAATGGACAAATCTGCACTTTTGGGCTCTGTTGGGACCAGTCTTAATGGAACACGGTTTGGGGACCATCGAACTGGTGGGGACTTGTGTCAGAGGAGAGTGGTCTGGGAACCAATGTTTTTGGGTGTGTTTTTTTTGGGGGGGGGGGGGGGCTGATCACGGGACTGTTGGGACTCGAGATAGTCGTTTGGGGACTCCTGGGGAGTAATTGGGACTGACGATAGTAGTGGTTCGAGGGCTTTTGAGGGAGTACTTGGGGCAATTAGGCTAAAGATAGTGGTTGATGGTGTAGTGGCTATGGTTGTTAGTGCAGTACTTGTTTGTGTCGCAGTTGTAGTGGTTGTCGTTGCACCTGTGGTGTTTCAGTTGTGATTAGTATTTTAATTGTTGGTGTAGTAGTTGTGATTGGTGTTGTAGTTACAGTGATTGATGAAGTAGTTATAATGTTGGAGCCGTGGTTGTGCTTGTTCGTATGGTAGTTGTAGTGGTTGAAATTGTAGTGTTGGTATTACAGCTGTGGTACATGGTATCAGAATTCGTTTGATTTGTGTAGTGGATATAGTGGTACAGACCTAGTATTCTTAAAAATGCAGGAGAGCTAAAATTGCTCCCCTCCCATGGCCCAGGGGAGCGGTTAGCTCCCCTCACGCTTACAAAAGCTAAATGTGACAAAATAAAGTTTTAAATCATGAATTCTGCCAAGTGGGCGTTGTACATTTTATTTGGTGCTGCTAACAAGGCAGTCTCTGTGAGATGGCTACCTTGCCCCTCCCACACCTCCGGGCCTTGCTGAGGCCCGGAGGTGTGGGAGGGGCAGTGTGGCCGTCTTACAGAGATCACCAACACAACAGAGATCTGAAAAGGTGTGGCTTTTCGGAATAGGCTGTTATGGTAATCATTATTTTCTATGGCCAGGAGGGCTAGTTTTTTTTTAGGCGAGCAGTAGGCGAGCGAATAAATCGCTGTCCTGAAGATGCCAGGTCTGGTGGTAGGTAGTGGGTGTAGAGGTAGGTGTTGCAGTAGTTTTTATAATGGTTGTAGTGGCTTGTCGTGGTTAGCACTGTACACACTAAAAACTAAAGTGTTAAAACTCACACTTTCAAGGTGTTAAACCCATTCTAACTCTTAGGGTTTGATTTTAACCCTCAAAGTGCAATGCTTTAAGCACTTAGACATTACAATCGTCAGACATCTGAAACTTGAATGGATGGCACTTCCCAGGTGTCTAGCATTGGTGGTTCTTCCAGAATCGTCCATAATTTGATTTGCGCTTGGTGGGTACATAATTAAAAGGACACAACGCAGATGACGCGGATCAGGCTGAGGCCCGGAGGTGTGGGAGGGGCAGTGTGGCCGTCTTACAGAGATCACCAACACAACAGAGATCTGAAAAGGTGTGGCTTTTCGGAATAGGCTGTTATGGTAATCATTATTTTCTATGGCCAGGAGGGCTAGTTTTTTTTTAGGCGAGCAGTAGGCGAGCGAATAAATCGCTGTCCTGAAGATGCCAGGTCTGGTGGTAGGTAGTGGGTGTAGAGGTAGGTGTTGCAGTAGTTTTTATAATGGTTGTAGTGGCTTGTCGTGGTTAGCACTGTACACACTAAAAACTAAAGTGTTAAAACTCACACTTTCAAGGTGTTAAACCCATTCTAACTCTTAGGGTTTGATTTTAACCCTCAAAGTGCAATGCTTTAAGCACTTAGACATTACAATCGTCAGACATCTGAAACTTGAATGGATGGCACTTCCCACGTGTCTAGCATTGGTGGTTCTTCCAGAATCGTCCATAATTTGATTTGCGCTTGGTGGGTACATAATTAAAAGGACACAACGCAGATGACGCGGATCAGGCTCGAGAGTTCGAGCCTGATCCGCGTCATCTGCGTTGTTTCCTTTTAAGTGTCGCGACATTACACTTGTCAAGTGGCATTATTGTAACACCTGTCAAGTTCTGGGATATCTACACTTGAACAAAGTGCTAGTTCAGCACTTAGTAAGTGTTAAATACAGCACTTCAAGTGTAGTTTTTAACACTTTAGTTTTTAGCGTGTAGTTGTGGTGGTCGATGAGTAGTTCTTTCAATAGCTGTAGTAGTTGTAGTGGTAGGGGTGTAATGGGTTTAGGAGGTGTGGTGATTGAAATAATAGTTGTAGTGGTTGATTTTATAGTTGTGGTTGTTTGCGTAGTAATGGTTGTTTGTAGTTATTTGGGTGCGCTTTGTGGCTGCGGTCGTTGGTATAAGAATTGTTGGTTGTATAACTGTGGTTGTTGTATTAATTGGTGTCATAGATGTGGCGGTTGTACTATCTTCTGTCCCCAAAAGTCCTCAATAGATCCCAAACCATTACCTTCAATCCAAATAGTCCCCCAAAATCCCCAACACTGCTTGAATCAGTCCCTAAAACATGGAACCCAAAAGTCCCAATACCACTATATTCTGATACCATATTTCCCAACAGTCTGAAAGTGTCCAGCCCATGTTCTTTTGAGACTGGTCCCAATGGTCCAAAAACACAAAAAAGTCAGACTAGTCCAAGGGAACCATAAAACTTTTAATCTAGGAGCTAAGGGACGAAGGCTATAATCTTGGAGCTATGGGAGATCTTCTACTCCACCAAAGTGCGTTCCACAACAATCGAATTGTAGTGAAATAGTATAACACGCACATTGTGTTGCATTATAAGGCTTTAGACAGTCAATAGGTGTCCCCAAGACAACCATGAATAAAAGGCCCAAGGGGTACAGAAACTCCTTATTATGCTACCATACTGGACAACTGAGCACACTCCACATCACCTAACATCACATGCAGGGACGTGGCGACAAGGGGTTGTGGGGTGTGTGTCACCCCCACCCCCATTCTGGCCAAAATTTCCTATATTTGGAAATTCGGTTGGCAAGTCATGAGTGGTTGGACATTCCATCTGTCTGGATTTTAGAGCTTTTTTTGCGATGCTGATGTCTCCTTTACTTCCCAAAATTCCAACTCGGTTTCAAATCGCCAAAAATTCTAATTGTTACTATTTACAACTACAATGTACGCAATATCGAGCTTCATGAATATGCATGATGTCAATCGGTACGAAATTTCTGTAATACGTTTACTTATCGTAACAAACAAAAATCCCCGAAAAGCACTTCAAGAAAACCACATAATGTAAATTGTTATCCTGGGTTAATCCCATCATTCACAATTACAAAATGATGAAACATCGAAAATTGATCATGCCTGCATACGATTAGATTTAATGTGAGGACAGTGTGAATTGTTCAAAGTTCTAAGCTTGAGCATTTGTTTAGCACATATTCAATTCCCAGAATACCAAATAATAATAACCTGATAATTCCATCATAAATGTGTTGGCATTTTAGTTACAAGAATAAATTTTATGTCCCCTTTCATGGCATCATTTTCAAAATCTTTCTCGGTAGTGAATTTCCATCAACGGGAAGGGGCTGGACAAGGGTCCTAGTTGGAAATTCTCTACCTTACACTCCCCCTCCCCCCAATCGAAAATATCGAGCCACTTCCCTGATCGCATGTTAACGTTAACAATCATTTGATAGAAAAAAAACCCCAGAACATAAATAAGTAGTGCCACGAGCGAATACCAGACCAGCGGGGATACAGACACTCCATCCCATAGTACTGCACTAAGTTCGACCCCCGTCCGGGATGACCCGCGTTGTATCTTTTGGCGAGGCATTTTATCCAGGTTGCCTTTATGGGGGCACGATGACGCCGTGTACTGAGGCATTCAGCAACTCGATGGTGTACATGTCTTCAACGGCTGTAACCCTGCCTGACCGGAACATGAACAGAGTTAGAATGTTGAGGAGCTGATAGTTGCTTGTCGATGCTCGGTGGTTCTCTCCGGGTACTCCGGCTTTCTCCATCCATAAAACTGCCACGGTCACGATTAACCATTGTGCATAAGTATGTGACCTTAAACACCAATCAAATAAATAAATAAATACATAAATAGTACTGCACTAAAACTCACTTTAGGGACCTGTTTTCTGTTGCCCGTTCACTTGTATTTGCATGTTATTATTTCTTAATTACAAATTTTTAATTCTTAATTACAATTTATTAATTCGTAATTGCAAGTCATTATTTCTTAATTACAGGATATTTATTCGCAATTGCAAGTTATTGTTTCGTAATTACAAGTTATTGATTCGTAATTACAAGTTATTATTTTGTAATTATAAGGTATTAATTCGTAATTACGCAATTTCAAGTTATTATTTAGTAACAACAAGTCATTAATTAATAATTGCAGGTTAATCACTTCGTAATTACAAGTTTTTATTAGGTAATTAGAGTTATTAATTTGTAATTACAAGTTAATTATTTCGCAATTACAAGTTAATATTTCGTAATTACAAGTTATGAATTTGTAATGATAAGTTATTAATTTGTAATTACAAGTTATTAACTAAAATCTATTTGGCGCTTCCAAACTGCCGTGTCCATCTAAAACACAGCTTATCACCCTAATTGGAACTGGACCTCTTAGCTCGTTCCACCGATGGGTTATAAGCAGTTTTGGAGATATGGGCAGAGATAAGAAGCAGATCAATCAAAATTTTGTCGGAAAATATTCGGCCTCTCAAAGTTATAGGAACAATTTCGAGGTTTTTTATCGGTACAGTTCAGCAACGTGGAAGGACAGTTATAGATATTTTAGCTGAAATATATTTTCAGACTGAAGGTCCGATAACTGAGTCGTTTTGGGTGTTACAAATGGTAGAAATTTGTTTGCCCAAACTGAACTCTGTTGAAACATTTGATTGGTCTGTCGGAAAAATTTGGGCTTACGCCCCTCCCCCACCAGGCCTTCAGATTACCCCAAATTCAAAGCGGTAAAAGCTGTGCCCAAAATAGGAACCATACAAAAATACTGTCCTTGATTTGTCTCACTTGGAAGTGTTTCATTGTTTTCAGCTGGTAGAGCATTTTAAAGCTACTTTAAGGTTTTAAAACCAATAATATCCCTTGAAATGTAACTTTCTGTAATTTGGGCACATTTAAAGCTCGAAAAAGATGTGCTCAAAATAAAGCAATCTAAAGGCATGCCCCCCCCTCCCCCCATGCCGGCGAAAAGCTACCCACGTCCCTCCTTAGATGCCAAAATTTGGTTATTCAAGAAAATAAACTGTAGGTGTTGTCCACTAGTCGTGTTCGGTAACGTGTGAGAAGTTTACAAACACGTGCATAGAAAACAACACGTTTTGGTTTAAAACTCAAACGCTTTGAGGAAATAGTTGTTGTGGAACCACCTACTCCTAAACCCTGCTCTGGGCAGTGATGAAGTTAATATTTTAAAATTAGCATTATATTGTGTGGCCCAGTGATCCAAGATGGGTTGACAATGCTTCATATACTTCTCTCTTCAGAAATTACTAAAACATCAAATGAAAAATCGTCACTCTGTTGAGGTTTTTTTCAAATTTCTAGGAACGTATGATGTAGACCTGAAACGATTAACCGATTAATCGATTAACCAATGATCAACGTCTTGATCGATCAAAAAAGTAAATGATCGCTTAAACGTTACTTTTGAACTATTGTATTATATAGGTTAACAAAGGGACAAACTTGCTCCAAAACAGGCCCACGTTGTCACACTGACTCACATCAATTATATGAGTAAAGCATGCAAGTTACGTGCTAACATACTTGTTCACGTGCATGTATCAGTAGCTGGAAATGGTCATTCTTAGCCCTTTACCCAATGCGGTTGAAAGACGATACTTGCAAAATAAATTCTTAAATTACTAAAAAATTTCAATTTTTGTTTCAAAATCATAGCTTATGACTCCTCATTGGGACGAGCTCAACGAACTCGTCCCAATGCGAGGTCATAAGCTATGTTTTTGAGACAAAAATTGAAAACATAATAAAATTTGAATGAAGACTTTTGTATATAGCGCCGGTCGGTTTTAACCGTTATGTTGGGTAAAAAGTTAATATGCTGTAAATCATCAACGGTACGGCAGTTTCTCAGCTACCTACATGTATTATGGAAAGTAATTAATCGGTTAACTGAGGTTAATCCATGTGATTAATCGATCAAGAAAAACCCTTTAACCGTTTCAGCTCTAGTATGAGTGAGTGGTCAGCGTGTCCAGAGAATCAATTCTTTCCATGGTCTATTTTTGTCCTATCATTCTTTTAACCCTTTACGCAACGTAACGGCCAAAACGGCCAGCGTTATTTTAAAAAATCGCCAATTCATTTTCAATGTTCTTTCATTTTTTGTCTCAAAAACATAGGTTATGACCCCTCGTTGGAACGAGCTCGTTCCAATGAGGGGTCATAACCTATGTTTTTGAGACAAAAAATGAAAAAAAACATTAGTTATTCAATAATTTTTTTGGCAAGTGTCGTCTGCTTTTCGTGTTTGGTAAAGGGTTAATAATTTTATAGGCTTTTTAGGACAGGTACATCCATCTAAATGTTGATTTCGTCACAGATTTGCAGCAAACATTCATTGAGTCATTAACCACTTTTTCAACCAGTTTGATCTTTTTTTTAGCAGAAAGACAAAGAAATAAACAATCATACTAATCATGTAAAATTCGAAAACATAACTTACATGTTTGACTGTTCAATGGGATGAGCTGAATAGGATCTTTCCAATGAAGGGTCGTAAGCAATGTTTTGAAGACAAAATTTTCTAAAAGTAATAAAATTTGAATTGCGAATTTTGTGAATTGTTCTAACCGTTTTGGATTGTTGCACATGGGAAACGGTTTAAGTAATTCACTTTCCCGTATTGTATGTTGTTTTGTACGAGTGGGGATAAAATAATAATAAATTCGTTTAGATGCGAACAAACCCACATCGGTTAAAGGCTTGGGTCACATATAGTCCTAATATAACAATAACATGATTTTGGAGGGCATTATGGTTCATTAGCGGCCCTGCAGCAATGATGAACAGCCCGAGGGTTTATTAATAAGCCCAAGGGCTATTCATCATTGCTGCAGGGCCGCTAATGAATCATGATGCCTTATAACAATCATGTTATTACTATTATTACCACTCCCTGTTACAGCAAACCGCACGAGGGAATTGCTGGAAGAAATAATCACTGAAGTCGGTTCGATATTTCTGTTTCGATCGTGCGTTCGACTTCAGTTCAGAAATACAAAGGGACGTCATCCGAATGGGAGTAATTTATTAGACCATGGAATCTAAAAATAGCCGGACCGCGGGCCGCTAATGGCTATTGATACCATTATCGCTCCGCCTTCAAACTTATGTTAATCGACTAGTAACTTATAGAGTGAGTGGCAATAATAAATCTGTGTGGACAGAATATGCGGACACAGGACGCGGACAATGGGTCGAACGTTTAAGAAATGATTCAAAGGGATGGACAAAAAATAATCTTTGCAGTTGTTTCTAGTCGAGGTATTTTTTATTTCAATCACACGAAACTTAGCTCTGGTCAGAAATACTTTTTTTTGAAGAATTTAAAAGTTACGATATGAGATGTATTTTTTTAAACAAAAAATATAACACAGCTTAAACTTTTTGGTGGAAGGCAGAGCTACCGTCTCGTTTGAGTTTCTATTGATTGAACATCAGTTACTGGAAGTTGTGGCTGCAACCACTTTTTCACATGAAAGCACCGCGTCAGTCCCGACCCGGTGTTACACATACAATAATCTATATAAAAATCGCGACATCGACGCGGTAGCTGCGACGGGTGGTACAATCTCAAAAAATTCTAAGTTCATCAAGGGCCATAACTCCAAGAAGAATATTTGGAACAACACATGCATTGAACAGGGGCTAGACATCCATAAGATACACTTACATGCCAAATATAAAGTCATTCCATCAAGTATTTCAAAAGTTATTGAGTTTTGAATCTCGTTGGTCACAGACAAACCGACAGACCGACCGACCGACAGACGGGCCATAACTCCAAGAAAAATATTTGGAACAACACATGCACTGAACAGTGGCTAGGCATCAATAAGATACACTTACATGCCAAATATAAAGTCATTCCATCAAGTATTTCAAAAGTTATTGAGTTTTGAAACTCGTTGGTCACAGACAAACTCGTTGGTCACAGACAGACCAACCGACAGACCGACCGACCGACAGACAGACAGACAGACCGACAGACAGACCGACATTGCCACTTATAGAGCTCCTAGTCGCAGCTAAAAATGACACGTAATGAAAGCCTATTTTGCCCTTCCCAGTTCATTTGTGAATTCGTCCATTGAACAAAGATTCATCAGTTTTCTTGTACAGTTATCCACAAGGTATTTAACTTCATGCTTATCATAAATTAATAATCAAATCATCATTCTACGGCTTCTTTATTTGATAAAAAAAAACTCTTCGTTCGACTTTTTTGCCAGCGACTCGACGCCATTGGAACAACAATGATGGCGTGACATTTCGTTGCTAGGTTGTACAAAAGTTAACCCGTAAAGCGAAATTTCACACTGCGTTGTTCTTGTGCTGCAGACGACAGAACAGAAGAATGGATGTGGGTTGTAATGTAAGAGCCTTTCCTGCAAAACAATTGTTGCACCCCTGTCCTCGAGTTCTATTTATTGTCAAGGCACAACCAACTTATCCGAATTTTAATAAAAAAAACTGGTGGTTAATTTAAGACAGCGCTACCTTGTTGTCCGAAGTTGAAAAATCAGGAAGCTTTGAAAGGAATATGTATAGGCGGGCGGAAAGAGTATTAGATCTAGTCTATAGGACTATATGACAGACATGGAGGGGTGAGAGTGATATCATGGCCTGTATAAAAAAGGAAATTCTATTGCATTTCTTTTTTACAATGATATCTAGGAATCGTGACATTGACAACATTTAAATTTAATGCTGAACAACATTAATCATAATAGTGTATTAGGCCCACTACATGCTGATTGAAACGTAGTGAGGGTGGTGTGTGTGTGGGGTGGGGGGGGGGAGGGGGGGATTGGGAGCGGCGAGGCTCATTGTAGACACATATTATTCAGACGAAGCACTTGGCCGCTAAAGATATCTCGGGGTCTCAACAAAAATCTTTCCCATGGACACTTTTTCTTAAAAAAAGGAAAAACTTTTCTAGAAAACCCACTGCGGGCATTTGTGCGTGCGTTTGGGAGTCGGTGGGGAGGCAAGGCCAGTGATGCTTTTGGGGGAACGCCGTTTCCCGTGACCCCTTCTACTTGCTGCTGCAAACGTTCTTCCTCCTCAGTTGCCAAACTTGAACTGGCTACATAAAAAATTACCTGTTACTTGCATGATGAGTGAAACGTAAAACTTGAAGATTGTGAATGTGGGGGGGGGGGGGGGGGGGGGGGGGGGGGGGCTTGTAGGCACAGAGTATTCAGACGCGGCGCTTGGTGAATGAAGATCAACTGCCCTCTGCCTTATTAACGACCCTCGATTCTCGGGCCGGTAATAAACCCTCGGGCTTTTATTCATTCCTCTCGGGCCGGTAATAAACCGTAACGCCCTCCAAACTCATGTTATTTGTTATATTATTGGAGGGTATCTTCAGAATCTGTAGTTTATGTTAACTTGGCTGCTCGTAGTTACAGGCTTTCTTGCCTCTAGATTCACAGATAAGCCTATTGCGACTTTTTAGTCGAGTTTTGACGAAGTCAAACTCGACTTATAGTTCGATGAAGTGGCGGCCGGCGCCGGACGGCGGGCGTAAACAATTGGTTTCCTGGCAATAACTTTAGTTCTATTTGATGCACCTTTACCAAAATTATACCAGAGGTTACCCTATAGGAAAGGAAGACACCTATCGATTTCAGAGTCTCGCGCCCCAAGGACAAGGTCACTGTTACTATAAATAGAATATTTTGTGACCAATTGGTTTCCGGGCAATAACTTTAGTTCTATTTGACACACCTTTACCAAACTTATACTAGAGGTTACCCTATAGGAAGGTAAGGCACCTATTGATTTTGGAGTCTTGGACTCCAAGGTCAAGGTCACTGTTACAAAAAATAAAATATTTTATGACAAATTGGTTCCCGGACAATAACTTTAGTTCTATTTGACGCACCTTTACCAAACTCATACCAGAGGTTACCCTATAGGCAAGGAAGACACCTATTGATTTCGGAGTCTGGGACTCCAAGGTCAAGGTCACTTTTACTATAAATAGAATATTTTGTGACAAATTGGTTTCCGGGCAATAACTTTAGTTCTATTCCGTGTATCTTCACCAAACTTATACAACAGGTTACCCTATGGGAAGGGAAGACACCTATCGATTTCGGAGTCTGGGGCCTCAAGGTCAAGGTCACTGTTACTATCAATAGAATATTTTGTGACAAATTGGTTTCCGGGCAATAACTTTAGTTCTATGTGACGCACATTTACCAAACTTATACCAGAGGTTACCGTATAGGAAGAGAAGACACCTGTTGATTTCGGAGTCTGGGACTCCAAGGTCAAGGTCACTGTTACTATAAATAGAATATTTTATGACAAATTGGTTTCCGGGCAATAACTTTAGTTCTATTCCATGTATCTTCACCAAACGCATACCACAGGTTACCCTATAGGAAGGGAAGACACCTATTGATTTCGGAGTCTGGGACTCCAAGGTCAAGGTCACTGTTACTATAAATAGAATATTTTGTGACAAACTGGTTTCCGGGCAATAACTTTAGTTCTATTTGAAGCACCTTTACCAAACTTATACCAGAGGTTACCCTGTAGGAGGGAAGGACACGTATTGATTTTGGAGTCTGGGACTCCAAGGTCAAGGTCACTGTTGCTACAAATAGCTTATTTCTTCAGAATTTAATGTCAAAACTCGACTTCTGGATCTGTGATCCTCTTGCTGGATGTTTTCCAATTAAAACAAAAATTATACACATCTGGCCAAACCATGGTCGGCCCGGAGATTGTCTAGACCCCTTCCTGCGGGAACCCCGGGAAGTGAAACAGTGCCTGTTCACTGTGGTAAAATACCAATTACCATCCACCTACTAAATACCGAGAGGAAGATTTTTCAGCAAACCCATTGAAATTTCTAGGGTAGTAAGCGATATGAGAACAAAACCAAGTCAAGACTGTGGAAATATTAGTTCTAACCTACTTAAAGATTAAATAAACCAAGTGGCCACCCCAATAGCCTATATTAAGAACAACTTATTCGGTCAGGGAAAGGTTCCTGACAGGATGTAAATCGCTAAGGTTATACCGGTTTTCAAATTGGGTGACGAAAACAAATTTACAAACTACAGGCCTATCGGTATCTTTCCTTTATTTTAAAAAAATCTAGAAATGTCAATAAGACTTGTAAAACTCCTTAATAAATTCGATATTCTCTATCAACATCAATTCTGGTACAGGAAAGAACATAGTGCACTGCATCCGATTATGCACCTGTTAAAATATATGGCTGATGAGAATAACAGAAATAGCAAAGATAGTACCCTTGCTACATTCTTGTATCTCTCGAAAGACTTTGATACTATAAGTCATGGCATATTAATTAAACATTACAATATTACGGCATAGGAGGCAAGGCAAATGACTGGTTCAATACCTATCTCCGAAAAAGGACCCAATATGTCGCCTTCGGAGAGAGTAAATCCAGCCCAAGTGAGCTTTCCTGCGGAATACCACAAAGTTATATTCTTCGCCCTATTCATTTTCTTATATATATAAATGATATTAGTAGTATGTCATGTATCCGGACACCCCCAGGTTGGGGGACCCCGGAAGTGACGTCATGTCACGCGACCTAGTGGCGCCATGTTGTATTGTCATGGTAACCCGCGTGAGTGGCCATGTTGTGACGTCATCTCCATAGTGATACGTGATGTGAGTGCGCATGCGCAGCGCGTGTTGTTATTTTGATACGTGTTTCCGTCGTCCATTTTGTATACTGGAGGTCGCCATCTTGGTTTCTATGGTAGCACGTGATCGCTATGTTACCCAATTTTTCTGCAATAGGACGGGGTATGTTTTGAGGGTGTGTTCCTTTGTAGAAGAGTAAATCTAATTACCACAAACAACCCGACAATCTCTCCAAATCACCGAAATTGACTTTATTTGATACGGATTTCCCATTTTATCTGCTTAGCGCGTAGTGCTATAGTACCGAGAGGGTACCGGGGGTGTGTTCCTTTGTAGAAGAGTATTTTTCTGGTTCGGATTTTCCCAGAATCCTCGTTTCTTTACCCAAATAAACCCGTCAAGTTGTACTATTTCGAATTCTTTCAGAATCCCTTTTTTTGGATCGCGAAACTTTTGGTTTATAATATAGTAGCACGTAGTGCTATAGATTTTTAAAAGGTCGTGTTCGATTGAAGTGGAGTAATGTTCCCATAATCCCTTTTTTGGATCCCATGACGTGTTTTTCCCCCAATAAGAGTAGCACGTAGTGCTATAAGACCAATTTACACAGAATTCATTATTTAAATTACAAGTAGGACCCATATGTGTACATGAAGGCCATGAAGCTAAGTTCCACCATATACTCATGTGAGGCTCTACCCAACAGATGTGTCGTACGAGGTCTAATTTACTATCCCTCATTTCGATTTTTTGAGGATACCTTTTTGGATTTGTTAAAAAAATAACAACACAATTTCTTCAATTTAATTTCTTTTATTCAACAACAAAAATACATCTTTTTATGGTATGTAGATTGTCAGATATTCATAAACAGTCTTTCTGCAGACTGGAATCTTCTCAGTGGTTTACAGCAGTCTTTGCACAGGCACAAATGGTTACATGGTCGCGGAGCGACATTGGCTTCAGCTAATAAACACACACTACATTTTGTCCTCCGTGAATCTTCTTCTTGAAATGATGTGTCCATTTCGTCTTCTTCTTTGATGGCCATTTCTTCTTCTTCAACGTCCATGAATTCAGGTGGTAAATTATGAATGTAATTACAGTCTGGAGAATATTTTCTGTGTTCTTCTATAACACCATCTTCTGTTTCCCAGAAACGAACAATAATACCACAATGAAAACATTGAGTTCTGTCTCCTGTCCCCAAATAAAAGAATCCAGCTTTTGTCAGTTCATTCGGGGTTTTCACACTTTCACTTTGTAACATGAATTGAAATGTCTTGAGACGATTTTCCTCCAATGCATACTTGATGTGTTTTGGTGGTCTTTGTTCTGGCGTCATTCTTATTTTCTCTTCTCCACGTAATAACTGCTCCAGTACTGGTGGTGGAACATCACGAAAATACGTTTCGAATGAACCGCTCATTCTCTCTACAAAGTCTCTTGGATTTCTTGTTTCTTGGTTTCTTGATTGATAATCATTCACTGCCATCCTGATCAAACATGGAATAGTGAACATTCTTCAATCCTTTTTATCTTCATTCTTCTTGGGTTTTCTTTCTCTTTTTGGTTTGGGTTCTCCTATTTCAAGGCTTCTCTTCTTTGCAATATCCACTGCTTTGGTCACTTGTTCCCAATCTCTAGTGGTAAACTGGAACCCAACGTCGTTCTTGAACAGCTGAATCTGTAAATCGTTGTTAAGTTTGAAGACGGTCACATTAGTAGACATCCTTCTTATTTGGCTGTCTAAACACAAATGAGCTGAACACCAAGTGCACCAGTTTTTATAGTTTCCCTTCAATACAGCGACAACTAGTGGCTGGTTTCCTCTATGACGTCATTAACCAACACATCATTATCCATTAGCTCAGTGGTAAACATGTTGGATATGGTTTCCATCGGTACTGCACGACAGCGATGTTTCAAGTAAAACAGACAGTATTGTCCACACGCTGGTCATGGTCCTCGAAGGCGTTTTGTATTATACTTCCAGTATCTGGAATTCTTCTTCAGGAAATTTTCGAATGGTCTGTGTTGTGGTGGTAATCCATAGGAATCAAAGTATTCTGCATTGTGGTGTCTCACAAGTTTTTAGAAAAAAAATTCTGTGGTCTGGATCAGTGTTGGCTATCAAAGCCACTGGTCTGTGATCTGGTAATCTTCTTGGTAATTTGTTTCTTGCAAATACACCCAAACATATTCTCTTCAAACAACTATCTGATCGAAGTGCATTCTCTAACTGCAACGTGTTCATGTTGAGTAATCGAAGATTACTTGTCTATTCTTATCCACTTCTATGATGTTCTGGAATTCTGCATACACCAGTACGTTGATTGTGGTTGGTAATGGGTTTTCGAAATGGACTTCTAGTCTCAAGTTTCCTCTCTTCGCCAGATCGAAGTGTTGTCCATGTGATAGATTCTGGTTGCCTCCTGTGAGATGAGGCCTTCTGGCTCTTTTTCCCCTTAAAGTAACTAAACAGAAAGCGATGGATACTCAGAACATTGTGAATTTATTTGGCCAATTCTACATTTCATAGAACAAGTAGTAATATTTACTAAAAGAGACAAATTATTTTTTTGTTATCTGCAGATCTCCAAGAGATAAATCCGGCTTGTATTAAGGAGATGGCAGGTAGACAGCCAATCTGGCTATCCCCTCTCCTTGTAATTTTTTGTACCACATAATCAATACATATTTTTTATAATTTGTATCACTATTTGTAACTCGCATATGCTTTCAAATTTATTGTATGCGATTAAGGTACATTTATTACTAAATAAATATTGAATTGAATTGATTAGATCTGGAGTCATGTCGAATACGAACAGGGTGTATCCATTTATGTACTCTTCTCGGCTGATGTGGTTTCCTTCATTCTCATACATTTGTCCAGTTCCTTGGTAGTTGGCCTAAAAATAAGTTTTCTTGTGTAATGCTCAGATTTCCTTTCGGCACTGAAAACACCTTGGTTTCCACACGGTCGATAGAATTTTTTGCAGTTGCTTTTGTTGGTGCTTTCTCGTGAGCCATTCTCACGAATGATTGGAGTCTCTCTTTGTGTACAAACATGGATACATCTAGAATTTTGATCTTGTATGTATCGGTATCGGCCATTAATGCGAAGGCATCTTTGGCTTTATTCATTTTAACATGAACATTAACTCCATTCAGCAAGTAACGAGTTTGGAAAAACATGTCCAAATGTAATCTTCCAGTCATGTCCACGATTTTACTTTTCTCTATAAATTTCTTTCCAAGAAGAAATCCCTTGTTATCATCTGTCAAATCTTCCATGTGTCCGGCCGTATCCTTGTACCATAATGCATTAATCAGTTGTGAATTCTTGGTAGCTGGTCCATAACTCAACAATGTTTCTATGAAAGCTCTGTAGTGGTAAGTGTTGTTGGAAGGAGATACCAGTTTTTCATTCAAGCTGATATCGATTTCATTAAATAAGGAATGCATCCATAAATTGACTGGGCCCACTTTGGCATCGGGTGCAGTTGATGCCCCATTGGAATCTACAACCGTTGCTTTAACATAAAAGTATGTCTGTGCCAAATTCAAATAATCATCTCCTAATCCAGCAATGTGGAATTCTATTGGACCACTGTTTCCTATAGTCGCCAAAGGCCTGTGTTCTACCCATTGCCCATGTTCCACACTAGTCTGTGTTGGTGGTATGGAAAACAAGTCGAGTTCGCTGTTGACACACTCACAAGATTGTCGCTGTTGACACACTCACAAGATTTTTCATTAATGAGAGACATCATGCACCGAGATGGTCTTGGGTCTGAACAGTTCTCCTTCTTTTTGTCGATTTGCTAGTTTTGCGTGGTGCGGGCCTTTTTATACTTTTCCTGCCGGGTGGTTTTGAACCACCAACCACTTCATTCCAAGCTCCTGCACCAGCCTCTTTGACTCTTTTGATTGCTGCCTTTTTTCACATTTTTCCCTTCAATGACATCATCTTCGGCAAAGGCTGTTCCTTTTCTCATAAACTGTTTTCTCACGGTCCTAGCTGTAGTTTTCAGTAAAGGTAACACCATATTCTTCAGTCCTCCCAATATACTTCCCAAACATATCCTCTCTGTATTTGAGCTCCAGAAAAAGCCGGTAAACCGTTCCCAGCTTGTTTCGTGTAATATTCGTCGTATAATTTGGACTCTCAACAGTAAGTCATGTTTATGTGAAATGAAGAGATCTACGATTTCTGAAATGAAGTGTCACTGTCACTTTCCCGAACTCGAATGGTACTATGGCTCCTGTGTCACCCCTTATATACACCTGGACGGTACTGAAATTTTTTCGTTCCACTGGTACATAATACACATTCTCAAATGTTTTAGAGATGATATCCGCTTATTTCCCACGCATGGGTATGATACGAAGAAGTGGTATTCTTGTATCTCCTACGACTTGGTCATGAACCAAGTCACAGTATACATAGAGTGAATAAAATCCTTGGTTGACATCGGCAACTCCGGAAGAATTGTAAGTTCCTGATTTAAAAAAACACACTCATTAAATCCCAAAATATTTTGAAGAGTAGGGCTCAATGTGACCACGACTCCATCACGCACCGTGATACGAACTTTACCAGTCACTTCATCCAGTTCAAAAGCTACCTTATCGTGACGAGGCAAGAGTAATTCTTTAACACCATTGATAGCTCGTATCACATCAATGGGATCCGAATAACGACCTTCCTTGAGAGTAAGTCGGTAATTCTTTTTCGAAGACCAGAACACTGTCACGAAAGCTTCTTCTCCACGAATATTGAACCTGGTATTTGGATACTGAATCTCTGCCAGACCTACGTCCCATTCTCCCTTGTGATTCACTGGTTGTGATAACTGAGTGGTGTAGGTAGTCAACGTGTTTTCTGGAAACACGTTCATAGAACTATTACTTGGTAGAGTCAAATAAAACATTACTTTTTCTTAATGGTTGGATTTGGTAGCAAATATCCTATGCTACTACTCAAGAGAGCAGTCCATAACTTGCTGTCTGTGTTTTCGAGAATGAGATTAACGACACTGGTAATGATGATGATATACAAAATGATTATTTGTGAAAAGTAAGTGATCTCGCTCCTTGGAATTCTTTTGCCAAACAGAGGCCAAGAACCGTTCGATCCTTCTTCCATTTTGAAGAAACTTCAGAGGTTCACTTCCTTTTATAGGTGAGCTGACTCTGCTTGATCCACTAATTGAACGAAGTTGGGTATCCCAACCACTTTACGAACAATTCCGTTTTCTTACCTCGATCACGTTTCTTGAGTGCGTGTTCGATTTTGTAAATAGTTTTATGTGAAACTCGCTGAAGCTCTTCAGTGTAGAACGACCCTTTCAATACTTCCCCATTATCATCTTGTAAGATGTATGTGACTGGATGCCCTTTCTTGATGGCTACTACTGTGAATAACTCTTCCGTCCAATTGGGCAAATAACCTTTCTCAAAAGTTTTCCTATCTTTATTGATTCTCACTCTGTCTCCTACTTTGTACTTTGGTGTCTTGTGTTTTATGGGTTGTCCATACAACCTTTGCCAAACCTCTTCTTGATTTTCAAAGTTCACGGCAATGGGGGCCATACCTATACTACGATGATGAGAATGATTATATGATTTCACCAAGTTTTGAAGTGGAAAAGTTAGTGTATCGTTCTTGGTAGAATATTTCCACATCTTGGTTTTCAAAGTTCTATTGAATGTTTCTACTATGGAACATTTTGTTTCAACATTTTGTGTAGTGAAAAAGTCGACTTTGTGATAATTCTGAAATTTTCTGTTTAGAAATTCTTTGCCTTGATCAGTTTGTAATTTTTCTGGTTTACGACCTTGTTTGAAAATTTTACTAAAAGCTTTCACGATGGAATCACCAAGTTTGTTTCGTAATGGCATCACCCAAGCATATTTAATAAACACATCTATACATGCCAACAAACATTTTATGTTTTTGTTGAATTTACTTATGTTTGAAACATCTACCAAGTCAGCTTGCCACTGTGCATCGATACCACTAACTATTACTTTCCTTCTAGGAAATGTACGACGAACAGGTTTGTGAAGAGTGTATGAGTCTCTAACCATTTTACAACTTGTTTAGTTTTTTTCTTGGACGCTCCACGAAGAGCGTCTCCACCACCAAAACTACCAGGCACTTCAGAATCATAGTACAGTGCTTCCATGACTGCCTTGTTCAAGTGTCAACTCTATTTATACCCCTTTTCGGTCCACATTGGCGTTTCTGTTTTCTTTGGTTGTTTTGGTTCCGACTTTATCGGTGCCTGTTTCATAAAATCCCAACGTTCTTTATGACCAATTAATTCTTGGGGTATGTTACTATCTCTCAAAGCTTCAGCCAACACTTCCCATCCCTTTGGTTGGAAAGATTTTCGTCTTCTAAGTAAATCGTTTAGAAGATCTGTTGCATTCGACCCTACCACTGTTTGATCTTTGTAGACTAATTCACCCTTCTCATTCCAAGATATATTTGGGTCACTTCTAATACGATTCAACAACAACTTTCCCTTTCTCTTCATTGTCATTGGTACAGAATCGAGAATGTCTTCGTCTTTATTATCTTTCTCGAATTCGACTTTAATTGGCCGAGGAGCCTTACCTTTTGTTGAAATGTCAAGTATCTTTGTAAAATTTGATTACATTGAGTCATCTTTTCATCAGCTGAAAGGAAAGGGGCATCGAGAATATCTCTCATTTCTCTATCAAGTGATGAAACAGCCAGTTCATTCGGTTGTCTTGGAGTCTCTTGTAGACGTTCCAATAACCTTGGTTCTACCAAAGCCATCTTCTTTGCATATTCCATCATCCAAATATACCTTTAACAGCAAACAATAGTACAGGAGGTAGCAATGCCCCCAAGAATCCCCCTTTCTGCAAGATTTGTCTCCTCTTTTTGTCAGAGGTACCTTTATTTGCCACTGCCCTCACTAGTTGTTTCTGGCGAACGAGTTTGGTTCTTTGAGCTTTGGTCAGAGGTACTGCTCCCTTCAGTATATTCGAGGCACAGTCACACACACAAGTAATCAATTCTTTGTCTGCATGTTTTAGTATGGATTTGATGAGTGCGGGTTTGATCTAATAAGAACCTTGAGAAGAGCGATGTTGCACTTGAGACGGTCAGACATGCTTCTGACTCGAGTCAGACTTGTTGCTCCCCATTTATACTTTTCGGAGGTACACATATTGGGTTTCCCCAGGAAAAATTTGACTTTTTAATCTCATGTGTTCAGGAGTATCTTGTTTGAGATCTATTAAAAGGTAACCATGTGGTGTCGAAGTGGCATCTTCGAAAACTTCTCTCAGAAACTTGGATTGACCAGGATACATCTGTGCTGCCAAGTGTGAGATCTGAGAACGATCCCTAGGATTTTTAAACAAGATCATGTAATGACAACTGAGAGCTACAGTCCTATGGACTTTATTTTTGTCGAATAAATTTTGAACAATGTACATCACACTAATGTTACGGTGATGACTACCTTTAGTAAATAATCTAGACACTCGAATATCTGCATCGAGCATCAGATCATCCAATATGGCTAAACTATCAAATTTTAATTCCTGAGGGAGACCCTCTACGAATTTTACTTGGGGTAAAGTATTGTATAATGGTTGCCATTCACTATAACACCAAATGATGTGACTTGGAACAGGTGATATAATATTTTGAATGTTTTGAATAACCCGATTTACAAAGGATGATTTACCACTACCCGTGGGACCACACAATAAACAAGTGAATGGATGCTTCCAAAGAGGAACCATCTTTGTTGTTCTATGTGGGTACTACTTCCTTTTATACCTTTTTGGGAGGTGGCCCCCACTGAACGTGGGTACTACTCCCCTTTTATACCTTTTGGAGAGGTGGTCAATATGACCGTCATCCAAAAATATTTAAAATTGGTGGCCCTCTGACTTACTGGCTGGGGACAGGTTAAGTTTGTTTGATATTTGTCAAGAAGATAAACCTCAAATAACTTAAGCGTCATTACCACCTTTTTTTCTTGTTTCTTCATTTTATACTTTTTTCTTCTTTTTTTATTTTTTTTATAAAAAAAACATCTATTTACAACATCTATTTACATCGTCAGACTGAGTGGTTTCTTGGCGGTCATGAATTCAATCACCAAATCCATAATACAACGTCTCTGTTCATTTCTGAGAGGTTTCTCGAACATATCTTCATACTCTTTCTGTACTGGTGGTGGATTCATTCCAGAAGTATTATGGTGCCACAGTAGATGGACATCATTCTTGTTAACTCTTTCAAGTGCTTCACTAAAACATGTTATAATCTTCTCTTCTTCAGACATCATTAGACATACATTATGCTGAATCTGACTTGGGTGATCGACTGTACATCCATAGCATTTTTCTTTCACTACAGCGTCAATGTTCTCTTCGACATAATGAGCATATGCCAAACAAAGTTCATGTTGCAAGCGAACTTGCCTGAGTTCACTATCAATTTCATCAACGATCAATGGTCGTGGTTGGGTTATTCTCACTGTGATCTTCTTCTTCTTCTTCTTCTTCAAAGGTGGTTCTTGAATTGGTTTTTTGAAGTTTTCATGGTTAGTAGGTTTAGTGTCTTCGGGAACTTCAGTTAAAGTTGTTTGTTGGGTTTTGATAGCTGCATCTACTTCTTCTATTTGAGATTTCAAGGCATTCCATTCTTCTAAAGATAGAGCAATACCAGTCTTCGTAGGATAAGGTTTCTGGTCTTTTCCCTCAAAGTATCTTCTGAGATGAATCTTCAGTTCACCCTGGCACTGGGTGACGTTAGCATAAGTCTGCTTGGTGCCAATTCGGAACATCTTCTCTGGTCAATGGTTCGATCGTGAATGATGCCAAGTCCATGCTTTGCCTAATGTGATATATCTTTGACGGACGTGATTGAAAACATCACCCCAGTTCAACAAATTTTGATTGAGCTTTTGATTCTTGGTTGAGGTTTGTGTTTGTTTCCTATAGGATTATAGGTTAAAGTTGGAAAATTTAGAAAATTAGTATAGAAGTCAATGGGAAAGAAACACAATGAGAATACAGAAATTTGATTGGTTGATTAACTTCGATTAATTGGTCAGTTTGGCGATCAAACTGCAATCTTGGTCCTTAAACTGTAGGATATGGCTCTCTGCATTTTATACTGGCTTGGGACAGGTCAAGCTACAAACCTCTGTCCAATGGAGTAAAATAGCTCGAGTGCATTCCCACCCCCTACAGTTCGTGCCCTTAAGAACAAAAGAAAACGAAAACAACATGTCCAACTTAGCAATTCAGTTTTTCTATCATAAAAATTTCTCATTTCTTTTAAATATTCACAACAGAGAATTTCTTAGTAATGATGATGATGATGATTTATTCCTTTGGTTATACAACAGGGGTAGCCTAAAAGACACCAGGAATCAACTTGAAAAAAAAAATGAAATGAAACTAAAAAGTAAAGAAGTATCATCTGGTTCCAATAGGTGTAACCTAAAAGATACCATGAATCAACATTTTTTAAAAATGTTTTGAATGAAACTAAGTTTTGAATGAAACTAAAAAGTAAAGAAGTATCATCTGGTTCCAATAGGCGTAACCTAAAAGATACCATGAATCAACATTTTTTAAAAAAATAAATGGAACTAAAAAGTTTTGAATGAAACTAAAAAGTAAAGAAGTATCATCTGGTTCCAATAGGTGTAACCTAAAAGATACCATGAATCAACATTTTTTTAAAAATAAATGGAACTAAAAAGTTTTGAATCAAACTAAGTTTTGAATGAAACTAAAAAGTTCGGAATAAAGAAGTATCCTCCACTTCCAATAGGGTCAGCCTAACGTATACCAGGAACATGATGATGATGATGATAATGATGAAAAAACTCTCTGTATTAGAATAAATAAAAAAATTGAAAAATCTTTACGCCAGAAAAATGTATTGCCTTGTAAGACTTGCCATTTAGGTTTTTTTTTTGATGACTGCCATATAGGACTTTTTACTTAGAGAGAAAATTAGAGAGAAAAACATGCCATAAAGGACTTTAGAGAATGCCATATAGGACTTTATGAGGACTGCCATAAAGGACTTTAGAGAATGCCATATAGGGCTTTATGAGGACTGCCATAAAGGACTTTAGAGAATGCCATAAAGGACTTTAGAGAATGCCATATAGGACTTTATGAGGACTGCCATAGAGGCCTTTAGAGAATGCCATATCGGACTTTTTACTTAGAGAAAAAAAACTTGCCATATAGGACTTTATGAGGACTTGCCATAAAGGACTTTAGAGAATGTCATAAAGGACTTTTACTTAGAGAAAAAAAAAACTGCCATAAAGGACTTTAAAAATTTGATGAGCCTAACATGATTGAGTAGACCACCTAAAAACCATTTCGGTTTTTAGGAATTTTTTGGTCAACTAAATAGGACTTTTTGTAGGCAAAAGCTAGACTTTGTTCAGGTTGTAGAAAAAATATAACACTCACTCAATTGTTTCTTCTTTAAATCTCTAGTGGTATGGTGCTAACTCCATCTTCTAAAACTCTTCGTTTTGGGTAGAAATATGATAGTCCATCTCTGCTCTGCTGGTAGGTATACATAGTGTTGTCATTCATCACAAATCCTCGGTTGATGCCAGATCCACTTTGTTCAGTCTTCAAAACTTGCAAATATCTGTCTTTCGTCAAATCATTGTGGCGTTTGCTGATTCCTTTACAACTGAATTTATTGGTGGCACCGAAACAATAATATGTTTTACTACACTGTCCAACAATGCCGGTTCCTTGCCATTCTACCTTGAACAAGCCTGGAGTTCTCCTGTCAAAACGCTTTCTTTCTTGGCAGCATGAGGGTGACAGCCATTCTTTGCCTTCTAATTTGGTTTTCACATAATCATCTCTGTGGAAATTACAACACTCTGATGGAAACCACTTGTGATTCTCTTTGTAAAATTCTACTCTCTTCTCTGGTTTCACTAATTCATCTATGGATGGTGACGAGGTACATAGATATGCAGAATTTGTGTCCATTTCAGCATATTCAAAATCTTGGCAGTTGATATAAAGTTTCATCTAATGGATTCAAGGCTCTGAAGGACATGTCATTTACAGCTTTGGTGACTTCTTCGTCGCCGCAATAGCACACACGTCGATGATTCTCTTTGTTGGTAACGGTTTTGCCATATCCAGAATTTCCCAACAGCTTCATGGTGTCGGCAACGATCGACTTGTCAGGGTCAACATCTCCTTGTCTTCTTGCTTCAGATACTTCATCTCCAAATTTTTCAAAACATCTTCTTGGTTTATATTGGATAACTTGATAGACATGATCAACTTCAATACCATGCTGGAGGTACCACTGCAGTAAAGGGGTTGCAAACAACATTTTTTCTGCTCCATAGCTTCCGATCAAACTTCTATGGGGTTTCTTCATAATTCCATTCTTCTCGGCAAAGGACTTCATGTGTTCACCAATATCATCTATGGAAATATCTGTATTCTTGAAGATAGGTGTCATCTCTTCAAAGTACTCTTTCAGGTGATCTGGTACATGTATATCACATTCGACCAAACCAAACAGTTCACCGGACTTCACTTTGTTCAGTATTTCTTCATCTGTCATCGCACCATCTATTTTGTCTGAAAAGTTCTCTTTCAGGAAGGTTTTGAGTGTGGCATCGGTCTTCTTCATCTCTCTCCACTTACACTCCCATATTTCAACAAGTTTATTTCCCAAATCGGTGATGTACTTTGCATTGGTGCGAGTGTCTTGTAGCAGTTCATTCGTGGGTTTATCTCTGACTTCATTATGGATGATAGGAAGGCCATTCTTTTCTTTCATGCAGGTATGTCCGTGCCAGAAGCAGCCATGGAATTGGTATACAGTCTTTGTCTCTTTGCACCAACCATCAACAGGCAACTGTCTTCGACCAATCATTTTTTCAGCTCCGTTAAACTGATGTCTGATGTGGATGTCATCTCTCATGGATAAAAACTCTAACCATTGTTCAGCCATTTTACCATACTTCATTGGATGTTCTGGTTTAAACTGGTTTTCTTCACGGCGTCTAATACTCCAAACCGTTGGCATCTCTTGCATTAGGCACCAAAGATATAATGCATTCGCATCAAAGCCTATTATACTTCCACATAGTTTTGCTTCTTTGCCATATTTTTGTTTCTCTGATTCGGGTAACATCTTTCTCGTGATATCGGTTGAAGATAACTGAAGGTCCACCAATGATATTATCTTTCACCAAGTGAAGCAGGTCTTTGTTTTTCTGGTTAAATAATGTGAAGTAAGTGTCATCATTCATGGTCTGAAACAGGTATTTCAACGTGAGGCCCGGAACACTGATACCATCTTTAAACATGTCGATGTGGCGTTCTTGGTAGAAAGCAAACTGCTTGTCAACTGCTTCAAGAAATGGTTTTACATCTCGGTTATTATACCAGATCAGAAAATCACAGAAAGTTGTCATCTCCAGGTCGTTCCATACATGCTGGCAGTACTGGTATTCTTCATTAGATATATTTTCTTTCTTGAGAGAACTGTAGAAGCTTCATGGTCTGGTAGGTGGTCTTGATCCATTTTGTCTAAGCTGTCGATCCATTCATATGGTAAAAATCCCTTCGTCACAGAACAGCCAAATGCTTTCAAAAACTTGTCATAGCTGAATCCTGGAGCGAGGTAGTTGCAAATTTCAACAAACTTGAAAGATTCTGTCGAGACGCACATCGATTTCTTCACTGCACACTTGAGTGGATTCTGTCTCTTCAGGTATGTCATCAGTTCACGCTTGACTACATTCATATATTTTCAAAAGTTGAATCCGATGACAGGCATCTCTTGCAGGTAGTCATGAAATTTCTTCTCCAATTTTTGTAAAGGGTGCATCTTGGATGTATCTTCTTTAGTAGCTCTGGCTTCTGCTTCCAGCGTTTCATCAATTTTCTGTCTGAGTTTAAATAAGGTCCAAGCATGATAGGTCTGCATCAGTCGATGGAAATGAGATGAAATAGCTGTGAGATATGTCATCATTTCTTCAACAAGTTCTTGAGAATTTCCATTTGTAATAAAACATTTCGGTTCTTAGTATTCTGGAACATTACTACATACACTCACACGCAAAGGTCGGTGTTCTGCTTCCCGTATCAGTTTATCACTGTCAGCAGGTAGACTGGATCTGACAAAGTAACTTTCAAAATCAAACGTTGCACGGTATGGATAAAACTTCTTCTCTTCGGGTACTTCTATACCTTCATCTTCTAACAGATCAAATACGGACTGGGATGGATGGTATACACCGCCAACATACTGGTAATTTACTTCATCTGTACATGTTTTCTCGTGACGATTTAATTTCTTCACAGTGTGCCATATTTTGCCGCATTTGCGGCATTCAAAGGATTTGCAGTATTGGTCTATATCGATGATGTAGCTAAAATGGTTCTTGTAGACGTTCACATACATGGTATTCTCAGACTTTCTGTGAGATCTCTGTACTAATTTGGCAACAATTTGGTTATCATCATTCTTGACAAGTTCATATACTTGAATGTTTACTTCAAACCATTTCTCCAAGTCAGGTAATTCGGCTAAAGTTACTCCACGGAATTCATTCTTTGGCTTCTTTGTATACTTGTTGTACATGTCATCTGTTGTATAGTTGAGGTTATGTGCTGTGGAACCACTCCATAAAGCTAAACAGCGGAAAATACACAGGTTGTCATCATAATAAAATTGGCGATGTTCATCTTTCACCAAAGCATTTACTGCTTTGTTCTGGAGAATATAATCAGGAAGATCTTCTACCATTCCAATTTGGTGGTCTTTCAGCTTATTCACATAAAATGTGACATTCGTAACTCTCTCCACAAGCCATTTCGTGTTGGGTGGTTTTAACTTGGCCCATTCCAGGATATCTTCTTCCATGACATCATCAAGGAATTCTTCAAAGTCTTCTTGGCAGCATACTAGTTGTGGAACATCAAGTACCCGGGCGTTGTTTTGTGATGGATGGTATTACTTCAGTTTATTCGTTTCATTGTGTCGCAGGATAAAACCAAAACTAAGATTAATTTTAAATCTTAGCTGTTGTGGCAGAAATATGATTGTCATCAATTCATCATTCATCGTTTTCAGGTTCACATTGTTGATCCGGTAGTTATACTGGTCCTGGACTCTTCTGTTCATAATGTGGCGAGTTCTAATAGAACTCCTGTTATCTTCGTACACGGTCAACATCTCACCGGTCTCTTCTTCAGACATCATATTCTTGTCAAAATCAATTGGGTCAACATCATTACGGGTGGTCGTCGTGGTCCGTGGTTGTTTGGGTGATCCTCTCTTCGGTTCATCAGTCTTCCTTTTAGATGGTACAGGAACTGGTCGGTGGGCAACGCTCTTGTGTCGATTAAAATAGAGTAGTTGGTTAAACTCCTGGCCGCAATCCAGACATGTATAGGTCTCCAAACATTTCTTCAGGTGTTGATCCAGCTTCTCTTTCCTGGTAAAGGTCTTGTGCAGTTGCTGCAATCATGTGTCTTCTTCTGCTGGGTGCGCACATGGCGATTCCAGTTCCGACAGTCCATAAAGGTCTTCCCACACTCTTCACAGGAGTAAACATCAGTTCTGGTAACGGCAGTAGCAGCATCAGACTCCATCTTCATAAAAGTTTTGCGAGGCAAAATTGCTATAGAAAACTCTCTAGCGATGTGTTCAGTTCGAAGGATCGAAACAGAATGACGCGACGTTACTCTTCTCCGGAATTTATTTCTACTTGACGGACGTTTTTGAAAACGTCACGACGTCACAACGTTTTTTCATCGATATTTTCATTCTTGATGGGCGTTTGTGTTTGTTTCCTATAGGATTATAGGTTAAAGTTGGAAAATTTAGAAAATTAGTATAGAAGTCAATGGGAAAGAAACACAATGGGAATACAGAAATCTGATTGGTGGATTAACTTCGCTCTGATTGGTCAGTGTAAAAACATCTTTATCCTCATTAATTTTATTATTTAAAATCATGTAGTTAGAGGGGTCATTTAAAGAAATTGCTAAATATAGACCCTAACAATTAGTTAGGGGGGTCAGTTAAGGATGTTACTAAAAATAGAGCGTAGGAATTTATAAAAATATAGTTCCAAGTAGAAGCAGAGGATTCTGGATAAATTGGTCTTATGCACTACGTGCTACTCTTATTGGGGAAAAACGCGTCATGGGATCCAAAAAAGGGATTATGGGAACATTACTCCACTTCAATCGAACACGACCTTTTAAAAATCTATAGCACTACATGCTACTATATTATAAACCAAAAGTTTCGCGATCCAAAAAAGGGCTTCTGAAAGAATTCGAAATAGTACAACTTGACGGGTTTATTTGGGTAATTAAACGAGGATTCTGGGAAAATCCGAACCCGAAAAATACTCTTCAACAAAGGAACACACCCCCGGTACCCTCTCGGTACTAAAGCACTACGTGCTAAGCAGATAAAATGGGAAATTCGTATCAAATAAAGTCAATTTCGGTGATTTGGAGAGATTGTCGGGTTGTTTGTGGTAATTAGATTTACTCTTCTACAAAGGAACACACCCTCAAAACATACCCCGTCCTATTGCAGAAAAATTGGGTAACATAGCAACCACGTGCTACCATAGAAACCAAGATGGCGGCCTCCAGTATACAAAATGGGCGACGGAAACACGTATCACCCTAACAACACGTGCTGCGCATGCGCACTTACACCACGTATCACTATGGAGATGACGTCACAACATGGCCGCTCATGCGGGTTACCATGACAACATAACATGGCGCCACTAGGTCACGTGACATGACGTCACTTCCGGGGTCTCCCACCGGGGTCCCCCATCCTAGAGGGGTATCCGGGTACATGACATACTACTGATATTCACAAGTCCACGACATTGAACCTTCTATCATTTGCAGACGACACATCATAAACAAATCTGGTTCGGACATTAACTAACTAGCTTTAGACTTCAACGAGGAACTTCAAAAATTATTTGACTGGAGTGCCACCAACCATTTAGTCCGAATGCTAAATAGGCCTGCATAGTACTTAACCCATGCCGTAAAGATAAAATATCCACACACCAAGAAATTTGTATAAACAATGGAGTCACCAGTAAAGTCGGTTTAAAGAGAATGAAGTATACGTCAAAATTCCTTGGAGTTAATCTTGATGAAAAACTTTCTTACAGTGCACACATATCACAAATTTGTTCGAAGGTTGCTCTTGCCAATTATGCCCTCAATTAGAATAAGAAAGCGTTGCCACACAGAGCTATGAAAACCATATATTAGTCGTTTGATTTATGGAATTCAAATATGGGGTTCAACGAAGGCACGTAATCGCCTCTATAAATTACAGAAACGGTCGAGAAGAATCATTAACAAGAAATATAATGCTCACACGAAACGCTTGTTCATCAAAGACAATATTTTGAAAATAGAGGGTTTATACAAATTACGTGCTTGCTTGTATGTGTTTGATTGGCACAGCAGGAACCTCCCAGTATCCTTTGTAGATTTTTCTCCACCGTGAATAATAAAACTTTTGTAAATACGCGCCAGGCAGGTCTCATTCGTTGCCATAGAACTAGAAATAAAACACTTGACAACTGGAAAAGGATATTCTTGAACTAACAAATAGGGTAGAATTCAAGAAAAAGTTAACATCTCATTTCGTCTCCTTCTATTCGAATGACGTCACATGTTCAAATCATTATTGTCCGGACTGTGTTACCCGATGCAATCTCAATACATCGCCAGATGGCAAAAGCATATTTAGCATGTTTATAGGTGCTCACAAACTGTGAATTGTCTGGATGCTCGTCCTTCTGGGCCTTTTGATTTGGCAACTACCGATTCTATATATATATGTGTACACGTGTGTATGTATGGGTTACAAATTCGCACCGGCAAAGAACGGCAGTGGCGCGGTATTTACACACAATGGAGGGGTTTCCTACTGAAACTTTTTTTTTTCTTTTAATATGCCACCGAAAAATTGTTTTCATTTACTGAACCCTGATGGGTTTCAAACAGGACAAAAAATACATAAAATTGATTTAAACCAAGTGATGAGCTTATGAACTGGTTAAACAGACTGGCAATAATTGATGTTATTTATTGATGGTCTCTAATTTAGTCACTACAAGGATGTTACACAAGCTTTTGTTTTTCTTATAGGCGATAACAGGTCGAAGATTCAAAGTTTCATTTAATTTATCATTGGTTAAATTGAATTCATCCTTTAACATTTTTGCTATTTCTATATTCATTCTGTGGTTTGTAAAAGTGAAAGGAATGATGGACCTCCTTTCGCATTCTCCATCTGATATGTTCATACCAAATGGCCAGAGGGTTTGTGTCTTTAATTGGTGATTGTTCAATAGGATTGATTTTGAAATCGTCTAAAGAATGGCCAGGAAGATTAAAATGTTGTGCAACTGGGGCATCAGCATTATGTTTTATATCCTGTTTGTGTCTAGTAGCACGTTCTCGGAAAGGATTTTGACTTTGACCAACATACTGCTTCCGACAGCGTTTACAAGTGATAAGGTAAATTATTTGGTGAATCGCAATGGAGAGGGTTACGGATCTGATAATGATTTTTAGTTTGTTCGGAGGAAAATTCCTCTTTCTGATCAGGCATAAAAGTATGCCATCAACAACGAGCCTTTTTGCAAGTAAATACCGCGTCACTGCCGTTCTGCAACGGTCTGTTGTGTTCAGTTTTCAGTGGTTCGAAATCAGTAGTTTCAGCTGGACTTTCGAGCTTTTTCAGAGTTTGAGATTTCAGGCTACGCAAAAAGCGCAGTGAGTACCTCTCGATCTGAGGGCGCCAAATAGAGCAGAACAGGCCTCTTGAAATTTACCTTATCACTTGAATTGCGGTGGAAACGAATAAGCTGTGATTTGATGATACCTTTAAATGTATGTTGAGGATGAAATGACTTTGTGTGCAACAGTTGATGTCAATCAGTTTGTTTAAAATATACTTTATAATTTAAATGACCGGATGCCTGGAAATGCTTGCCTTTATTCACGGTCAAATCGAGAAAATCAACAGACTTTTCATTGATAGTAGCTTTTAATTTAATGTTTAGATCATGATTGTTCGAAATTTCTAAAATTTCATAAAAATCTTTTGTTGAATGTTCCCAAATAATAAAAATGTCATCTAAATATCTGAGTTATACGATGGGATGCTTTGAACATTTGCTTAAGGCATTTTTCTCCCACTCCACATAAATGCTTGCAGAATTAGGACTGAATCTTTTGCCCAAAGGACAACCCATTATTTGTAGAAAATATTCTCCATTGAATTTAAAGTCATTACCTTTTAAGCTCAGCTCTAAAAGATCCCAAATTTGTTGCATCCGGATATTTTTCAAATGCATTTTTAACCGATTTAATTCCTTTATCAATATCATTGTTCGTATACATACCGTCGATATCAAAAGTAGCCAGGATTGCATTTTCCGATATTTTTAATTTCAAAATTTTTGACAGGAAGTCCTGTATATTTTTGAGATAGCTCGGATGTCTATTTGCTATAGGTTTAAGATGATAGAGATCGCATAAGATTCTGAGTTACAATCTGATACAACTGGCCTCCGGGTTGAGTTAAGCCATCCGTCCACGAAGAACGGTCCTTGTGGGTATTTGGTAGGATGTAAAATTGTCTTGTTTGAGCACTGAGCTTAGCTGTTAAATATTTCAATTGTTTTTTGGTTATGTGACCTTCATCGAGGAGAAATTTTAAGATCTTACTGAATTTTTAAACATTGCTAGGCCAAATAAGTGAATCTATTTTCTTATAATGTTTGGTATTGCTGAGTTGTCTCATGGCTTCCTTTATATAATTATCACGACTACCGACCCACCTTTGTCGGCTGGTTTAATTACTCATTTTTTATTTTTCCGAAGTTTCGTGAGGTCTGTCCGTTCACCAGCTGTTAAATTGTCGTTATCAGAGAGTATGTTCATGCTGAACACCTTTTGGAGGATTCGTTTGTTAGCTTCCATAATTTCGGGATCTACTTCACTATCTTATCTGGAGGTGACCAACCAGATGATTCTGTAAAAGGAAGTTTCCGACCCCTGGAGCTTCTAAAGCGGTCTGCTAATTTCATTTGCCTAAGAAAATTACAGTTATATGATGGTATATTTGTTTGATTACCAGTTTTAGGCTTCGGTGCTGATACAAAAGTTAAACCGCGATCTAAAAGAGACTTCTCTTGGGTTGTTAGGACACTGGTGCCAGACAGGTTAACAACATCAATTCCTAATCCCACATCTGTTAGGAGGTTGTTACTTTTGCCTTTACTTAGTTTAAATCTAGATGGTTCAACCAGTGATCGTACATAATATTGGCGGTTCTCGTGGTCCAATGTATTAAATCCTGAGCAACATCAAACTTCGCGTCATCAATTTTTGGTATCACGTTAACGTTCTTCACTTTCCGAATGGTTTCATTGATAATGCTAAAGGTTCTCCTCTCAGCATGAGGAAGTTTTTTCGAAAAGTTCAGTTCAGCGAAATAAATTTTTGCTGATCTAAACTTGACTGTGATATTGCTAAGCATATTTCGCAACTGCTTAACTACGAGATCAGTATTTTTACTTCGAGCGTGTGGGGGGTGTGAGTGGATGGATGTGCGTGCGTGCGTGTGTGTCATTCCCGCTTATGTATATGTGCAGTTGGGCTGTACATATGTACATAGGTGCATAGGGGTATACACTGAATCCATAATATATACGTTATTGATTAGTCTTTGGCCGAGGCCTTGTGGACTAAGCTCGTTTCTTCTTCTTTTGGAATTCGCTATCATTTGGACCCACCCTTACAGGTTTTTCACGGTTAGTGTTGTATTGATTGCTATGAATGGAAAACTGGAATGAACAATGTTGCACATGCGTTTTTTCTTACTATTTGCGTTTTTTTTCTTTTCTTGTTTTTTCTTATTTTTCGCCCTTCTTTTTCATTTTGTCCTTTTCTCCTCTTATATATGGGAAGGCAGGAAGGCAGCCAATCTGGCTATGACTTCCATGCCAGTATACTTATTGTATCAGATGATTGTATGTTTGTGTTTCTATTGTCTTATGAACGTGAATATTTTATAAATATACATGTACGTTTGTAAAAACTGTATTTCTTGTATACTGGTGAATAAACATATCATATCATACATGCATCATCATACCATTAGAGACAGAAGTCAGCAACGTATTGTTTCTTGTGATCAGTAAATGTCCTAACTAATTGCAGAATAATTCTTAAATATTTATCCATACCCAGGTCCATGTTTTGAAACCTCTGATTTTCATGGTGACTTCCGTGTGACTTTTAATCACAAGAAAGCATCAAAATTTCCTGTCAATCAAAAATTTAATACCAAATAGAATGTATTGATTCCAATGGCCATTGCTGATTGACTATGAATGACATAGAACCTCCATTTGACGACACTGTACAACTGGAAATCATGCCGATTGAATTTGATGACAACGAACCTATTATTGCTTTTTCAGATCCGTCATCGCCAGGTCTTACAGATTCACCCGACGGATCTTCAGACAAGATTGGCCATGTGAGCACGATCAGTAGAAGAAGGGCTTTCGTTGCAACAGGAATACTATTTTTTATCAATCTCATCAATTATATGGACAGGTTTACTATAGCAGGTGAAGTTATTATAAGTGAATAATGTGAGGTATTCCTCTAAACGGGTCCTACTACTACTAGAAACCGGAATCCCCTTTAAAGACCGGAATCCCCTCATAATTTACTACATTTTCGCCATATATAGCTCTTTTAGCTCATTTTAATAAGTTTCCATGTTCAAGATTAGTAAATTTCAAAGGATTTCAGGGTACAGGAAGCAGTTAGCGAAGAGTCTTCCTCGGTTAGAAGCTTTTTTTCGATCAAAATATTTTCTAAGGGAAGTAATTTGTGGCGTCATTTTGAACTCGATGTTTTATCACGCATCGCCAATACAACACAAACATCATAGCCCGAGAAGCGAGAATTTACTATCAAACTTGAAGCTCACTGGAATGAGTGTGGGGGGGGGGGGGGGGGGGGTGGAACTCAAACTAATCTAGATTATAATTTGCTCAATTTGAATGAGAACTTTAGTGAATCATCATCTTGGTTGGCTCATGACTGTTCAAAAAGAAACCCGCACAGAACTCGACCCTACGCTCTCTCAGAGATAAGCCCCGAAGTTGGGGAAAGTCAGCCAGGGTCGCAGAAATTTGAGCGGGGTCCAGAAAAGAAGGCCCAAGACTGCATGCCCCCTCTGCTGTAAAGTCTATCGCCGTTCACCACAGTGGCTCAAACACTGACCTATCACAGATTGACGAAGTTTCTGTCGCAGAGGCACACATTAAAACCCGGGGCATTTGACAAAGTAAGAAGATGCCGGTTTTTTTTCAACTTTAGTTATTTTATTATTTACACATAAATATAAAATTGAAATGAATAACAATTATAACCGGGTATAGATAACATATTCGTTTGTTCGTTCCTTCGTTCGTTAAAGTATAGGCAGATAATAACAAAATTCACTGAAGCAACTCAACTCCCGGTCAGGGCCGCGTTGATACAGCTCAGTTCCCGGTCAGGGCTGCATTGATACAGCGCGAGATAAAAACGTACACTATAATGGTACTGCGTACTTCCCCACAAAAAGTTCGATCGATGAAAGGTAATGAATGATAATAATCATTCCGATAATCTCTTTTCGTACACTAAGACATGTCAAAATCTATATTTGAAAAAAAAACTATGATTGGAAACCCCTGAGGATAATTTTTTATTACTAAAAGTGCTAAATATGGCGAAAATGTTGTAAAATATGAGGGGGTTCCGGGTGATTCTGGTCTTTAAAGGGGATTCCAGGTGATTCCGGTTTCTAGTAGCACCGCTCTACACTACATTACAATGACAATGTCGACATGTTATGGTGAAGGCCAAGAATAGAGGACCGCTCGTTTTTTAAGAAGATAAAACATTTTTTTACAACTTTTTTTGAGTTTCTATCATTCTAAGACATGTTTTACACAAAATTAGCCCAAAACACCAATACCTACTGACAAAAATCATCACTTTTAACCCTTTTTAATACTCCGTTAACTTTATTCTCCAAACGATTTCAACAATAAAACCTGCGTTAAACAGGTACGTGATTCTTTGTTTTTTTCCGCTATCGTGTATACTCCATTTGATTGGAGTGTACGAGGGTGTAATTACAACGGGAGAATGAATTAGGGTCAGTTTGGGATGGATACGTTTTAGTTAACCCATATCCATCCTAAACTGACCCTAGTACAGAAAGAAGGCAATGATTAGAATATGGCAACCGATGCATTAGAGTCACTTTAGGATGGTATGGGTTAGCTAACCCATACCCATCCTAAACTGATCCTAGCATGCAAAGAAGGTAATGATTGCTCCCCTGTGATGGCACAACGAAACATCCGCAGCTCCATTTCAGAACGCAAGCAGAAATTCATTTTGTTTCAAAAACCTGTCTCAGAGAAAAGGGTTAAAAGTGATGATTTTTGAGAGTGGGTATCGTTTTTTGGGGCTAATTTTGTGTAAAACATGTCTTAGAATGATAAGAAACTCAAAAGAGTTGTGAAATATTTTATTTATTTATTTTCTTAAAAACGTGCGGTCCTCTATTCTTGGCCTTCACCCATGTTATTGATAATATCCGGTTATCCGTGGTCATTATATCACTGAATATGGGATCAACACTATAGGAATCGGAAAGCTGAACTCTCAAACTATTCTGTAGTGTGTATACAAACGAACATTGTTGAGTACTTGACAACGTTCGTTTGTATACACATGTACACACTACGGATTACTTTCTGTGATTACTCATTACTCATGGAAACTGCCGATCATTAACAGAGTCTTGAACACCAAAGTCGATTATCTCAATATTTACAATGTGGCTTCGATGTATAATCTATCACCAAGGAGAAGCGGCAGAGTTACTACGTTTTAAACGTGGAATGGCGATCACTATCGATATTTCGGATAACCAGTTGATGGTTTTTATAATTGGTTAGGTTGCTAGCTGGTTTCAAACCGATTATCCGGTTAACCATTTTAGTACTACTCAAGCAAAGTTCCAGCTACTTTATTTATTTATTGACATTTGAAAACGTTTGTCAACAATCGTGTCGATGTCGACCATGTTTTTTGCACAAACCCTGAGTTGCTGCCGAAATGAATATCGATGCGGAGATGGTAGCTCCTAATAAAATGGCCCTACACAATGATCATAATCAACCTCCTCTGTGCAAATGTGATCATATTTCAGCATTTTCTGTATTTTCCGCATCGCTATTTGTTTAGGCGCGACTCCAGGTTATCATTTTATAGCACTGCCACCGATGTTTAGCACTTACCAAATAGAACATATACAACAGGAAAATAATGAAATGTCATACAATCTACCCCAAATACATATCAACACTTCGTCAACTGAGTGCTAGTGAAGTGTGCTATGTCCCAGTACTGCCAGTAGGACATAGCACACTTTAAATAGCTCTCAGGTGACATTTCTATAGTCTTTTCTAGTAAGACGACAGTGATTAATTGGAAGGCTTGGAAGTAATACTGAAAAACTGAACCCAAACCGAGGTTTTAAAAAAATGAAACTGAAACCGAAGCTGGAAAAAAAACCCATTCACTATTTGTGACTCACAACAGTCTTGTTCATGGATGGCCCTCCCATGAGTGGCCCCTCATACCTCCCCGCTGATTATAACATTTAGCAGGCACTGCATGTATAGAAAGATGCTTGATGTCAATTTCCGTTCCATTCCTGGTACAGCGCATGTGCAGTTAAGAAAAGTATGGAGGACCAGATAGGACTTGATTTTTTCGGTTTTGCCAGGTTTTGCATGCAAATTTTGGGGATTGGGGGGCAAAATTTGTGTTTGGCCCTGTATTAAGTTTTGAGTTATCACCAGCTAGACTGGGCCATTGGTAAGTATAAAAAAATATACAAATTACTTATAAGTTTCATCACATGGAGCAGCGGGTTGCACCCAGTGGTCCATGTGATGAAAGTTAAGTGTTTTTGTGCTTACATTTGAAACCACCATTGTTCACTTCTATCATCCATTTATAGCCTTGAAGTTGAATCCACCAATTCTTTGATTGATTTGTCTGGCATCCTCAAAAAAGAAGATTTAAAGCACAGATGTCAGATCATTGTTTAATGACTTAGAAACAAACAAAGAATGATGCTTCACACCAATTTCGGTACCTTCCTGGTTACCGGGCATGCGCCATTAACAAAAGTATGAAGGATCAGATAGAACTTAAATTTTTTGGTTTTGTATGCATATTTTGGGGATTGGGGGTTCATAATTTGTGTTTGGCCCTGAATTATATCGAGTTTGCACCAGCTAGTATGGGCAATTTGTAAGTATAAAAAAATATGCAAATTACTTTAAATTTATCATTTTTATTGAAAACATAGCGTACAGGGAACAGAAATTAACATATTCCCAATTATCACAATTCTTGTCTTGTTTCATAAACATTGAACATTATCCTTTTCATCAAATACAACACACAGTCAGGTTAAGCTACAGTGTCATTGACACTTTCATTTCCTATTTGCAACGTGATATGGGGGGGCGCGGTGGCTCAGTGGTAGACTGTTGGACTTCTACATGTATGCTAGAGGTCCTGAGTTCGATCCACGCCCGGGACAGCCCGTGCTGTGTCCTTGGGCAAGGCACTTTATCCCGGTTGCCTACATGAGGGCACGATGATGCTGTGTACTAACATGTACTGCACGTCGATGGTGCACATGTCTTCAACCGCTGTAACCCTGCTTGAGCGGGGCTTGAACAGAGTTAGAATGTTGAGGAGCTGACAGTTGCTTGTCAATGCTCAGTGGTTCTCTCCGGGTACTCCGGCTTCCACCACCCATAAAACTGCCACGGTCACACGATTAGCCATTGTGCATAATCATGTGACCTTAAACACCAATAAATAAATAAATAACATGATATGGCCCTCGCTGTTGAAAGTGTCATTAAACCCCAACAGACAAACAAACAGACAATTTATCCTATAAAACAAAATAAAACTGAATTCATGTGGACAACAATAACATTTTGTTTCAAATAGGAAGAATTTTTAAGAAAACTTTCATACACACTCAGCAAGTTGAAAGCTACAGTGTCATTGACACTTTCATTTCCTATTTGCAACATGATATGGGGGTGCACGGTGGCTCAGTGGTAGACTGTTGGACTTCTACATGTATGCTAGAGATCCTGAGCTTGATCCCCGCCCGGGACAGTCTGCGCTGTGTCCTTGGGCAAGGCACTTTATCCCAGTTGCCAACATGAAGGCACGATGATGCTGTGTACTAACACGTATTGCACGTCGATGGTGCACATGTCTTCAACTGCTGTAACCCTGCTTGAGCGGAGCTTGAACAGAGTTAGAATGTTGAGGAGCTGACAGTTGCTCATCGATGCTCAGTGGTTCTCTCCGGGTTCTCCGGCTTCCACCACCCATAAAACTGTCATGGTCACACGATTAGCCATTGTGCATAATCATGTGACCTTAAACACCAATAAATAAATAACATGATATGGCCCTCGCTGTTGAAAGTGTCATTAAACCCCAACAGACAAACAAACAGACAATTTATCCTATAAAACAAAATTATACTGAATTCATCTGGACAACAATAACATTTTGTTTCAAATAGGAAGAATTTTTAAGAAAACTCATACACACTCAACAAGTTAAATCTAGACAGTGTTCAAGTTCAAAGCCCATGCTGTAAAATATGGGCCATTGTGATTACAGGCCTTAAACTTTATCCTGATCTGGGCCATTGTGATTAATAGGGCTGTGCGGTATTTGATTTTTCAATACCGAGTACGGTATAAAATAATATACTGCGGTATGACTAAATACCGTGAGCGTCATCAGCTTTACATTTTCGGGACAGCTGAACAGGGGAACTTCAAACCCAGGCATCTGGAAACCTGATCTAAAGAGATATATTACACCTACTTCGAAATACCCTTTCTTATATAGATAATATGCACACGTATATTAAATATATAAGAGGGGGTATTTTGAAGTAAGGTTGATATATCTCTTTAGATCATGTTTCCAAATGCCTGTGCTTCGACGAAGAACGAATGTTGTTTTTACAACGAGCATTTTACAGACAATGTATTTTTTAACTATTTCGCTGTTATGAATTTCTTCACTCCAGCAAAAGTGTTAAAAAACGATTGTCAGTAAAATGCTCGTTACAAAAAAACTTCGGTAATTTCATCAGGTACATGTAGTTATAACAGGTGAAATTCTGAATTATCCGTTCAGATATCCTCGAGCTTCGTGAACAATTACAGCAAGCACATGATATACACATGAGGTGGATTATATCCCTTGATAGACAGATAAATAATAAATGAACATGGATACATAAAGAAAACATGAGCCACTTTATTTTATTTCAAGAAACAGAAATTCATTGTTCAACTTTAATCTCAATTAACTTCGCTTGCAGCTAATAAAACACCAATATGGCTTTTCTATTGTTAGTGGCAGAAATTCTAAATTGAATTTGCGAAGTTATCAATTACCAATTTCACACCATTCGTTGGAAGCTTATTTTTTCTTCTTCTTCTTCTTCTTCTTCTTCTTCTTCTTCTTCCAAATACGTGGATAATCTCTGTTGCCTATGCTTTAGAGAGTAGGACTCCACGAATTAACATGAGCACATAAGTCTAAAGTATGTAATTTTATTTTTAGCTTAACTTGACATAGTCAAGATAAGCTATTGCCATCACGCGTGCGGAAGTCTGTTAGTCTGTGACGTCTATGACGTCTATGACGTCTGTTCACATTTTCCTTTAGCACGAGCTACACCCCGCAGTTCTTGTCTGATCATCACAAAATTTCATATGCAGGTTTGGGGTCATGTCAAGATGACAACGTCCCCTTTTGGTCGCGATTGGGCAACCGGTATGGCTGCCCGAGCCCAAAACCCGAAAACCATTAGCACAGTCTACAGGTCGTATTTATGAAGGGATTTCATTGTAACTTGGTAGGATGCCACTGTATAATGCCTAGATGAGAACGTCCCCTTTTGGGCATGATCTATCAACCGTGATGGCTGCCCAAGCCCGAAACCCAAAAACGTTTAGCACAGTCTGCAGGTCATGTTTAATGTGGAAGGATTTCATTGTAACTTGGTAGGATGACTCCTTATGATGTCTAGATGAGAATTCCCCATTTGGGCATGATCTGCCAACCATGACGACTGCCCGAGCCCAAAACCCGAAAACCTTTAGCATAGTCTACAGATCATATTTATTGAGGAATTTCATTGTAACTTGGTGGGTTGACTTCATACAATGTCTAGATGAGAAAGTCCCCTTTTATACGTGATTGGGCAACTGTGACGGCTACAGGGGCCCGAAGCCCGAAAACCTTTAGCACAGTCTAGAGGTCATATTTATGAAGGGATTTCATTGTAACTTGGTAGGATGACTCCAAATAATGTCTAGATGAGAACGTCCCATTTAGATCGTGATCATGCAGCCTTGATGGGTGCCCGAGCCCAAAAACCTTTAGCATAATCAAAAGGTCATATTTATGGAAGGATTTCATTGTAACCTGTTAGGTTGACTCTATATAATGTCTAGATGATGACATCCCCTTTTGGTCGTGATTGGTCAGTTGTGATGGCTACAAGTGCCCAAAGCCCGAAAACCTTGAGCACAGTCTACAGGTCATATTTATGAAGGGATTTCATTGTAACTTCTTAGGATCACTCCAGATGATGCCCAGATGAGATTGTCCCCTATGGTTGCGATCATTCAGCCATGATGGCTGCCCGAGCCCGAAGCCCGAAAACCTTTAGCACAGTCTACAGGTCATATTTATGAAGGGATTTCATTGTAACTTGGTAGGTTAACTTCATATAATGTCTAGATGAGAACGTCCCCTTTTGGACATGATTGGGCAACTGTGACGGCTAAAGATGCCCGAAGCCCGAAAACCTTCAGCACAGTCTACAGGTCATATTTATGAGGGGATTTCATTGTAACTTGGTAGGATGACTCCAAATAATGTCTAGATGAGAACGTCCCATTTTGATCGTGATCATTCAGCCTTGATGGGTGCCCGAGCCCAAAAACCTTTAGCATAGGTAAAAGGTCATATTTATGGAAGGATTTCATTGTAACGTATTAGGTTGACTCCATATAATGCCTAGATGATGACATCCCCTTTTGGTCATGATTGGTCAGCTGTGATGGCTACAAGTGCCCAAAGCCCAAAAACCTTGAGCACAGTCTACAGGTCATATTTATGAAGGGCTTTCATTGTAACTTCGTAGGATCACTCCAGATGATGCCCAGATGAGATTGTCCCCTTTGGTTGCGATCATTCAACCATGATGGCTGCCCGAAGCCCGAAAACCTTAAGCACTGTCTACAGGTCATATTTATGAAGGGATTTCATTGTAACTTGGTAGGTTAACTTCATATAATGTCTAGACGAGAGAACGTCCCCTTTTGGACATAGTTGGGCAACTTTGACGGCTAAAGGTGCCCGAAGCTCGAAAACCTTTAGCACTGTCTACAGGTCATATTTATGAAGGGATTTCATTGTAACTTGGTAGGATGACTCCAAATAATGTCTAGATGAGAACGTCCCATTTTGGCCGTGATCATTCAGCCTTGATGGGTGCCCGAGCCCAAAAACCTTTAGCATAGGCAAAAGGTTATATTTATAGAAGGATTTCATTGTAACCTGTTAGGTTGACTCCATATAATGCCTAGATGATGACATCCCCTTTTGGTCGTGATTGGTCAACTGTGATGGCTACAGGTGCCCGAAGCCCGAAAACCTTGAGCACAGTCTACAGGTCATATTTATGAAGGATTTCATTGTAACTTCGCAGGATCACTCCAGATGATGCCCAGATGAGATTGTCCCCTTTGGTTGCGATCATTCAACCATGATGGCTGCCCGAGCCCAAAGCCTGAAAACCTTTAGCACAGTCTACAGGTCACATTTATGAAGGGATTTCATTGTAACTTGGTAGGTTGACTTCATATAATGTCTAGATGAGAACGTCCCCTTTTGGACACAATTGGGCAACTGTGACGGCTTCAGGGGCCCAAAGCCCGAAAACCTTTAGAACAGTCTACAGGTCATAATTATGAAGGGATTTCATTGTAGCTTGGTAGGATGACTCCAAATAGTGTCCAGATGAGAACGTCCCCTTTTGGTCACGATCATTCAGCCTTGATGAGCCCAAAAACCTTTAGCATGTCTGAAGGTCGCATTTATGGAAGGATTTCATTGTAACTTGTTAGGTTGACTCCATATAATGCCTAGATGATGACATCCCCTTTTGGTCGTGGTTGGTCAACTGTGACGGCTTCAGGGGCCCGAAAACCTTGAGCACAGTCTACAGGTCATATTTATAAAGGGATTTCATTGTAACTTTGTAGGATCACTCCAGATAATGCCCAGATGAGAATGTCCCCTTTTGGTTGCGATCATTCAACCATAATGGCTGTCAGAGCCCAAAGCCCAAAAACCTTTAGCACAGTCTACAGGTCATATTTATTAAGGGATTTCATTGTAACTTGGTAGGTTGACTTCATATAATGTCTAGATGAGAACGTCCCCTTTGGACGCAATTGGAAAACTGACGGCTACGGCTTTTAATGTAACTTGATAGGATGACTCGTTTTGGAATAATTTCACTGTAACTTGGTAACTTTTGTTGATATACATTAACTGTGAGGGCCACATACATTAACTGTGAGGTCATATTAACTTACCCCTCAGCTCTTTAGTACAGTGTACATACACCTCATGTTATTTTTATCATAAACATAGCATACAGGGAACAGAAATGAACATATTCCCAATTAACACAATTCTTGTCTTATTTCATAATCCTTTCATAAACATTGAACATTATCCTTTTCATCAAACACAACACACAAGTTAAGCTACAGTGTCATTAACACTTTCATTCAGTCTTACTTTGATCCGAGATGAAATGGTTAGCCCCACATCTCATTTCGCATTTTCGTGGCACACATGGACTTTTTTAATCGATAATACTGTGAAAGTAGGTATACCGATTAAGTTGAAAATTGGTCGGTATTTACTTGGTGTCGAAAAAAATACCACAATTCGGTAAAATACCGAATTACCGTGCAGCCCTAATTGTGATCACAGGTCTTAAACTTTTCTTGATATGGGACTTCATGATCACAGGGCTTGAGCATTATTCTGGTATGGTCTGTTGTGATCACAGACCTTAAACTTTATTCTGATATGGGCAGCCGTGATCACAAGCATTAAACTTTATCCTGATATGGGCAGCTGTGATCACAGGCATTAAACTTTATCCTGATTTGGGCTGTTGTGATCACAGGCCTTAAACTTTATCCTGATAATGGCTGTGGTGATCACAGGCCTTAAACTTTATCTGATATGGGCCATTGTGATCACAGGTCTTAAACTTTATCCTGATTTGGTCCGTTGTGATCTCCGGCCTTAAACTTTATCCTGATTTGTGAGAATCACTTTAGATTCTCACAAATTCCTGTTGCAAAAAGAAATTTTCAGTTCTTAAATAATTTGAGAGTACTGTTGAACTCTTGTGAATGCAACCAGTACATATTTGATTGTTAAAAAGCAAACCTCATGTTTATATACTGACTAGAGACTAACCCTTACTCTTGAGTGCCTAATAATCATACATATATGATTATTCTTTTTTGAACAAAATTCCCGCCTGTATGATCCTTATTTGACCCTGCATGATTATTCGCGGCTTATCTCAAGAAGTTCACCAAAACAAACTAATGAGGTACATGTTACGTACAAGCAAACACAGGATGCAATGGAAATGTTAATTGGTTGAGAGCTGAAAGCATATATTTGGGCTTTATTCTGAAGTACAGCTAACATAGCTTTTAGACCTAGTACCCAGAGGATGTGCTTCAGGCCATCACTGTTTTGCCTTGGTGCAATTTAGATGAGAGTGCCTCTAGGCACTCTAACATAAAACTGAAACAAGTCAAATCCATGTGAAAATCATGATAACCAAAAGTAATTTAGCCCTTCACCTCTTCAAGAGCATCAGACTTCTGTTTTATAAAAATGGCTCTGAGCATAGGGGCTGGCTCACATCTTGGAATTTTCCACCCTATACTATTATTAATTTTCAGGAAATTTTCCACCCTGTACTATTATTTTGCCCTGTACTATTATTAGGCATTCAAGAGTAAGAAGTGGTGGCTCAGTGGTTATGGCATTAGACTTCAAACCGAAAGGTCCACAGTTCGATCTCTGGCATCGGGCCTGCGTTGTGTCCTTGGGCAAGGAACTTAATCCCAATTGCCCATGTGGGGGCACGGTGATGCTGTGTACTGAGGCATACTGCTTGTCATCAAGTTGTCGATGGTGTACTTGTCTTCAAGTAATGCTAACACTGCTTGTGTGGAGTTAATACATTGCAGAGTCTGACAGATGCTTGCCATTGCTCAGTGGTTCTCTCCGGGTACTCCGGCTTCCTCCACCCGTAAAACTGTCAGACGCGAGGTGACCCTGGCTGTTGAAAGTGTTGTTAAAACCCCAATAGATAAAAAAGGGTCTAGATGTCATTTTGATGAGCTTCTTGTCATGCATGCATACAGTATGTACATGTAAAACACATTTTCCACAACACAGGCTGTTGGTGGTCTTGCCGATGGAAAATATTTACAGTGCCTTGGCAGTGGTTTCTCGTGAAGCCTTGGCTGCCTATGCTAATTCAGATTATTACATTATTATGAGGGAGTAAAAAATAATTAGAATTCTCCAGGCCTCTTAGCTATATGACTCTTTCAGAATCTATGACAAGAATTAAATGAACATTTTGTGAGAGTCAAAGTTGATTATCATTGTTTTTCTTTCAAGATTTCTTTTTGAGAATCGATTCTGAATCTTACATGAATTTCAAGCCTCAATCAGCAGACAGTCCCTTCATAAAACTCCTAGTTTAGGCTGTGATAGAGGAAGGTATCTCAGCTTGGAATACAAATTGTGAGGGTGTACTTAACCCTTTAGCCAAAATAACACCCAAAACCGGCCAACGCTATTCACAAAAATCACCATTCAGTTTTCATAATTTTTTGTCTAAAAACATTGAGCTCGTTCCATTGAGGGATTATAAACTATGTTTTTGATGCAAAAAATGAAAAAAATTAGTTATTCAAGAATTTTATTTGCAAATGTCGTCTGCCTTTTATGTTAGGTAAAGGGTTAACGTACAATACTTTGAACACATACAGTAAGAGGACAGAGAATTTTGAACAGGTTGTGACTGCGCTGCGTGATTGCATGTTGAATGTTGCTATTTGTTTTGATGCAGTGCACAACCTTTAGGTAGAGTTAGTTCCAAAAGATTGTCAGGTTTGACTGGCAAAAAACATAGAGGAATAGGAATGACATGTAAGTTGTGTTGTATTGTTTTGTTGTAACCTGTAGTTCATTCATATATTTAACATTTGTAACCTTTATGATCGTTGACAGGTTACATGTATGTCCAGGTCTGAGTTTTCACTGTCTGTGCTCTAGTAAAATTGGATTGCTAATCTATTTTCCTGTTGTCTCAAAAAGTCTTACCAGATTTTTAGGGTCCTGCGAATATTCGAGATTTGATTCGATATCGATACCATACGTATGCTTCGAGATCGATCCCGAATCAGTCTCAGGATTCGATTTTTTCGAATCTCTCGTACTAACTTCAATTTGTTACATTTCCAACAAAAATAAGATAAAACTGTCATTAGAAAATTCATTCATGTAGGCTCAATTCCTATTTATTTGAGTAATTGACAATGTTTAATTGTTAGGTAAGGTGTGAATTTGGCCCAGAACATTATCCATAGTTTTGGTTTTTGAAGGCTTAATTTGTTACTATTCACGTTCTTAAGAACGTGAATAGTAACAAGTTAGGCCTTCAAAAACTAAAACTATGGACAATAGGCCCAGGTGTTTCAGCGACGATGCTACAGAGAATATTTAGTTATTGGTGTTTAAGGTGTTCACTCCGTCGCGTAAGGGTCGTCACAGTGTTCCGTAACATCCGTTTGATGCAATATTAAATAACTTGTCTTTTAAGATTCGATTCGGGATTTGATTCGACGTCGATATCAGAGACATGATTCGATTCGAGATTCGATTCGAAAAGAAATTTGTGATTTGCAGATCCCTACCGATTTTTAAAAAATTCAAGAGAACATGGCAAAAATGACCCTGAAAGTTCTTGAATTCTCTCTTTAGCTACAGTACAGTTGCCGTGGACTGGTCATATTCCACGCATGGACAATAATGTGCTCGCTTGCGTTTACCAGGTAATAAAAATAATCATTAACAAAATTTTAATTGATGAAGCACCGGGTTGTACCCAGTGCTTCATTAATTAAATTTTTGGTGAATATTCCTATAATTAGTGTTTGTAATGTAATATTATTTCGACCGTGGAAATATAGCCCACCCGTGGAAAGTGATCAGTCCACGGCAGCTGTACTGTACATGTAAGTGCAGAAAACTAGAGCTGGGTGACTTAGATTTAGCTGATTCAGGTTCAGGGAAAAAGCCTCAGTTTTGGTTCACTTTTTCTATGTGTTTAGACATATAGTAATTAACACTACAGTAGGGCTGCATGGTATATCGATAAACCAATATATACCAGTATTCAAACCAGTAACGATTGAATACTGGTGTAATTACGAAATTATCGGTTTATTATCATTATTTATTTACCCACAATTTTCATGATGTCGTGAGTTTTAACTGGTTCTGTATGAATAATATTATCCCTTTACCCAACGAATTAGCCACATCTACCTGCATAACATACAAATTCAGCAGTTGAAGAAATATTTTTCAAAACTTTTCAACGAAACCCTATCATGTGACCCCTTCAATGGAATGAGCTTGTTCCAATGAGTGGTCGCATGATATTGTTTTGTTGAAAGTTTTGGAAAAACTTGATAAACTACTATTTAAAATAATAAATTTTGATATCGTCTGCATTGGATAAAGGGTTATTATACCCCACGTAACGAAGTTGCAGGGGTATAATGTTTTTGACTGGTCCGTCCGTCAGTCAGTCCTACTTGTTTTCCGGACTTTTTTTCTACACGCTTCCAGATATTGAGCTGATTTTTGGTATGTTAGTCTAACATGGTGGCCTACAGATCAAGTTTTCATTTTGTTCCGCTCCACTGATTTTTACCGAAATTACGGCCCTTGAACTTTGAAAAGTTCATCAAAATGACAGTTTTCCGGACTTTTTTTCTACACGCTTCCAGATATTGAGCTGTTTTTGGGTATGTTAGTCTAACATGGTGGCCTACAGATCAAGTTTGCATTTTGTTCCGCTCCACTGATTTTTACCGAAATTACGGCCCTTGAACTTCGAAAAGTTCATCAAAATTACAGTTTTCCGGACTTTTTTTCTACACGCTTCCAGATATTGAGCTGTTTTGGGGTATGTTAACATTTGTATTTTGTTCCGCTCCACTGATCTTTACCGAAATTACGGCCCCTTGAACTTTGAAAAGTTCATCAAAATTACAGTTTTGCAAACTTTTTTTCCTACATGCTTCCAGATATTGAGCTGATTTTTGGTATGTTAGTCTAACACGGTGGCCTACAGAACAAGTTTGCGTTTTGTCCCGCTCCACTGATTTTTACCGAAATTACGACCCTTGTACTCTGAAAAATGCATTAAAATTACAGTTTTCCGGACTTTTTTTCTACACGCTTCCAGATATTGAGCTGATTTTTGTTATGTGAGTATAACATGATGGCCTACAGATCAAGTTGGCATTTTTTTCTGCTCCACTGATTTTTACCGAAATTACGGCCCTTGAACTTTGAAAAGTTCATCAAAATGACAGTTTTCCGGACTTTTTTTCTACACGCTTCCAGATATTGAGCTGTTTTTGGGTATGTTAGTCTAACTAGGGCTGGGCGATATTTCGATATACCGGTAAATACCGGTATTGAAATCGGTACCGGTTAAATATCCCTATTTTTGGCAATACCGGTATATCGTCTGTAACGATATTGGTTTGGGTCACATGATAATAAAATTTCAACATGTGTTTTTTCGTTAAATCGCACAGAAAGTTGCTTTGAAAATACAGGAAGTTTATCTTTCCTTATTTCGTGAACAAATGATAAACAGCGAGAGATGATGAGAGTAACGTTCTATCTCGTTTATCGTCACCGACATGCAAGCATTCATGGAGAAATTATGAAATAAAAATGTAATACTTGTTTGCTAAATTTGTTTGATTATTTTTGATTAGTGAATAATTAAAGTAGCACACATCACACAAATAGTTTGTTGTTACACGGAAAACACACCCGACTGTCACGCTGTAAAAACACGGTCACCTGCTGTTGGTCGCATTTGTTTGAACTGTAATCCGCAAACCATACTTATCGCTTAATTCATCGTCAGCAATCTGACACAAAAATGTTTCAAATCACACATATTCACAATTGCGAAATGTGCAACAATTTTTGTCAAATATGACAGAGGTGTGATGCCATCACTGGGAGAAAACATTGTCGGCTGGTGATTGACACCTGCAGACTCTCATGAAAGTGAAGGGTGATCACGTCTTGGAGGCGTGCTTAATATCAACAGACCGACTGGCCTGACATGTGACAGATGACATTTGACATTGTCATCTGAGGAAGTTCACTGCTGGAAGATAGGAGAAGGGGAGGAGCTACTTTGGTTCTTTGTGAAACCAGGCCCTCAGAATCCCATCAACTGGATAACCGTTGTTTTGATAAAAAGTTTTGTTTGCCACTGTTTTCATGAAACCACACATACGCAATTAACACAATGTGACAATTGCCTGGCTCAGTAATTAAATGCTTATCAGTCAAGAGAGGCTGGCCATGTTTTTACAGGAATTAAATTGACAAAGACTAATTTACTTGTATCCCAGATTCAGATGAAAGCCAGTAAACCCATGATAATTTTATGGCTTATTTTCGTACTAAACAATAGGTTCAATAACTTTGTAGACATGGATTATTATGGTCTTCCATTCAAATCACTCATTTTTTCAGAGCAGTAAGTGATACTTCTATCTTTTGCTCCAAAAATATATTTTTTATTCATGATATCCCTTGCACTTAATATGCGTTTCACACACTGCTGCACGATATACCGGTATATCGCGATATTTTTTCTGATATCGTTACCGGTATTCAGATTCCCATATCGCCCAGCCCTAAGTCTAACATGGTGGCCTACAGATCAAGTTTGCATTTTGTTCCGCTCCACTGATTTTTACCGAAATTACGGCCCTTGAACTTTGAAAAGTTCATCAAAATTACAGTTTTCCAGACTTTTTTTCTACACGCTTCCAGATATTGAGCTGTTTTTGGGTATGTTAGTCTAACATGGTGGCCTACAGATCAAGTTTGCATTTTGTTCTGCTCCACTGATTTTTACCGAAATTACGGCCCCTTGAACTTTGAAAAGTTCATCAAAATTACAGTTTTGCAGACTTTTTTTCCTACATGCTTCCAGATATTGAGCTGATTTTTGGTATGTTAGTCTAACACGGTGGCCTACAGAACAAGTTTGCGTTTTGTCCCGCTCCACTGATTTTTACCGAAATTACGACCCTTGGACTCTGAAAAATGCATTAAAATTACAGTTTTCCGGACTTTTTTTCTACACGCTTCCAGATATTGAGCTGATTTTTGTTATGTGAGTCTAACATGATGGCCTTCAGATCAAGTTTGCATTTTTTTTTCCGCTCCACTGATTTTTACCGAAATTACGACCCTTGGACTCTGAAAAATTCATCAAAATTACAGTTTTCCGGACTTTTTTTCTACACGCTTCCAGATATTGAGCTGATTTTTGGTATGTTAGTCTAACATGGTGGCCTGCAGATCAAGTTTGCATTTTGTTCTCTCCACTGATTTTTACCGAAATTACGGCCCTTGAACTTTGGAAAGTTCATCAAAATTAAAGTTTTCCGGACTTTTTTTTCTACACGCTTCCAGATATTGAGCTGTTTTTGGGTATGTTAGTCTAACATGGTGGCCTACAGATCAAGTTTGCATTTTGTTCTGCTCCACTGATTTTTACCGAAATTACGGCCCTTGAACTTTGAAAAGTTCATCAAAATTACAGTTTTGCAAACTTTTTTCCTACACGCTTCCAGATATTGAGCTGATTTTTGTTATGTGAGTCTAACATGGTGGCCTACAGATCAAGTTTGCATTTTTTTCCGCTCCACTGATTTTTACCGAAATTACGACCCTTGGACTCTGAAAAATGCATTAAAATTACAGTTTTCTGGACTTTTTTTATACACGCTTCCAGATATTGAGCTGATGTTTGGTATGTTAGTCTGACATGGTGGCCTAAAGATCAAGTTTGCATTTTGTTCCGCTCCACTGATTTTTACCGAAATTACGGCCCTTGAACTTTCATCAGTTCATCAAAATTACAGTTTCCCGGACTTTTTTCTTACACGCTTCCAGATTTTGAGCTGATTTTTGATATGTTAGTCTAACATGGTGGCCTACAGAACAAAGTTGGGTTTTGTTCCGCTCCACTGATTTTTACCAAAATTACGGCCCTATAGACTTTGAAAAGTTCATCAAAATTACAGTTTTCCGGGCTTTTTCTCTTCTTGAATTCTTTCAATACCGTTGAAACTACAGAACACTGTTTTCTGCAGTATTCTTAGAATCTATGTTTATTTTTAAAAAATGATTAGAGCTTGAAATATTGGGGCACGTGGGGTATGTGAGCGTGCTCACTAAGGTTCTATATTTTAAACTGCATCATCAAGGCATGCTACATGTAATTCGTTCTGACTGTTATGGCTAAAGTCCCGTTATCTGAACAATGTTTTGATATACTTGTATTCCGTGGTATTTCTTTAATACTGATACCAGTATTCAGTTTAGACTACCATGAAGCTCTGCGCTAGAGACTCCTTACATGTGACTTGGAAAAAATGTACAGTAGTTTGATCGACGCTAGGACTGCACAGTATATCGATATACCAGTATTCAAACCAGTATCGATTCAATACCAGTGTAGTTACAAAAATATCGGTTTATCGTCATTATTTATTTACTCACAATTTAATTTTCAAGATATCTTGAGTTTTTAAACTGTAGCCCCAAATGAATACTATTATCCCTTTATCCAAGGAATCGCCTGCTTGTGCCCTCGTAAAATACAAATTCAGCAGTTGAAAAAATAAATTTTATTGGAACGCGCTCGTTGAGCGCGTTCCAATGAGGGGTCACATAATGTAGTTTTGTTGAAATCTTTGGGGAAAATCTGATAAACTAATTTTGAAAATAATAAATTTTGATATTGTCTGTGTAGGGTAAAGGTTTTTCGAATTGCATCATGCTAATTTATTCCGTCTGTGATGCCTCGAGTCCTGATTGTGGTACTTGTGTTTATATATCTCAATAGTTTTCGATATACCGTATACCACAGTATTTTTTTTAATACCGATACCGGTATTCAGTTTTGAATATTGTTCAGCCCTATTCGACCCCACTGACTGCAAAAAGGCCTGCTTATGAGTATCTCCACTGGGTTCTATCTAACTTCCCTTTGATCATTCTTAGGATTTCTAGGGGATCAGTTCCTACAGTTAAAACTAGAAGTCTTGTCATGGAATGCACACAAATAGCACGGCGATCTGCACATTAATCTACGCATTGTAACCATAGTAAAGCTATCAAATTCTGTACAGATGTCCAGTGTACAAGCAATGTTTCAGCCAATGGACCTTCATGTAACCCGGAGGTTCATTGGAAGAAACATTGCCTGTGTTTGCTATGAGTAACCAGGAGAATCTGCAGTGCTTTGGATGCAATTAGATATGGCAATTCCTACGCGCAATTAAGCCTAAGTGCACAGTTCGTGACATGACTTCTAGTTTTAACTGTAAGCCTATTGAGTCAGGAAAAGGGAGAAATTGGGGAACAAAAATGAATCCATAAGGACCACTAGTACAGTTACTTCCCAGTAAATTACAAATGCAGGTTGATCAGTTTATGTTCAAACACCGTAAAATCATTCAGTCAGTTTTTTCTTGATTTCTGGTTTGCAACAAAATTCAGAACTGAACCAGAAAATAAACAAAAAAAAATTCTAACCTCTACAGGAAACCTGATCTCCCACCATTGAATTTCATGTAACAGTATTTTTGTCAAAAATAATCTTTAAAACTGATTGATTTTTTTTCACTTTCAGGTGTGTTAAGTAGTGTAGAAAAAATTTATCGCATTGAATAATAATAATTATAATTGAATTATAATCCATTACAAAAATTTCGAAAAATAATTCAAAAGAAAAAATTTTCAAAAAAATTTCGAGATGAGCCCAAGTTCCCAAAGGGAAGAATGAGCCCAAATAGATCCCCAAAAAGCCTAAGTGTGGACAAAAATTTTAAAACATATTTAAAAATTAATATTACACTTACGGACAATATTAATGTATCTGGCTATGAACAAAACCTTATAGAAGACAAGGAATCACTGTCAGAAGTAACCGTAGTCAACGTAAACAAAAGTGAATAAAAACCGGAAACAAGACTCCAGGCACTGAAAATATGGCCCAAAATCAGTAACCAATTTTAAAACACTATCTGATGTAAAACAGAAACTTCCACAGAAGAAGCTGCAGTACATCGGATGGTAGATGCATGACCAAAACGCCTAAACACCCCTAGGGTGAGGACGTAACCATGGAGAAAACAGAATAAACATTCTGTAACTATGCTAAAAACTCCCAACAAATTTCAGTAAAAAATTTTTAAAAATGCACTGAACAAACAGTGGAGATTTCATAGCAAGAATGAAACATCAGGCACATGCCCCGAAATTAGGGAACATGATTAAATTTTGCATAAAAATTTTTACAGCCCTGAACACATCCTTCCACTGTTTCTTCCTCTCATCTTCTTATTTCATCCTTGGATCCACCATTTCCTTCATGATTTTGTGTCTGGCATCATTTTAACTGAGATTATAAGCATAGATATCAGTGAGATGTTACTGATTGAAGGGCCAAACAAAGAATGAAGATTTTGCGCCATTTTCGGTACCTCCTTCACACTGCACAAGCGCAGTGGACAAAAGTATAGGGGATCATATGGGACATGGATTTTTTTGATTTTGATGCAAATTTTGGGGATTGGGGGGCAAAATTTGTGTTTGGCCCTGAAATTTTAAGAGTTAGCACCAGCTAAGTCTGGGTCATTGGTAAGTATAAAAAATATATAAATTACTATAAATTTTTTAACTTTTGTCAAAAATAATCTTTAAAACTGATTGATTTTTTTTCACTTTCAGGTGTGTTAAGTAGTGTAGAAAAATTTTATCGCATCTCTGATTCTTCAGCTGGTTTGTTACAGACGACATTTATATGTAGTTATATGGTTTTTTCGCCAATTTTTGGATACATGGGAGATCGATATACTCGAAAATACATCATGGCTTTTGGAATATTCATGTGGTCTGGGGTTACGCTGGGAGGATCATTTGTGGATCGTGATGTAAGTGAAATGATCTGTTGAATAGCTTTTACTGTTAAAACTAGAAGTCCTGTCATGAAATGTGCACAAATAGCATGTTGATCTGCACGTTATTCTGTGCGTTATGACCATAGAAAGGCTATCAGATTCTGTACATATGGCCTGTGCACAAGCAATGTTTCAGCCAATGGACCTCTGGGTAACCCGGAGGTCCATTGGCAGAAACATTGCCTGTGTTTGCTATGAGTAACCAGGAGAACCTGCTGTGCTTTGGATGCCATTTGATATGGCAGTTACGTACAATTCTTACACGCAATTAAGCCTAGATAAGCGCACAGTTGGTGACAGGACGTCTAGTTTTAACTGTAGTTATGACCCCTCACAGTGTTTCTGCAGGGCATTGGATTCAATGAACGTCCTTGAATTTGACGAAGGGTCATTCAAGTCCATGAAATCCTGGAAAGTGTGCCAGGAGGCCTTGAAAAGCCCTGAATATTCCTGAAATAAAAATTGGGACGAAGTATGTAATCATATCTATATAGTTTTATATGCCAGTGTTCGTGAAGGTGGAGTCCTAAGACCGTCAGCCTTTCCCTGTCCTACCACTTCCATTTAAGGGGTTTATAGGGTAATGACTGGAGGGTCCTAGTTCGGACTAGTGAAGGCAGGTCCTTGAAAATCCTTGAATTTGGCTATTGTAGGGCCTTGAAAAATGCTGAAATATCTCGAGAAATGGTCTTGAATAGCCTTGAATTTTATGTGACCTTACCTGCAGGAACCCAGCCTCAACAATTGATTCCCATCTATAAGGAAACTTGGTGAAATCAGAGTTTCTAACTACTATCACCTATCTAATGATAGTGTAAACTAGTGTTGAAACGATCTTTCGACTAGTCAATGCTAACGTGATTAGTGTTAATCCTTTAACCAACGCAGATGATACCAAAATTTATTATTTTAAATATCATCTTTTTATTTTTTTTGAAAAATTTCAACAAAATCATATCATGTGACTCCTCATTGGAACGAGCTCAACGAGGGGTCACATGATAAGGTTTTGTTGAATTTTTTTTGAAAAATACTATTTTTTCAACTGCCGAATTTGCATATTACACGGGCGTATGCGGTCAATTCATTGGGTAAAGGGTTAAACAAATCTATTAACCAATTAGTGAATCACTTGTCGATTAGTTGTCTGAGACTGTGTGAGTGTATTCTCTAAAGTCTAGAAGTTTCCACTTTCTCTAACTTTTAGGAAATTTAATACTGTTTTATTAAAATTAATTCAGTGCTTTCGATTTGCGGTGCGCTATCGCACAAAAGCTCTCTACAGATGTTCATGCTTTTTCAACACATTTTGTGTTTTGGATAGATGTTGCTGTAATAAGATTGGTCAGAAAATAAAAGTCACATAATGATATTTACTACCGAATGAAGTTTTACAACTCTCATTACGTAGTGCACATACATGTACTGTCCAAACAAATTGCACTGTTTGATAATGTGATGTATAAAATATTCAATGAGGCTATTGTTTATAGTTTGTCTAGCTTTTCATTGGGGGTTGATTAAGCTTTGCAGGTCATGGAACAATCACGTCATCAGAGCACACTTCTTCAGTTTTTTATAACAAAGTGCAGAAATTTCTTATTAGAGCACAATGTGCAAGAGAATTTTGGTGGAAAAGTTCAATTTCGCTTAAAAATATTGGACAGAACCGAATATTGGAGCACCAAAGATTTTATTATTAGACCAATTTATTTTTTGTGGCACCAGTTGTTTGGTCATAAGGACATGAGGACATCGGCTTCCGTAATGTCGCGAAGTTAAACCCATTAATTGTATCATAATTTGGAAGCCACTCCAGCCAATGATTTCAGTTGAAACTAGTTTAGTAGAATTTATTGCTTAACATCTGACATTGCATAACCGACTAGTCGCTTAATCATCGACTACTACCCAGCGATTAGTCGATTTGTAAAAATCCAAATGGCGTTAATCGTTTCAACACTAGTGTCAACACCATTATTAATTTTGAAGAAAAAAATCACAGCAATCACTATTATTACTACTTTTGCGGGCATTCCTAGCATATTGACAATGTTCTACCTAGCGTTGAAACCTGGTAATGCTTGAGAAGCCAATCAATAATCTTATTCCCAGATTTCCATTAGGATTGAAATTCAATTTGGATTTTTATTTTGTAAACACATTTGTTTCAAGTGTTTCCCTTTGTGTCACGGATAGATAATGTATCAAATATAGGAAGCAATACTCACAAAGTAAGTGATGAATAAACTCTTTGCCAAAAAGTTCGCATTTTGAAGATATATTTCATCATCTAACTTTTCAAATTTTGCCATAAATTGATCATACGATAGTCATGTTATCCAGTTTGTTTGTCAACAAATCAGAAGATAGTTGCGCTGTTTTTTTTATTTCGGAAACGTCAAACTTCATTTATTAGCCCGACTGTTTACAGTGAGGGCTATAGTAATGACTTTTGTCCGTCCGTCTGTCTGCCTTTTTAGCTCAACTTTGACGAGGTCAAATTTGAGCTATTGTCATGGCCCGTCGTCTGTCGTCCGTCTGTCCGTCTGTCTGTCTGTCCGTACGTCAACAATTGGCTATGGCTCGGGCTAGAGGTCGTATTTATGAACCGATCTTTACGAAACTTCTTGTGTACCTTTGTTATGACCCTGGGACGGGAACGAGTGTTTTTAGGTGTGGTCCAAAATTCAAGATGGCTGCCAGCGGCCATTTTGTACCGATGATGCAAAAATCAGTTTTTTGTACAGAACTTCTGTATGAAAGTTCTGATTTGAATAAAGTTTTGTATAAATGTTTAGTACCATGGGATACATCACATATAATACGGGTTTTTTTCTTGTGCATAAATTATGCAAATTAGACTGACTTTGATTTATTTAGTGTTACTTTCAGAGCTGTAAGTTCCAAGCTGCTATGGCTCGGGCTAGAGGCCGTATTTATGAACCAATCTTTACGAAACTTCTTGGGTACCTTTGTTATGACCCTGGGACGGGAACAAGTGTTTTTGGGTGTGGTCCGAAATTCAAGATGGCTGCCAGTGGCCATTTTGTACCGATGATGCAAAAATCAGTTTTTTGTACAGAACTTCTGTATGAAAGTTCTGATTTGAATAAAGTTTTGTATAAATGTATAGTACAATGGGATACATCACATATAATACGGGTTTTTTTTCTTGTGCGTAAATTATGCAAATTAGACTAACTTTGATTTATTTAGTGTTACTTTCAGAGCTGTAAGTGCCAAGCTGCGATGGCTCGGGCTAGAGGCCGTATTTATGAACCAATCTTTACGAAACTTCTTGGGTACCTTTTTTATGACCGTGGGGCGAGAACGAGTGTTTTGGGGTGCAGTCCCAAATTCCAGATGGCTGCCAGCAGCCATTTTGTACCGACGATGCCGAAATCTGTTTTTTGTACAGAACTTCCATATGAAAGCTCTGATTTGAATAATTTTTTGTATGAATGTTTAGTACCATGGGATACATTACATATATTACAGGTTTTTTTCTTGTGCGTAAATTATGCAAATTAGGCCAACTTTGATTTATTTAGTGTTACTTTCAGCACTGTGAGTGCAAATCCCAATACGGCTCGGGCTAGAGGCCGTATTTATGAACCGATCTTCATGAAACTTCTTGGGTACCTTTGTTATCACTGTGGGATGAGAAGGAGTGTTTTTGGGTCCAGTCTGAAATTCAAGATGGCCGCTAGCAGCCATTTTGTTCAAAATTAAGTGCAATCAGATTTTTGCGCAGAACTTCCAAATGAAAGATCTGATTTGAATAAATTTTTGTATGAATGTTTAGTACCATGGGATACATTACATATAATACAGAGTTTTTCTCGTGAATAAATTATGCAAATTAGGGGTCCGGGTGGGACTTTTTGGACCAAAATCCGGAAATTAGTTTTTTGTTTTTTTTATGCGTTTTGGTCAATTTTAAGACAAAAAAAAATAAATTTTTTTTACACTGAAAATTTGGGGTCCGGGTGGGACTTAGAAAATTTTGGACCAAAATCCGGAAATTAGTTTTTTGTGTTTTGATGCATTTTGGTCAATTTTAAGAGGAAGAAGAAAAAATTTTAGTCTGAAAATATTTTGTTTGGGACTGAAAATTTCCACACAAAAATAATAATCTACAATGATTGGTCTTAATCTGTAGTCCATTACAGTCACCTTGTAATTCTTTTATTATTGTTGACTGGGCCAAAACAAATACTAATTCCTGTCATATTCATTATTCAGTTGTCTTGGTCACAGCAAGTACTAATTCCTGTCATATCCAAGTTGAGCTACAGAGTCATTGACTCTTTCATTTCTGTTAACATTTAGAGTTTTGGTTAAAGTTTGTGGTTAAAGTTTTTTACTGAAGGTTCAAGTGTGATGGCTGCCCAAGCCCGAAACCCAAAAACTTTTAGCACAGTCTGCAGGTCATGTTTAATATGGACGGATTTCATTGTAACTTGATACGATGACTCCGTATGATGTCTACATGAGAATTTCCCCATTTGGACGTGATCTATCAACCGTCATGACTGCCCGAGCCTAAAACCTTTTTTTAAACTTACGTACCCCCCCCCCCCCTCCCCCTTGTGGGCCAATTAGGCATTTTTTTTTCTTTCGTCAAAAATGCTTGTTTTCTGCTTTGGTTAAAAAGCCAAACACCACTGCCCGCCCCAAGCCCCCCCCCCCCCCCCCCCCCCCCCCCGCAATTAGGCTTTTTTTTATTTCCTCTAATATGCATTTTGAACTATTTACTGTCACTACATGCAGAACCCTTTTTTTCCTTTTGTCAAAAATGCTTTTTTATAGTTTTGGTTAAAGTTTGTGGTTAAAAATCCAGACAGAAATTATCACACTCCCCCACCCCCACCCCCCAAATTAGGCATTTTTTTTTCTTTCCTCGACTATGCATTTGGAACTATTTACAGTCACTACATGCGGAACCTTTTTTTAAACTCACATACCCAAGCCCCCCCCCCCCAGGGAATCCCCTCATCCCCACCCCCCTCCTCCTCACCCAGGGCCATTCATGCAATATTTTTTATTTGGTACAAAATGCATTTTTAGCCTGACTGTTTATAGTCAGGGCTATAGTCATGACTTTCGTCCGTCCATCTGTCGGTCCCATCCATCTGTCTGTAAACAATTGGTTTCCGACTGATAACTTCAGTTTGGATTATTTGGTTTCAACAAAAGTTGATATGTGTATTTTCCAGCTAGTAATACAGGCCCGGTTTCAATATAGGTTCCACAACTGCCCCCCCTCTCCCCCCCCACCCCCCCCCCCCCCCACCCACACACACACACACAAATTGTCACTTATATTCTTCTTCTTCTTCTTCTTCTTCTTCTTCTTCTTTTTCTTCTTCTCATACAAACTTTGTCCGGGCCATAAGTTTTTTGTCTTTTGACCTACACCTTAGATACTTGGCATGTGGATGTATCAAGATGAGCCAGTGTGCAGTGTACCATAGTGACCTTCATGTGACCTTGGCCTTTGACCTGAAGGTCAGATTTATGTGTTTTTTTAAGGGAAACATCACACAAACTTTATCCGGGCCATAACTTTTTTGTCTTTTGACCTACACCTTAGATACTTGGCATGTGTGCAGTGTACCATAGTGACCTTCATGTGACCTTGACCTTTGATCTGAAGGTCAGATTTATGCTCTTTTTAAGGGAAACTGTCTGGACCAGAACTTTTTTGTATTTTGAGTCAGGCTTTAGATATTTGGCATGTGGATGTATCACCATAAGCAGATGTGTAGCATACCATTGTGACCTTCATGTGACCTTGACCTTTGATCTGAAGGTCAGATTTGTGCTTTTTTCAAGGAAACTTTGTCCAGACCAAAACTTGTTTGTCTTTTGAGCCAGGCCTTAGATATTTGGCACGTGGATGTATCACCATGAGCCGGTGTGTCGCATACCATTGTGACCTTCATGTGACCTTGACCTCAAGGTCAAATTATGTACTTCAAATGGATGTTCATTACTATATGGCAATTCATGTTTGTTCAAATGAAATGGCATGTCCCATGGGGGCTCTGTATGGGGCATAACTCTGATAGCACCATATGAATTATAGAAAAATTATTAAAAAATCTTCTTCTCCAGAACCAGTGGGCAGAATCTTTTGATACTTGGTATGCAGCATCTTGGTATGGGTCTGATTCAAGTTTGTTCAAATCGGCCCCCTGGATTCATATTTGGGCTCACTATAGAAGCTTGAATTTAAACTTAGTGCATTTCAGGCAAATTTCTTAAAAAATCTTCTTCTCCAGATCCAGCAGGCAGAATCTTTTGATATTTGGTATGCAACATTGAGGGGTGGATCTGATTCAAGTTTGTTCAAATCGGCCCCCCTGGATTCATATTTGGGCTCACTATAGAAGCCTGAATTCAAACTTAGTGCCATTTTCAGGCAAATTTCTTAAAAAAATCTTCTCCAGATTCAGCAGGCAGAATCTTTTGATATTTGGTATGCAACATTGTGGGGTGGATCTGATTCAATTTTGTTCACATTGGCTCCCTGGGTTTATATTTGGAATCAGTATAGGAGCCCAAATTTGAACTTAGTGCATTTCAGGCAAATTTCTTTGAAAATCTTCTTCTCAAGATCCAGAAGGCAGAATCTTTTGATATTGGGTATGCACCATGCTTGGGGAGGGGGGGGGGGGGGGGGGGGTTCAAGTTTGTTTAAGCCAAGTCCCTGGGTTCATATTTGGGTTTACTGTGGTAACCCGAATTATAACTTAGTTCAAAATGAGGAATTTTCTTTAAAAATCTTCTTCAGATCCAGCAGTTGGAATGTATTGATATTTGGTATTCAGCATCCTTAGGGGGGTGGGGGGGGGGGGGGGGTGAGATTCAAGTTTGTTCAAGCCATGCCCCTAGGTCCATATTTGGGCTCACTGTGGGCGCCTGAATGATAACTTAGTTCAAAATGAGGAATTTTCTTTAAAAATCTTCTTCTTCAGATCCAGCAGTCGGAATGTTTTGATATTTGGTATGCAGCATCCTTAGGAGGGTGAGATTAAAGTTTGTTCAAGCCATGCCCCTAGGTCCATATTTGGACTAACTGTGGGGGCTTGAATTGTAACTTAGTTCAAAATGAGGAATTTTCTTTAAAAATCATCTTCTTCAGATCCAGCAGTCAGAATGTTTTGATATTTGGTGTGCAGCATCCTTAGGGGGGTGATATTCAAGTTTGTTAAAGCCAAGTCCCTGGGTTCATATATGGGCTCTCTGTGGGATTCAATACGAGGAATGGGGGGCGCGGTGGCTCAGTTGTTAGAGGTGCAGGCTTCAAGCCGAGAGGTCCTCGGTTCGAATCCCACCTGCGGCAACCGCATTGTGTCCTTGGGCAAGACACTTCACCCCGATTGCCTACATGGGGGCACGATGACGCTGTGTACTGAGGTGTACTGCACGTCGATGGTGCGCATGTCTTCAACCAATCTAACCCTGCCTGTGCTGTGGTGCAGAGTTACGATGTTGGATAGCTGACAGCTGCTCGTCGTTGCTCGGTGGTTCTCTCCGGGTACTCCGGCTTCCTCCACCCGTAAAACTGTCACGGTCACGATTAGCCATTGTGCATAAGTATGTGACCTTAAACACCAATAAATAATAATAATAATAATAATACGAGGAATATTCTTGAAAAATCTTCTCTTTTTTTAGATCCACTGGTCGGAATCTTTGGATATTTGGCATAAGATTTTCTTAGGAGGAGCAGATGCAGCTTGTTGAAATCAATTCTGTGGGTTGATATTTAGGCTACCATGTCAGGCGAGTGCCCTCAGGCCCCCTGGGGCCTCTTGTTTAAATTTGCATTTCGTTTCGGTTTTGTACAAAGACTCGCTTTTCTATCTGGTTTTTCAAAATATATTGTAGAAATCCACATTTTAGAGGGTAGTGTACACATAAAATGTGACTGTATTTGTCATCCCATTTATGAGACTCCCACAGCGTGTTAAGTCACCTGGGTTACTCAGTGCTCACCATTCTACTCAGTGAATGAACATATTGTGGTGGGGCTACTGTAGTGGTTGAGAAATGGAATATGTAGGGAGCCTAGTTCATCCCCCACCCCCCACCCCCTCAATCCCACTTGAGGAGCATCCCCAAATTTGAAAAAGATTTATTTTTTGATTTCCTGCCCTCAGTACAAGTACAGTACCCTAAGTCCTGAGACACTCCCTCCCCTTCCCTAAACTCTTCACCAGCATGGTCCATCAGGATTTCAAACCATGGCTCCACCACTGGTGGGATCTGTCTTGTTCTGTCAGTGAGATTTGAGGCCAAGATGCAAAAATTTACAAGAAAAGCTATATTTTTATTCTGTAACCAATGGCCCAGACTTAGCTGGTGCTAGCTCTAAAATATTCAGGGCCAAACACAAATTTTGCTCCCCAAATCCCTGAAATTTGCATCAAAAATAAAAAAAAACTGATGTCCTATATGGTCCTCCATACTTGCACAGTGTCAAGGAAGTCCCAAAATTGGCACCAAGCCTTATTCTTTGTTTGGCCCTTGTGTCAGTAACATCTCTCTGATTTCTGTGCTTGTAAATCTCAGTTTATATGATGCCAGACACAAAATAATGATGAATATGGTGGATCCAAGGATGCATTAGGAGGATGAAAGGAAGAAACAGTGATTGGATGTGTTCAGGACTGTAACTTATAATTTTTAGCTCAGCTGACTGAAAGTCAGGGTGAGCTATTCTGATCACTTTTTGTCCGTCGTCCGTTGTCTGTCATCCGTCGTACGTCGTGAAGGTGGTGTTTGGGTTATTTTCTCCCAAGCCACTGACTGCAGTTCAGTGAAAATTCACATGAGTAGCGGTTATATAGGGTCATTTGGGGTTTTCTTCAAATTGGGTTTCTGCTCATATTGTGGAGGTTGGTGGGACTAAAATGCACAAAATTTTAAAAAATCTTCTCATGAACCAGCCGTAGCAGAGACTTGATATTTGGTATGCAGCTTCCATTTGAGGTGTTTTGTTCAAGAGAAGTTTGACAGGCAATATTTGCCTTTGTTCTGAGAGGGGCAAGAATTTTTGCCCCACCCAGAATTTCTATTTTCTGAACCGAGAGGCCAATTTGAACCAAATTTGACATGAGGTATTATTAGGTTACAAGTACTTGATTTATGCCAAAAATAATATTTTTATACTGAACCAATGACCCAGACATAGCTGGTGCTAACTCTTAAAATATAGGGCCAAACACAAATTTTGCCCCCCAATCCCCAAAATTTGCATCTAAAACTAAAGAAAACATGTCCTGAAAGGCCCTCCACACTTCGCCCCTACTGCGCATGCGCAGTGTCAAGGACGTTCCGAAATTGGCGCCATTAATCATTCTAAGTTTGGCCCTTCATCAGTTAACATCTGACTGATCTTTGTGCTTATAAATCTCAGTTTAAATGATGCCAGACACATAAATATTAGTGAAATGGTGATTCTAAGGAGGATAGAGAAGGAGGAGAGGAAAAGAATGTGTGACAGAATATTATCAGGGCTGTAACTTAAAATTTTTTAATGAAATTATGTTAAGTTACCTATTTTCAAGGCAGCAGCCATTTTGTTGTCATTCTGATTATTTAGTTACACTGTTTTTTAAGTGTTTTCCTCTCTCCCTGTCCTTTAAGTTCCCCCTTGCTATTCTCCCATGCTTTTGGCATAGTTTCTGTAATTATTATTACTAAAATTTCTTGGGAGTTTTAGCTGAATAACAGAATGAATTCTGTTCTTTCCCCATGTTTACGTCTTCACCTACGGGTGGTTAGGCGTTGTGTTCTGCATCTACCATCTGATGTTCTGCAGTTTCTTCCCTGGAAGTCTCTGTTTTGCATCAGATAGTGTTTTTTTTGGTAACTGATTTCGGGCCTGGGTGCCTGGAGTCTTATTTTAGTGTTTTTACACTCATTGTTTACATTTACAACAGCCCTCTGTGTGAGGGGGGGATTTCTAAAAAATAATATCTTTATGTTATTTTAATCATAACTAGATACATTATTATTGTTCGTAAGTGTTGAATAAATTGTTTAAAATATTTTTAAAATTTTTGTCCACACTTAGGCTTGGGATCCATTGGGGCTCTACGTTACTTTTCAGAAACTTGGGCTGTTCTGAAAAAATATTTTTTCAAAATATTTTGATTTCAATTATTTTTTCTATATTAATGGATCATATTATTATTATGTATTTTGATTGCCAGGGGTTAGTGCGAGTACCAGGACTTGTTTTCTTTTCACATTGAAAGGATATTGATCAATTGTTTTAAGAGGAAGTCTTCCTCTGACTTTATTATCATTCTATATGTGGTCAGTGTACTCGCATTAACTCCTGTTCTGTATCGTATGATTTCGATGACAATATGGGAAGCGTATGTCACGGTATGTTGTTGGGGATTTGGACACTCCGGTCCTTTCCCCGCAGGGTCACTCTACTTTATCAATTTCTATTTCAGACGATCAAGATTAGGGTGATGTATCTGTGATGTCTTCCAACAGTGTGCCTCCGTCGTCACAATTAATGAAGGGCTAGCGGAAAAGTGCTCATGTAAATACGCCAATTGCCTAAGAGGACCCTAGTAGGTTCGACGGCCTTTGACGTCCGCTAGCTCGCCCGATGTAGCATCCATTCACCGAATGGTTCGGCAGCCGGGTTCGTCCGTTGCGGTCTAGAAGGAATTTTGGGGTGATGCGAGCACTATAAATTAACTTAATGCACACCCAGTGACGGCGGATCGGAGGGAGAACGCAGGAAGCCTTTTAGTCCGGTTCATAGCTCGTTCCGGTCCATCCGGACGGCAAGCGAGAGAGGCCCCTCTCTCGTTCAACAACATCTGGCCCCAGATGTTGTGGTACAAAATGTGTCGCAAGCGGAGCATACGTCCGTCGCTCGGGACGCTCCGTTGTATAGGCAGTCCGCTGAGACTGCTAAGGCTTCCTCTTCTCGTCAGCGCACACGACCGCACCTTGGCTGCATGACCGCCGATATATTACCAGCTTCGCCGATCAAGGATTCTTCGACGACCAGGTCACACCATCCGGTAGCCAGGGACACGAGGCCTGCAGACTCCGGACGTTCGCATAGGAAGTGTGCGAGAGTCAACGTACACGGAGCTTCCGGCGGCAATGCATCGTAAGACCGCTACTGCACAGGCCTCGGGAACGGACGTGCTTTCCTTAATAGCACAGTTTATCGCAGCATCCCAGCATCAACTGAATCTGTCGCATATATTTTATCCGACGATGCTGGGTCGGGACGCTCTGCGGAAGCGGGTACGGACGTCCGAAAGTTTCATCCGGTCCGACGGGATACCGAAAGGGATTCGGAGGATTTCGAGCTTTCCCTTTCGGAACAACATATGCTGTTGTGTATGTCATCTGACTTGGTCTTCTACAGCTTCTTTCGTCGGACCAGAATGCTGCGATGCCGGATAAGAAACTGATAGCGTCGGTGGACTTAGAAATTTTTGGTTCGGTTCAGGGACATCGTCCCTCAGTTCCGAGATAGTCCAATAATGTCACACAAACTTTCGAATTATTGAACGACGCTATATATATTATTATTTTATGCTTGCTATCCAAGCATTTCTGGTTTCTTGTTCGAAGAGTTATGGAGATGTCTTTCAAAAGTGTGCCTCTGTCGTCATAGTTAATGAAGAGTTAGCGGCAATAAGTGCTCATGGAATATGTCTATCGCCTACGGAGTGACATTCGCTAGCTCACCCGGTGTAGCGTACATTCATCGAATGGTTCGGCTGCCGGGTTCGTCCGTTGCGGTCTAGGAAGGAGATTTGGGTGATGCGAGCACTTTAATTACTTTAGTACTCACCCAGTGACGGCAGATTGAGGACAGATCGGAGGAAGCCTGTTAGTCCGGTTCCTGGCTTGTCCAGGTCCGTCCGGGCTGTGAGCGAGAGAGGTCCCTCTCTCGCCCAACAACATAGGGGACCGCATGTTGTGGTTCAGATATTTTACATTCGGAGCATATGTCCGTTGGTCGGGACGCTCCGTTATATTGACAGTCCGAGAGACTGTCTTTAATGCTTCCTCATCCTCACAGCAGGGCACACGACCGCACATTGGCTACGTGACCTCGAGTATCCGATCAGTTTCGGCATTCAGTGATTCCACGGCGAATAGGTCGCGCCATCCGGTAGCCAAGGGACACGAGGCCTATACACTCCATTCGCTCGCATATTGGTAGTATGCACGGGGTAACGATCACGGAGCTTCCAGCGGCAATGCATCGTAAGACTGCTTCTCCTCAGGCCTCAGTGACGGACGTGCTATCCGAGTTAGCACAGTTGTTTCGCAGCATCCCAGCAATTGACAGTTTCTCGGTCGAATCAGGAATTATCCGACGGCGCTGGGTCGGTGCGGTCCGCGGTTGCATCAGCTACGGACGACCGAACGCTTTATAGGGTCCGACAGGATGGCGAAAGGGATTCGAAAGATTTCGAGTTTTCCCTTTAGTAGTATCGGAAGATGCCTTTCATATCTTCTGGCATTATCTTCCAGTGATTATTATTTCGGACTTCATTGCTGCGATCTTGGATAAGAGACTTATAGCGTCATTGGACTCGGATTTTTCGATCGGTTCAGGGACATTGTCCCTGACTTACCGACGCAGTCCAATATTGTCATTACAACATGTGTTTTATTTTTCGACGCTATATATATATATATATACAAGCCTGCTACTAAGCATGATAGTTTAGTTTCTTGTCCGCGTTGCTCATTTCTGCCATTTTATCATTTATACAAATAGTTTATTTTGGCAGAGCAGGGCATACCGAGAGTTCATATGCGTCTAGACGGTGTGATTAAAGACTGCATATATTCTTTTTCGCCGTTTATGTATTTTCCAATTTCAATGTTGGGAACGACATTATGTATTGTAGACTTAACTTAGACGCTTTATTATACGTAATCCGCCTTACTGAGGCGTTATCATTACGTCTTCAAGAAAAGATTTACGGGATATTATTCTCAATGTAATTTCTTTTGAGGGCAGTAGTTTGTTCACGTATAACTCCGCCCTTCAGTGGCTGATTGGAGTTAGTTAGACGTGACGCAGCCCTAGCTACATCCACACGCGTGGATAGTAAGGTTAAGAACTCTCTCAGAGTCGCTTCGTTCTCGGAGGAGCTTCTCTTCGACGGCAACTTTTCGGCAATCCATGAATTGCTCGATTTATACGTTCTCTTGTCTATCTAGTGTGACAAGAGATTCAGACTGGGGCAAACATTCGGTGGTTGACTCAGAGAGTGCCGCCGCAGTTGCCGGACCCGAGTGTGGCTGTTATGACGGTTGCCAGTCAAACAGATTGGGATATAATACTGATCCCTACGGATTCGAAGTGCCAGGGTCTTTGGGTTCCGCAGTCTTTTAGCAATCAGTTTAACTTCCGCGGAATAATGTTTTTTAGGCTTGCTTTATGTCATTGCATGAACATTATTCAGAAACGCATGCCCAAATTCCTGTCCTTTAATTCGACAGTAGTGGCGTATCTCCGGAACCAGGGAGGCACTCTTTCGTTTCCGTTATTCAATTTAATGGAAAGAATCCGTCTGTTGGTTATAGTACACCAAGTTCAGTTTTGGTCCGTCATATTCCGGGTCGTCTGATTGTTTTATCGGACTCCCGTTCTCTTACGGGTCGCTTGTTGCTGTCAGAATGGACTCTCAACAAACAAGTATTCAATCAGATTTGCTATCTATGGGAGCGCCCAATGATGATTTATTTATGACACAGCTTGCTAATCAATTGCAGACGTATGTGTTGGCTTGTCCAGATCTCTGAGCTAATATTGTTAACGCTCTATTGATCTATAGGACGGAATGATAGGATACGCGTATCCTCCGGCGCTGTTGTTTTAGCAGGTATTGCTAAGATAAACAACCACAATACATTTCTGTTGATAGCATCTCTATCTTCACAGAGATCATGAGTAATTTACTCTCTTGTCTACTGTGGGTCTTAACGTGAAATCTTCCTCTATGTGAGGATCTTTTTCACTGGGTAATCGTGTCATCTTTATCACAACCAGCAAGGTCGCAACCTTCATGTATTCCGTTGTGTGGTCCGTATTGCATTGTAAGCACTGTACTGGACGAGCTTTGGACGCGATTTCTTACTATAGGAGATCCTCTTCTTCGCTATTCTATGCGACTAAAGTGGAGGCTCTTCCGTCGTGGTGTAGGGATCATTATGTTCATATTGTTGATCCCTCCATACTACTCATTGCTATTTTTTAGTATACTTGTTTCACAAGATCTACTGCAGCCTGTTATTATTTAGGTTATAGGTTTATGTTACCTCATACCTATGCACTCTACGATAGTTTACAATTGAGTTTTTTGTCTCTTTATCTAAGTCAGTTAGTAACTTTTTGATAAATAGACTTAGAATCTTTAGATTAAATTCCTATACGGATTTTAACTTCGGTTCTTATTTAGCTAAGTAATCATTTGAGCCTCTGGAAACAGTAGTTTTCAAATTCTGACCTTTTAGACAGTAATTCTGTTGGTTTCTCTTTTACTGTAGAGTCAGTGAGTTTCATGCACTATCGATGGATGATTTTCACTTTCATAGTTTCGGAATCAATACTTCCGTTACTATTTAGGTTGGATTGTTGCATAAGAGTTAGGCTCCTATTATCCGGAACCTATTATTTTAAGGTCCTTCCATCTCCATATGGGCATAGGCCTTTACTCTTTCCGGGTACAGTTTATGTATTTATAAACAGATATCTGTTTATTACAAAGGGCGTAAGCTTCTTCTGTCTTTGATGTCTAGTAGAAGGACGTTACGCTCCATTTTATTGTTAATGGATTCTATTAACTATCGGTACTGCTTATGGTATATCTTTGACTTAGCAGTTGTGCTTAAGATTTCGGCTCATGAAGTAAGAGTTCTTCTACTTCTTGGGCTTACATTAATAGTGTCGCTATTATAGATTTTTGAAGGCCGCTCATTGCGCTCAGCCATCCACATTCATGAATTTTATCTTAGAAATATCGAGTCCATTTCTGGAGGCCTCTATTGTTAGGTCTATTATCTACTGCTCAGAATGTCATTCACTTAACAGTTGCTACTATAGCTAGGTAGGCTGTCTGTTTCGGCAGTGTCTCCGTTCGGCTGCCCTCTTCGCTCTGGGCTATTTGACCCAGGGCAAGAAAAAGGGGGGGGGGGGGGGGGGGGGAGGGTGTTCCCTTGGGTCACCTGTTTTACTATGAAAACAAGGGGATACCTCCTCCGGAGTTAGTAATTCTGAGCTGTTATTGGGATGGTTGTTTAGTGAGAAGTTTAGGTTTTTAAAATTCATTCAAGTCTTAGTTTTTAAAGTATAGCTTTTGAATATTGCATATGTCAACGGACATGATTATGCAATCCTCAGACACTTTTAGGAGTATAAGAGTCTCTATTCTCTAGACTTACTTTATTTATTGGCTTACTTTAAAAATTATTAGTATAAGGATTATATTGGATATTAATAGAGTACATGGATGTATGAAGCTCAATTTTGGAAGGTGTTGTATCTTTCTAATTTATCATAAATAAGAAAGATACATGTAAGGCCTATTACTTCTTTTTCCCTACAGGGGATGACTCTATTTTATTTTATTGAGCGTATTCCATTTTGCTCTATGTCCTTGGCCCTCCAGCCTTTTTACTATTCAGCTATGTCTGGGTCATTGGTACAGTATAAAAATGTTAAAAAATTTATAGTAATTTATATATTTTTTATACTTACCAATGACCCAGACAGGGATGGCCCTCCCAGGAGTTGGGAACTCTTGCCTCCCCGCTGAGTACATAGCGCTTACCAGGCACTGGTTATTAGAATGATTAATGGCGCCAATTTCGGAACGTCCTTGACACTGCGCATGCGCAGTAGGGGCGAAGTGTGGAGGGCCTTTCAGGACATGTTTTCTTTAGTTTTAGATGCAAATTTTGGGGATTGGGGGGCAAAATTTGTGTTTGGCCCTATATTTTAAGAGTTAGCACCAGCTATGTCTGGGTCATTGGTAAGTATAAAAAATATATAAATTACTATAAATTTTTTAACTTTCCAGCAGCCTGTGGGAACCTCAGGAGCCAAAAATAGAAAAAGAACGAAAGCGTCCATATCTCCAAAACTGCACTGCACTGAGAATTTTTATTTGGTGTCAGGCTTCCTTGGGACCAGCAGAAAGGAATGGTTAAAAAAATGGCCATCGGTTTTGTCTTAAGGTACTTTTTCGGGACTTTGAAAAAATGCTGAGTCAGCATTTTTTAACACAGTGGGCAATGGGAAAAAATTAAAGAATCGTTTGCTTCTAAACCACTGTTCCAAAAGCTTTCATATTTCACATATAACATCTTTGGAACATTGATTCACATATTTGTTGAAAGCAAATCCCTCGGTCCATATTTGGGTTCCCTATGGGACTGCAAATGTTCAAATTAGTGCAGTATGAGAAATATTCTTTAAAAACTTCCTCTTCAGATCTGCCAATAAGAATATTTAAGTCCCTGGGTTCATATTTAGTCTGAAAATTTGGGGTCCCGATCTGGACTTAGAAATTTTGGACCCAAATCCGGAAATGAGTTTTTTGGTTTTTTTGGCATTTAGGTCAAATTTAAGACAAAAATTTTTTTTTTACATCGAAAATTTGGGGTCCGGATGGGACTTAGAAATTTTTGGACCAAAATCCAGAAATTAGTTTTTTAGCTCAACTTGACAAAGTCAAGCTGAGCTATTGCCATCACTTCTCGTCCGTCGGCGTACGTACGTACGTTAGTACGTACGTCCACAATTTCCTTTGGCACACCTCACAGGTCACATTTATGATCAGATTACTTTGAAACTTGGTATGCTTGTTTGGGGTGACCTCTAGATGGGAGCTATCGATTTTCTTCAATTTCCGTCAAAAAATGTTGCCGCGGCCAACGTTCTTAGAACTTAGTTTAGTCAAACCACAATATTTCCCTTTGGCACACCCTACAGGGCACAGTTATGATTTGATTGCTTTGAAACCTGGTGTGCTTATTCAGGGTGACCTCTAGATGGGAGCTATCGATTTTCTGCAATTTCCGTCAAAAAATGTTGCCACGGCCAACGTTTGTAGAACTTAGTTTAGTCAGACCTCAATATTTCCCTTTGGCACACCCTACAGGGCACATTTATGATCAGATTGCTTTGAAACCTTGTATGCTTGTTTGGGTAGACCTCTAGATGGGAGCTATCGATTTTCTTCAATTTCTGTCAAAAAATGTTGCCGCGGCCAACGTTCTTAGAACTTAGTTTAGTCAGAAGACTCAATATTTCCCTTTGGCACACCCTACAGGGTACATTTATGATCGGATTGCTTTGAAACCTGGCATGCTTGTTTGGGGTGACCTCTAGATGGGAGCTATCGATTTTCTTCAATTTCTGTCAAAAAATATTGCCGCGGCCAACGTTCTTAGAACTTAGTTTAGTCAAACCACAATATTTCCCTTTGGCACACCCTACAGGGCACATTTATGATTTGATTGCTTTGAAATGTGGTATGCTTATTTAGGGTGACCTCTAGATGGGAGCTATCGATTTTCTTCAATTTCCGGCAATAAATGTTGCCACGGCCAACGTTCGTAGAACTTAGTTTAGTCAGACCTCAATATTTCCCTTTGGCACACCCTACAGGGCACATTTATGATTTGATTGCTTTGAAACCTGGTATGCTTGTTTGGGGAGACCTCTAGATGGGAGCTATCGATTTTCTTCAATTTCCGTCAAAAAATGTTGCCACGGCCAACGTTCTTAGAATTTAGTCGAGTCAGACCACAATATTTCCCTTTTGTACATCCTACAGGGCACATTCATGATCGGATTGCTTTGAAACCTGGCATGCTTGTTTGGGAAGGCCTCTAGATGGGAGCTTTCGATTTTCTTCGGTTTCTGTCAAAAAATGTTGCCACTGGCAAAAAAAAATGACACTGTACCAATGATCTTCAATTTTGCCATTTCATTTATAACTTACCAAGTTCAAGTTTGTCAAGTTGAGCTATACAGTGTCATTGACACTTTCATTATTTTTTTTATGCGTTTTAAGAAAGAAAAAAAAAATTAGGCTGAAAATATTTTGTTTGGGATAAAAATCTTGTTTTTTATGCGTTTATCTCAATTTTATCTCAATTTTGGGATGTAAAAGTTCAGGAACTGAAAATAGAAGGACAATCCTGTGTATTGTGTGGGCACAATTGCTTCATCTAGTTGGTATATGCTTTTCCGAGGAGGGGCATATGCAGCTTATTCAAGTCAAGCCCCTGGTTTGATATTTAGACTACCATGTCAGGTAAGTGTCCTCAGGACCCCTGGGCCCTCTTGTTTGTTTTTTTTTTTTCTTGAATTTCAAAATTTTTTCTGGGGGAGGCCCCCTAAACCTCTCCAATGAAAGGGGCATCCCCTCTGTCATGCCTGCCCTCATTTCACAGCTCCAATGATGTGCATCAAATTCTATATGGCCCCTAGATACTAAATTTTTTACCAAAATCCAGAAATTTGGGGGGTTTCTTATGTATTTTGATCAATATTACGACAATTTTTTTTTTTTTTTTTTTTTTTGCACTGAAAATTTGGGATCCGGGTGGGACTTAGAAATTTTGGACCAAAATCCGTAAATTTTTGGGGGGTTATTTTTATGCGTTTTGGTCAATTTTAAGACAAATTTATTTTTTTTTTACCTAAAAAGTTGGGGTCTGGGTGGGATTTAGAAATTTTGGACCAAAATCCGTAAATTTTGGGGGGTTTATTTTTATGCATTTTGGTCAATTTTAAGACAAATTTTTTTTTTTTTTTTTTTTTACACTGAAAATTTTGATGTAGAAATTTTGGACCAAAATCTGTGAATTTTTTTTTTTTTTTTGCGTTTTGGTCAATTTTAGGACAATTTTTTTTTTTTTTTTTTTTTTTTAGACTGAAAATTTGGAGTCCGGGTGGGTCTTAGAAATTTTGGACCAAAATCCGTAAATTTTTTGTTTTGTTTTTTATGTGTTTGGGTCAATTTTAAGACAGATTTTTATTTTTCTACACTGAAACTTTGGGGTTCGGGTGGAACTTAGAAATTATGGACCAAAATCCAGAAATGAGTTTTTTTGGTTTTTATGCATGTTGGTCAATTTTAAGACAAAAAAAAAATTGGGTCTGAAAATATTTTGTTTGGTACTTCGAAAATTTCCGAACAAAAATAAAAAAAATCTGTTTTTTAATGCGTTTATTTCTCAATTTTGGGACGTAAAAGTGCAGGAACTGAAAATAAAAGGAAAATCCTGTGTATTGTGTGGGCACAATCACTTCATGTAGTTGAAATATGCTTTTCTTAGGAGGGGCATATGCAGCTTATTCAAGTCAAGTCCCTGGTTTGATATTTAGACCACTATGTCAGGTGAGTGCCCTCAGGCCCCCAGGGGCCTCTTGTTATTATAAATTATTTTATGTTCCCTAATTTTGGGACATGAGCCTGACGTTTTCATTCTTGCTATGAAATCTCCACTGTTTGTTAAGTATTTCCTCCCTCTCCTTCCTTGAAACCCCCCTAGTTAACCTCCCATGCTTTTGGAACATTTTTTGAATTTTTTTTCTTGAAAATTTCTTGGGAGTTTAACTTGGTTACAGAATGTTTATTCTGTTTGTCCCCATGGTTACGGCCTCACCCTTGGGGTGTTTAGGCATTTTTTTGGTCTTGCATCTACCGTCTGATGTATTGCAGTTTCTTCTGATGAAGATTCTGTTTTACATAGGATAGTTTTTAAGAACCTGTCACTGACTTCGGGCTGTGTTGTTCAGTGCCTGGAGCCAAGACCAGCCGACCAGGCGACTGGGGCGAAAAAGTTGCCTTGGATTGCATAACTTTGCTCTGACTTCACTAAAAAGTGAAATCGTGTCGCCCTGTAATTTGTAAATTCCCAATTGACCTACCTTGAAATTAGGTGAATTTACGTAGAATTTACAAAGTAATTTCCATCTGAAAAGAGTATTATTGCTAGGGTTAATTGTTACTGTGATTAATTTTCATAGTAACTAAAAATAAAATCAGCATCTAAAAACAATGCCCGATTAATAATGTAATCATGAACCGTCTTGGCTGCATTGAAATTAGGTGACAAGTCGTCAAGTTAAGACAAGATTTTCTTTTTAAGTTGTCTTTAAAATAAGTATTTTTCACACTCAGAATTTTTTTTCTGGGGAGAAGTTTTTCATAAAACAGCACTTTTTTGTAAAAGCTGAAGCTTTAATTCCAATCTGGATTCTATTTTTGCCCAAGACGCTTTGAAAACAGTATATTGACCAGAATAGAATAGAACAGAACAGAACAGGACAGAACATTGACCTACTTTTTAGTCACTCTGGACTAAGAAATGGTCACACTTGAATTGTTTAATTCAAGGCTGATCTGTCTCTTCTAAAAAGTAAATGCCCATTTGAATTTGAATTGTAAACTTTTCTTTTTATAAATAAATTAATACAGAGAGGCATGTTTTTTTCTCATAAACAATTCTTTGTACAAATAAATTTACACATAGAGATGTGTTATTGCCCAATTGTAGTGATTTATTTTTGTGAGAGATGAAAATATAATATACCGGTTGATCATGCGAATTTAGAATCATCGCTCTACATTTTCTTATCACTTCTCCTTGTTTCATCTGACTTCTTCCTAAAGTCAGTGGAGGGAGAAAGGACTTCTCCCTCAAATTACCCTCTAGGCTGGTCCCTGGCCTGGAGTCCTGTTTCCGGTTTTTATAGACTTTTGTTTACATTGACAACGGTTACTTTCTTTTAGTAATTCCTTGTCATCTGAGAGGTTAGGTATGTAATCAGATACATTAGTATACTCTGCATGTGTAACATGAATTTGTTAGTTTGAATAAAATTTTTTGTCCACACTTAGGCATTTTTTGGATCCATTTGGGTTCATCATTCCCTTTGGGAACTTGGGCTCATGTCAAAAATTTTCGAAAATTTTTTTTTTAGGAATTATTTTTTGAAATTTTATTATGGATTGTATTATTATGTATCTTTGTACTATTTTTGAGGGTTAGTGTGAGTACTACAGCTTGAATATTTCTGATTATATGAATGAATGTTGTTAAAATTGTAAATCGAGGAAGTTTCCTCGGATTCTCATGCTCATTGCGTTTGCTGTAGTCATTGTACTCACACTAACTCTTGTTCAGTTTGTGCCAATTGAGATGACAAACATTGGAGATGTGTGTCTCGGTACGTTCTTAGTGGTGAGAGATCGATGCCTGTTTTCTCATCACAAAGTCACTCTAGTTTTTCAGTTTCTTTTTCAAAGGAACAAGAACATGGTGATATTTCCATGATGTCGCCTGGAAGTGTGCTACCGTTGCCGCAAATTAATGAAGAGCTAGCGGCAAAAATGTTCAATGAAATCAGACAAGTGCCCAGATCTCAGAATATTGGATTTACGGCCTTGTCGCCAGCTAACTCGACCGGCAGATCTATCACTCAGAATATGGGTGGTGTGACGCCGGGTAAGTCTGTTGCGTACCAGGAGAGTGTTGCGAGCACTATAATCTTGGATCATACACACCCTGCGACGACAGAACAGAGGAAGCCAGTCAGTTCTGTGTTGGGCTCGTGCAGGTCATCCCGGACTGCAAGCAAGAGAGGTCCCTCTCTCTTACAACAACATTTGGGGCCGGAAGTTGTTGTTGTTCAGAACGTTCGTCAGTCGCAGTATTTACGGAACTGGATTTTTCCATTTGGAGTAACATAAGGTGGCGATGGAGTTTATCCGTCAACACCTTCCAGACGTTGTTCCAACGGACCAGGTTGCTGCGACCAAAGATAAAATACTGATTGTGTCATTAGATACTGACTTTTTTGGCCGGGTTAAGGAAGATGTTTCTGAGTATCCGGTGCAGTCTAGCAATGTCTCTTGGACGTTTGACTTGCTTAATGACGCTATTTATTTTCAATTTAGTATTGAGAACTGGGAAGAACAGTTTCTTATCAGATGCTTTGGATCTGCCGTTTATCAATAGCAGAAATAGATTTACAACAGCAGGTCAGGGCATCTCGAGAGTTCCTCTGCATTTGGATGATCAGGCTGAGGACTTAGATTTGTCTGTACCTACGTCTTTTTCTATTCACTTGAGCACTATGGAGACAACAATATCTTCTAATAGAGCAAATCTAGACGGTTTGTAATATGCAGATCACCTTACTAGAGAGTGGCTAATTTAGAGTTGGTTAGACATGATGTTGCCCTGGCTTCATCCTCTATGGTGGATTCTAAGGTGAAAAACTCTCTTCGAGTTGCTCCGGTTTCTGGGGACCTTCTCTTTGATGATAAGCTTTCTTTAATCTACGATCTGATTACTAAGAAAGCTTTGGATACTCTGCTTTTAAAGTCTGTTTCTAAAAAACCTGACTCAACAGAAAAGAGTAAAGCTGGAGCTTCTAGTACGAGTTCGTCCAAGGGAAGCTCCTCTCAAGGATATAAGAAGTCCTCAAGCTCCTACTCTAGAGACTGTCAAAGTAGCGACTCAGGTAGGGGACATGGTTTTGGCCGAGACAACTGGTCAGATGTCCCAAGGTTGACGGATGAGGCACTGGATGGGGAGGACGTAGTTTCTCTTCCCATAGGCCTCGCAGGTCAAGGAGGTGATGGTCAGGACCTCTATTGCGGTCCTGTGGGCGGAAGGTTGTCAAGGTTTTTGACAAATTGGTTGTCAGTTACAGACGACCACTGGGTAAGAGAGGTTATCTCGGATGGCCTAAAGCTATCTTTCTGAGAAAACCCTCCGTTAACAAGACGTTGGTGCTGGACTCCGTCCAATCTTCAAAAAAGAGATTCTCTTCTATCAGAGGCGCAATCTCTTTTGGAGAAGAATGCAATAGAGGTCGTGGAAAACGAGGACTCTCTGGGTTTTTACAATCACCTGTTCTTGGTACCAAAGCCAGGCGTCTCGTTCCGTCCAGTTATAGATCTGAGTTGGATAAACAAGCTGATCGTGGCTCCAAAGTTCTATATGGAGACCATTCGATCTGTAAGGGCAAGCATTCGAGTGGACAATTATGTATCAAGCATAGATCTAAAGGACGCGTACTTTCATATCATGGTAAATCAGGCATTCAGAAAGTACCTTCGCCGTCCTAAGGGTCGTTTATCAGTTCCGAGCGATGTGCTTCGGACTCAATCTAGCGCCCTGGGCATTCACTCGGATAATGGACTCAGTAATGGCTTATTTCCAAGCTCATTCATCTGTGGTAACGTCGGCCTACTCGAACAATATTCTTCAGAGATACGGCAACGAAACGGTTCTTCAGAATGATGTTCAGAGCCTGCTGCAATTGCTCTGATGTCTCGATTTCATTGTAAATGAAAAGAAGTCGGATCTAGCTCCATCCAAGTCGTTCATTCACTTGGGAATGAGCTTCAAGACTCACAACAACCTGGTTCATCTTCCGTTACCCAGAGCGAAGTTAGTCAGTTGTTATGCTTGCTTTTGTCTACACTGAGATGTAATAACAGCGAGAGAATTCATGCGACTGATGGGATTGTGCGGAGTGGCAGCGGATCTCATTCTGATGGGTCGCCTGCCCGCACGTCCACTCCTAATATTTTTCACTCAAACTTGGAGTGTGAAGATTCATTCGCTTGAAACAAATATCATTTTATTGGACTAAATAAAACAAAAGATTCAGACTTGGGCAGACATTCAGTGGTTGGCTCAGGAAGTTCCGCTGCAGCTGCCAGATCCGTCTTTTACAAGTATGACAAATGCGAGTCAAACAGTTGGGGCACGACATTGAACCCAACAGACTCAGAAGTGCCAGGGTCTTTGGGACCTTGTGTTCCTGAACAAGCATATAAACATCAAAGAAGTGATGTCAATATGGCTAGCGCTACGTCATTGGATGAACATAATTCAGAATTCGCATGTTCAGATATTGTCGGACAATTCGACGGTAGAGTACATTCGGAACCAAGGCGGCACTCATTCGATTCTGTTATTCGATCTAACGGAAAGAATTCTATACATTTTAGAACATAATGTTCTTCTTTCAGTCCGTCATATTCCGGGTCGTCTGAACGTATTAGCAGACTTGCTCTCTCGGAAAGGTCGCACGTTGCTGTCGGAATGGACTCTCAAAAAGCGAGTATTCAAACAGATTTGTTACCAATGGGATCAACCAATGATAGACTTGTTTGCGACTCATCTCAACAATCAGTTGCAGACGTATGTGTCGACATGCCCTGATCCTTGAGCACTTGCAGTAGACGCTCTCTCAATATCTTGGGATGGAATGATAGGGTATGCATATCTTCCAATGCCGTTGATTCAACAGATCTTGCTAAAGATCAAGCAATCGCACTGCAAGATACTGTTGGTAGCATCTGTGTCGTCTCAAAAACCATGGATAAATCTACTCAGGTGTCTGTTATGGGATGTTCCTCGGAAGCTTCCTCCACGGGAGGACCTTCTCTTTCAGGGGAAATCTCGCACATTGCATCACAACCCACAAGGTCTCAACCTTCACGTATTTCCATTGTGCGGTCCTTCTTGCACAGGAAGTGCTTTACAGGACAAGCAGTGGATGCAATTTCTAACTGAAGGAGGGCCTCCTTTTCACTAAACTATGCGGCAAAGTGAAAGGTTTTCTCTCGTTGGTGATCATTCTATTGATGTTTTGGATCCTTCCATTCCAGACATTGCTAATTTTATGATCTACTTGCTTGACGATCTCAAACTACAGCCATTTACCATTAAGGGTTATAGGTCTATGCTATCAGACACTTATGCTCATCATCAGCTTAGAAATTGGATCTAATATTTCTTTATCTAAGTAAGTAAAAAACTTTTCGATAAATAGGCCCAGAACTCTTAGGTTAATTCCTAAATGGAATTTAGCTTGGGTTCTGTTGAAGCTTAAGGAAGCTCTTTTTGAACCTTTGAACACTACATACTTCAAATTCTTGTCATATAAAACAGCTTTTCTCTTAGCCTTTGTTTCCACGAGAAGAGTCAGTGAGCTTCATGCTTTGTCTATTGATAATTCTCATTATCGTAGTATTGAAAATACTGTTACTTTAACTACTAATGTGGGATTTTTGGCTAAGAATCTTGCTCCTAATAAGTACTCTGAGCCTATTATGATTAAGGCTTTTCCGTCCTCAGATGGCCGTGGGCCTTTGCTGTGTCCAGTTAGAGCTATGCGTATTTATAAACGCAAATCAAGAGTTTATCAGAAAGGGACGAAAATGCTTCTTTCTGTCTTTAATTCCCAATAGAAGGGACATTTTGGTTCATTCTATTGCTAGATGGATTCAGTTAGCTATTCGTACTGCTTATGGGAGTTTATCTTCCAATCAGCAGTCAGTGCTTGAGATTTCAGCTCATGAAGTTAGAGCGCTGTCAACATCTTGGGCGTATTCTAACAATATTGCCATTACGGATCTCAGGAGGGCTGCTTACTGGTCACAGCCTTCTACTTTCACTAATTTTTAACTTAGAAATATAGAGTCTATTTCTGGTGACCTTAGATGATAAGGTCCATTATCTGTTGCTCAGAATGTCATCCACTAAACAGTTACAACTATAGTTATGTAGGTTTTCTGTTCCAGCAGTGACTCTGTCCTGCTGCCCTCTTCGTTCTGTGGTGATTTGACCCAGAGCAAGGGGGAGGGGGGGTGGGTGGGTGGGTGGTGTTCCCTTATATCGCTGGCTTCACAGTGAAAAGCAAGGGAATACCTCCTCCTGAGTCAGGAATTCCGAGTCAGTGCTGGGATGGTTTTAAAGTGTAAGCTAATGTCTATCTCATTTATGTAATATTTTTAAAGTGTAGCTTGGTGTGAAGCATTTGTATATGTCACATGTCATACGAGCGTTAATATACAATCCTCGGAAACTTTTAAATGAGTATAAAGAGTCTCATTCTCTGGACTCTCTTTATTTATTGGATTTTTCCTTTAAGGAATTAGTATAATGGGAAATACTGGATACTAATAGAGATCATTGATGTTATTATGCTCAATTATTGATTGGTGTTGTATCTTTCTTATTTTTCTCTCCTCTTCTCCTTGAGGGGATGTTTCTTTATATATAATTGAGTCTATTGGATTTTCCTTTATGTCATAGGCCCTCCAGCTTTTTTTCTATTCAGTTAAGTCTGGGCCATTGGTTACAGTATAAAAATATGAAAAAATTTATAGTAATTTATATATTTTTTACACTTACCAATGGCCCAGACAGGGATGGCCCTCGCATGAGTTGGGAACTCACACCTTCCCGCTGATTATATAACATTTAGCAGGCACAGCTGGTCGTAAGAATGAGGCTTGGCGTCAATTTTGGTACTTCCTTGACACTGCACATGCACAGTAGGCAAAAGTATGGAGGACTATATAGGGCATCAGTTTTTTGATTTTGGATGCAAATTTTGGGGATTTAGGGGGCAAAATTTGTGTTTGGCCCTGAATATTTTAGTTAGCACCAGATAAGTCTGGGCCATTGGCAAGTATAAAAAATATATAAATTACTATAAATTTTTTCATATTTTAGCAAAAATCAATATTTCCTTATTTTTTAAGGAGTTGCAAAGCTCTCACCCTGGTTTTGGTAGATAATCTGCAATTGTTGTGCTTATTTTGGTAATTTTCTTATCGCTTCAAAATAGACTACCCCAGTTTCTTAATAGTTCCTGCTTCAAATGACAGTGGAATGAAAGGAACACAAATTATATTTCTTCTAATTTTGATAACTATTATTGGAAGTAAGTCGTGATATACGAATCACTTTTATTGGTAACTCCCTCACTCCAGTGGCAATGTTTTCACAACATCTCTTCTAATTTCGACTGTACAGGTTCGTTTTGACTTTGATTTTGCCCAAATATAGAAATTGGGCGAAGTCTGTGGTGCCAAGGCAAAGATATTGCCAACTTCACTTTGCCCTCTTGGCTGATCCCTGCATTGATTTCATCTCCGTGAAGTCCGGCAATTGATGTTTTTGAAGGGAGATGGGTGCACAATGGGTCTTTGCATTTTGCAATATTGCATCTTGGGATTTGTTGTGTACACAAAATACACATAGGAAAACGCGTGTTGATTATAACAACTGTGTATTGGGAATGCAGCATTAACTTGACACTTGACAGTTTATCCCTGACAGACCTGCAGTATTGCGCGATTCCTTAAAGTACGTTCAAATAGTGTATAAACAATTTGCAATAAGTTTAAAAAACATTCAATAGTTAACTGCCATCCATTTAACAGGAAATGTTCTATTTTAATTTAACCATTTTATTGGTGTCAGAAAAATGGAATTGCCAATGCATAGCATTATCTCTGAGCATGTGACACTTTCAAAGATAATCACTTTCAAAGAACATACCAGAAGTCGGCTAATTAACATAATTTACCCGTCATTTTTCCCATATGAACTTCGAGGTTTAAGGACTTAATAAATGTTATGTTTACCTCCAATCTAATTTGCTACGTGCCGACTGCAGATGATTTTGGTCAAAGATAATTTATATTACTTTTACACCATACACTGTCAGGTAACTTGCCTATTTGGTCGAATATGAGTAAGCCTGAGGCTGTACCCGGTTCATTCACTTGACGATTCTTGAATCGCATGTGTGGATTCTTACATAAGACTTTTCAATTTTTCATATTCCTTCTGGTTGTGCTTCTGTAGATATCATTTAAGTTATAAGACATTTGCTACCACTATTCTTTTGCATGGGGGGGGGGGGGGGGGGGGGGGGGGTTGTTGTCAGTCCTCTTGAAGTAAACATAAACGGCACAGCATTACCTTTGCCCAACATTTTAGCATTTGGTGTGATTAAATGGTCATAAACTTACCAATTCTAGGAAATTTGTTGAAACCGAAAGTCTGGGGTTTTTTTTATGGTGTACCTGTCTTCAACCAATGCTAAGCCTGCTTGTGTGGAGTTAGTATGTTGGAGAGCTGACAGTTGTTTGCCATTGCTCAGTGGTTCTCTCCAGGTACTCTGGCTCCCTCTACACCTGTAAAACTGTCTTGGTTGTGATTGGCCATTGTGCAGAAATATGTGACCTTAAACACCAATAAATAAATTCAGTCATACCGCATTATTTTTAAAATACCGAAACGCGATATGATAAATTGGATACATTGAAGGCCTAACTCCTGGAACATTGGTTCAACAGATTGTTGCCAAGCATTTTATGATGATTCATAAACTGTATTTTATGATTTTCTGCAATTGTTCAATTGTTTATGTAAAATGATATCTGTGATACTATTCAGTAAAGTTGAGAAACAGCCACAGTGTGTATTCTTAATCTCTCTTGAAATGTGAAGGTTGCACTTCATTGACTCAGGTCGCAGTAAAATTACCAGTTACACACACTTGGGTGGTGCACGTTGCTCTTAGTGAGGGCCAAGTGTACCGCCCATGAGAATGCGACTGGCAATCATGACTGGTATGCGATTTCTGCAAGTACACTCAATTGTAAACGGTAGTATGTAAACACTGTTAAATATGTTCTATTTAATGCAGTTCTTTCGAGCCTCGACTTGTCTTGTAGTGCATGGTATTACAATCGGAATTGGCCGATTGTGAACTGAAATAACTGGTAATCTGTCAGTGGTCATTTTTGGTAATCAGTTGAACACTAGCAAACACTAATTATAGGAATAATCATCAAAAATTTAATTAATGAAGCACCTGTACTATACCAAGAACGAGTGTTTTTAGGTGCAATCTGAAATTCAAAATGGCTGACGGCAGCCGATTTGTATCGTAATTAGTGCAAACAGTTTTTTGTACAAAACTTTTGTATGAAAGTTCTAATTTGAATAAATTTTTGAATGAATGTTTAGTAACATGGAATACATCACATATAATACAGGTTTTTTTCTCGTGCAGAAATTATGCAAATTAGATGAACTTTGATTTATTCAGTGCTACTTATACACAGTAAGTGAACCTGCCAATATGGCTCAGGCTAGGGGCTGTATTTATGAACTGATCTTCACAAAAACTTGGATACCTTTGTTATCACCTTGGGATGAGAACAAGTGTTTTGGGGTGCGGTCCGAAATTCAAGAATGCTGTTGGTGGCCATTTTGTACCAAAATGAGGTACAATCAGTTTTTTGTACAGAACTTCTATATGATGGTTCTGAGTTGAATAAATTTTTGAATGAATGTTTTGTAACACGGAGTACATCACATATAATGCAGGTTTTTTTCTTGTACAGAAATTATGCAAATTAAATGAACTTTGATTTATTCAGTGCGACTTATACAAAGTAAGTGCAATGTCAGTACGCCTCAGGCTAGAGGCTGAATTTATGAACCGATCTTCATGAAACTTCTTTGATACCTTTGTTATCACCTTGGGTCGAAAATGAGTGTTTTTGGGTGTAGTCCAAAATTCAAGATGGCTGCCGGTGGCCATTTTATACCAAAGTTAGGTGCAATCAGTTTTTTGTACAGAACTTCTAGGCTACGTTTGTTATCAAAATGGGATGGTAACAAGTGCTTTTGGGCTAAGCCCAAACTTCAAATACCTGTCGTCAGACTTTTTATACAGAACCTGTAAAGAAGATTTTTTATGTCAGTAATGTTTGCTATAAATTTATTGGGTGCCTTTGTTATCACTGTGGTATGAGAACAAATATTTTTGGGTTCATTCAGACCCACTGACTCATTTGTCATAGGAAGTACATCTACAGAATATGAAGTCATTAACTTGCATTATTTGCCCTTCAGAATGGCGCCCAAATATAGACTTCCAGCAGTTAGGAGCTTGGAGGAGAAATTGGGATTTGGGGGCTGGAAATTGTGAAAACAATGGGCCCCATTCATTTTGAGTTTTGAGATGATATTCAAACCCTGTTGCTGCCTGGATTGATATCTGAATTTAGAAATGCATCATGGAAAGGTCATGATGAAGTCAATGAATATTATCTCGGAAAGTTTGTATGAACCCTGGACCATGTTTAGTTGTAATCCATTCTACATATAATTTAAATGAGTATACTGCTCAATCTCAGAACTTCAGATTTCTATATATCAACTGACTTTTTTTTCCAGCATTATTATGCCTTCGTAATCCTGAGAGCAATGGTTGGTATCGGTGAGGCTAGCTATTCAACAATAGCACCCACACTCATAGCAGATCTCTTCTCTAAAGAACTACGGAGCAAAATGTTAATGGTATTCTATTTTGCCATTCCAGTTGGAAGGTGAGTAATTACATTCACATTTAAAACAAACTATTAATTAAAAATAGAATAGGTTTTCATTTTTGGAATTCAGTAAAAAAAAAAACCCTTTCCACATTCCATTCCAATAAGGGGTCATAAGCTGACTTTAAATGTTTTTTGAGAATATTACTGGCTTGTTTTGGGCATTTCGTTGGTAAAGAGTTGCTATAGATAAGATTTATACTAAGACTGTACAGTGTACAGGGTTAGTTGGTTAGTTAATAATGAAAATTTTTTATAACCAAGAAGTGTGACTGCAATATTAATGTATAGGGTTAGTCACACTTTCTGGTTATAAAATATGGTAAATGCCATATCACACACTACATGAAAATGTACACTCACTAAGTCTGTGCAATGCACAGGGTTAGTCACATAATAGAGATTTTATTACATGTATTTATAAACAGAAAGAAAAGAACGACTAACCCTGCTAGGGCTGTCATGATTATTCAACAAACCATCGACTGTTGCAGTAGTCCATGGTTTTTATTTTTAATCATTCATTTTTAAAGTGGTTCAAGTCAGGTTTAACTTGCACGGTGTAATGAGGTGAATTGACAGATTGTTAACCTTTGAAATGTATAACCATAGTTACTTGTTTTCTTGTAATATCCCATGGCCTCTGTTTTCCACTTGACTGTGCAACAACGTAAATTTAAAAATACTGAGCCTTGTCATTTGATCAATTCCTGCTCTCTGTAGTACAGTGGAACCCTGTTAATTGAATAGCTACTTTGTCAATGAAAATTATTCAATTAACAGGAGTATTCAATTAGCAGAGATTGTGTCATTTTCCTGTATTCCAAAGATAAACTTGGCATTTACTCTATTATATCTTGTTTGACAGAGCTCCGTGAGCTCTGTCAAACAGGATAGAATAGATTAATTGCCTATGCTGTTTGTACTGAGGCCAAATAAATTTATAAACAAAAGAAAACTGGGAAGAGTAGGGGTAATTTCTCGATGGGTTACAAGATATTTTTATTCAATTAACAGGAGTTTACTCTATAACCTATATTCAGTTAACAGGTCAAATTTGTACTGGAGGTTGGGTAAATGGTTCTGTGTTGGGAAATTATATTCAATTAACAGGGATATACAATTAAGAGATATCCAATTAAGTGGGCACCACTGTATTAACCAGCACTCCATTAATCAGTACTAAAGAGTAAATAGAATCTTTGGTCTTGTACACTCTATTGACCCCATTGAAGCAATATAAACCATGAAAGTGAGAAAGTTGCCACAATACTCAATAGTCAATTCACTTGTAGTACTAAGTTATAACTTGTGTAGGAATTGAGGGAGTTTTATGTTCGAAATTTCTGGAAAGTAGTTAAAGAAATGAAACATTTGCAGAAATGTTCTTCTGTTTAAATTCTTCAGATTAGTCAGTCTGATGGAGATATCTTGGTGTTTCCATTTTATCTCAACGCAGAATTGTACACATTTAAATGTCATCGGTTTTAAATTTGTTTTGTAAATATATTAGGGATTGTTCAGGATTGTTTGTTGAATTTATGTCAAATGACTTTTAATCGACTAACCATTGGTTAATGCAGCGATTAGTTCGACTATGAAAATTGACAGGCGCAACATCCCAAAATCCTGCACAGTACACAGTTAGTTGGTAAGCTAACATTCACTGACTAACCATATTGAACAGTATTAGTTGATAGGCTTTCATATCACACACTACATGAAAATATACACTAGCTAAGGCTGTAAAAATGCAGAGGGTTAGTTGCTTATATGTGATTTCCAAAAATGAAAACTTTCTATTTTCAATTATCAGTAATAGCATGTTATTTACATAATTGCTCTGCAGTACAGTACAGTACAATAATTGCTAAGCTGTCTCTTTTCTGAAAAGATTGAGACACCCTTACCCCAATACATGTAGGTTAAGACTCCATTAACCCTCTGCACTCTGATGTCAAAATTTGCTCTGATGTTAAAAATTACAAAAGTTTTCAGCAGTAAATATTTCCTGTAATGCAGTTTGATATATAACCAAATATATCTTGTTTGACAGAGCTCAATGAGCTCTCTCAAATGAGATATAATTGGTTAAATTCCCTGTTAAACAAGACAAAAACAGAGTGATTAGTAAAAATTCTGTTTCACTACCAGATTGCTAGAGGTTAATAAAGCATTGTAAAATCAAGACCGAATCAGGGAATGCAATGGGTCAGTGGTCAGAGCATTGGGCTTTAAACTGAAAGGCCGACTTTGTTCCTCACTAGTGATAACTGCATTGTGTCCTTGAGAAACACACTTAATAGTAATTGCCCATGTGGAGGCACAGTGGTGCTTTGTACAAAGATATACCACACTAAAGGTTCACTTGCCTTCAACCAGTGCCAACACTCCTTGTGCAGAGGTAGTAAGTTGGAAGGACTTACAGTTGCTCACCGCTGGCTGACTCTGGCTTCATCCAGCTGTAAAACTGTCCTACATGATATAACCCTGGCTGTTGAAAGTGTTGTTAAACCCCATAAACAACTCCATAAAACAAGAGAAAAACAAATGGAAAAGCATCTGGTATTCAATGTGCTTGAATCATGAATCTAATAAAATTTTGAATCGACTCTCACTTCTTTTCACGCTGTAGATATTTCACCATCTTGCAACTGTGGACTGTAGCAAATATTGTCAGTTTAAATGTGGAGCCTGACAATAATTCCCCAGTGGCTCCATAGGACTCCATAGGACTCCATTTGAAAGATGCTCTCACAGTTTTCTGGGGGCAAACCTGTCCACCAACATAACTAATGGGGCAGGGTGGGGGGGGGGGGGTAGGGGTGGCACCCCAGGGTGGGGAGCTGTAGGGGTGGCACCCCAGGGTGGGGGGTGTAGGGGGTGGCACCCCATCTCAATATTTTTTTTATTTTTTTATTTTTTTTTTTTTTACAGTTGCGATAATTTTGTCTGGATTGGAATCTTTGGTATCAATTCACACTTGCTAGTAAATGTGTACTTTCATACAAAACTAGATTTTATTCTTGGACTCATGCTACACACACAGTCAGTCAAACAATGGAGTCTTTAGTATCAGATTTAGGCTGTTGGGGTCCCAACAAGCCAGAAAATAAGCAGACTGTCATCTACAAAATAAGGTCCCCAGAGGGTGAATTTGCACAGCGGGGTAACATCACTAAATTTACCCTCTGTGAACCTCAATTTGAATCAAGGTCTCAAATCTAAACAGAAAGAGGTACCCGGAAGATAAATTAGCATCAGAAAATTCACCCTCTGAGGACCTCATTCTGCAAATGACAGATTGCTTATTTTCAGGCTTTGATCCCAGCATTACCCCTTTGTGGTATGGTATGTGTTAATCAACAGGTAGGGTGCTGAATTATTTTTAGTCATCAAAATTTGTTCACAAATCTTTGCCTTGTAACAATTAATGGGAGAGTCCCTTCAGGCACTCTCCCATAAATTGTAATGAAAAAAAATCCATTCAAACCAAATAATTTAGATTCAAAGATAATATGAAGATCACCCACAGAGTTTGCCGCCTCTGAGTTGCAGTACATGCACTTGAGAGTGGAGCCCAAATATGGGCTCTCAGCAGTCAGCCAGTTAAATAAGAAGTTGCACCCGACTACAATATGTATTTTATTCAGCCAAATAAATTTTCAAGAACAATCTAGAGTTTTTTTTAACTGTACTCGTGACTAACAATAATATTACAAGTACATCATCAACACATGCCTTTCAAGACATGCCTTGACATTGCAGTTGGAGTATTTTATCAGTCAGGTCTTGAGGCATCATTGGCAGACAAATTAGGTTTAAATTAGGATTATAACCTATATGCAGTTCACAGGTCAAAATTGTAAAATTGTACAGAAGGTATGGTAAATGGGTTTGCATTTGGAATTATATTCAGTTAACAGGGTTATTTAATTAAGAGATAGCCAATTAAGTGGGTACTACCAAGCCAGAAAATAAGCAGACTGTCATCTGCAAAATGAGGTCCCCAAAGGGTGAATTTAGTGATGCTATCCTGCACAGCAGGGTAGCATCACTAAATATACCCTCTGTGAACCTCAATCTAAATCAGAGTCTCAAAACTGAACAGAAAGAGGTATCCAGGAGATAAATTGGCCCACTGTATGGGATTGCATCATCAAATTCACCACCTGGGGACCTCATTCTGCAAATGTCAAACTGCTTATTTTCAGGCCTGGGCACTACTCTATCTTATTTGACATTGCTGATGGAGTTTGGTCAAACAAGATACAGTATGGTACAGTATGGATGGGCAATATTTCCCTGGACGAAATAATATTAGATTCCAAACACTAATTATACCCCCGCTTCGAAGAAGTGGGGGCTATATAGGAATCGCCCTGTACGTCCGTACGTCCATCCGTCCGTCCGTCCGTCCGTACGTCCGTCTGTACGTCTTTCCGGACATGAAATTCTTGTGTGTGCAACTCCTCCTACATTTATCAATCAATTTGGACAAAACTTTTCAGACATCATCACTACTAAGTGAACATGCGCATATTCCAAGATTTTTGATCTGCGACAATTTTAACCAGGTTTTCTCCCTTTGACTTAGATTTATTGTGTCTTTCCATCCGAACAAATTCTTGTGTGCGCAACTCCTCCTACATTAATGAACCGATTTTGATGAAACCTTTCAAACATCATCTCTACTAAGTGAACATGTGCATATTCCAAACTTTTTAATCTGCGACAATTTTAACCAGGTTCTCCCTTTGACTTAGATTTATTGTGTCTTTCCATCCGAACAAATTCTTGTGTGCGCAACTCCTCCTACATTAATGAACCGATTTTGATGAAACCTTTCAAACATCATCTCTACTAAGTGAACATGTGCATATTCCAAACTTTTTAATCTGCGACAATTTTAACCAGGTTATCTCTCTTGAACTTTGATTTAATATGGGTTTCTACATGAAATTCTTGTGTGCGCAACTCCTCCTACATTTATCAATCAATTTGGACAAAACTTTTCAGACATCATCACTACTAAGTGAACATGCGCATATTCCAAGATTTTTGATCTGTGACAATTTTAACCAGGTTATCTCCCTTTGACTTAGATTTATTATGTCTTTCTGTTCGAACAAATTCTTGTGTGCGCAACTCCTCCTACATTAATGAACCGATTTTGATGAAACCTTTCAAACATCATCTCTACTAAGTGAACATGTGCATATTCCAAACTTTTTGATCTGCGACAATTTTAACCAGGTTATCTCTCTTGAACTTTGATTTAATATGGGTTTCGGCATGAAATTCTTGTGTGCGCAACTCCTCCTACATTTATCAATCAATTTGGACGAAAGTTTACAGACATCATCACTACTAAGTGAACATGCGCATATTCCAAAATTTTTGAGCTGTGGCAATTTTAACTAGGTTATCTCCCTTTAACTTAGATTTATTATGGGTTTCTACATGAAATTCTTGTGCGTGCAACTCCTCCTACATTTATCAGTCAATTTGGACAAAACTTTTCAGACATCATCACTACTAAGTGAACATGCGCATATTCCAAGATTTTTGATCTGCGACAATTTTAACCAGGTTATCTCCCTTTGACTTAGATTTATTATGTCTTTCCGTTCGAACAAATTCTTGTGTGCGCAACTCCTCCTACATTAATGAACCGATTTTGATGAAACCTTTCAAACATCATCTCTACTAAGTGAACATGTGCATATTCCAAACTTTTTGATCTGCGACAATTTTAACCAGGTTATCTCTCTTGAACTTTGATTTAATATGGGTTTCTGCATGAAATTCTTGTGTGCGCAACTCCTCCTACATTTATCAATCAATTTGGACAAAAGTTTACAGACATCATCACTACTAAGTAAACATGCGCATATTCCAAAAATTTTAGAGCTGTGGCATTTTTAACTAGGTTATCTCCCTTTAACTTAGATTTATTATGGGTTTCTACATGAAATTCTTGTGCGTGCAACTCCTCCTACATTTATCAATCAATTTTGACGAAACCTTTCAAACATTATCACAACTAAGTGAACATACGCATATTCCCAAATTTTTGATCTGCGACAATTTTAACCAGGTTATCTCCCTTTAACTTGGATTTATTATGGGTTTTCAAATGGGATTCTTGTGTGTGCAACTCCTCCTACATTAATGAACCGTTTTTGAATACATGTTACACATTGTAAATGTGTTTTTCCAAATGTAAACCATATATGTGTGGGCTCTTTAAGTATTCAGTGCTGTTCTGTGGAAGGCCACATGCAAATACAAATTTCAACAACAAAAAATGATCTTTATGTATACATTTCCTTATGGCCTTCGCCTACATGATCAGAAGTGCATTCCTCTAAAAACCCAAAGCGGGGGTATTAATCACCTTCAGTGATAGTTCTAGTTATAGGAATAATCATCAAAAATTTAAATCATGCAGCACCAGGTACAACCTGGTACTTCATTAATTAAAATTGTCCTGATGACAGGGGTCAGCCGAGTGGGTGACTAGGGCGAAGAAGTCGCCTTGTCATTCCTCAAGTCGCCTTGGCTTACATTGGGGGCAAAATTCAAGTCGCCCTCCAAAACTTCCTTGGGAGACATGGCAGTTTACTGTATTTTCTTATGTTTTATTTTCATAAAAAACAACGCTTCCGCATTCACAAAAGAAGTAAACATGACGGCTGCTGTTAAAATCCGTCATACGGCTCTGAAAATAGCCTAAACTAGCCCAATTTTATATTTCTGAAAAGAGTTGTAATGGAGTAGTCGTTCGAACAATACGCCCAAACTGATAGCAAACAGCACAAAATGCTATTTAAAACCAAAAGTGTCAGCAAAAACAACGAATCACACAAGACACGCATCACGTTTATTAGAATTTATTAAAGTTAGGTAACCACCGTTTCAAAACCATAAAAAATGTGCAGGGAACAATTCATAAAAACGTAGAAACTGCTTACGGTTACACTCTGTTCCATTGAAAAATTGGTTGCATTGAAATTCGCCCCGCAGTTTTTGCATTGTAACTGACAGTTTTTCTTTGAAAACTTGTGTTGGAAAGGGGTTAAATGTAATAAGGCTACGATAGAATCACATATATTAGGATGGATAAGAATGGCAGGCCTTATAGCCCAATCGGACATGTCAATGTAAGATGGATTGCAGAAATTGTCTTTTTTCTGAACCGAGTATTATCACCCAGCGCAGCAGGTAAGGGAGACAACTGAAATATTTTGTCATTTACCTTAGAAATAAATTAGCTCAAATTGTTAATGACGCTTAATTTACGAAGGATGTTGAAAACTTTTTTAACTACGCTTTCCAATTCAGTTATGACATTCAGAAACCATGAATGACCCAGCTTCTTATGTGAACTTGAAATTTATTTTAAATACTTTAAATATTTTTTTTAAAAGAATATACATATACCTTCTATTACAGAGAAGAACACTCTCACCATGGGTAATGCTAAATTTCAAATCCACTGCATTGAGGCAATCTTTATACAAAATCAACTGCATGGTAACCCTAGTCATCACTACTAGGGAAAGAGTGAGGGTATTCAGAAACCATGGACGACACAATTTTTTGTAGGGGGGGGGGGGGGGGGGGGAGGGAGGATTTTAACCTACATGGCTTAGTTTTGTGTGTGTAAGTATAACTTTTATTTATTTTTTTCTCCACAATTGTGTCCTCTACATACATTTATTTTGTCACGATGTCATATAAGTTTTGTTTTTTTCTCACTTCTCCCTGAAATCAGCTGCCAGGCTGACCCCTGCCTGATGATGATTTTTTTCATCTGATAAAAACATGCTTGGATATCACTGCCCTTGTGTGTATTACAACCAGCTCTTGACAGCTGTACTGTAATTGATTAAATGCTATTATTGGAAGTACTACTAGAGGCTGTCAGAATAAACACTCCACAAATTAATGGTGCTAGATGATAGATGTGCTTAGACAAACTGATGCCAAAATGAATGAAATTACTGTACAGCATATGGGAAATCTCTCAGACTTAACAGATAATTTTGACAAAATCCTCTTCAATTTCATTGATAAAAGCCTCAGATTCCTTCAACAAAGATTCAAATATACAATGAATATGTTTCCATGAATGAAAAACAGAGTGAGTTGTTTATTGAAGCCAATGATAAAATAGAAAAAGGTCTGCAATTGATCAATTTTGAAGTTGAGTCGTAAAGGAATTTCGGACATTTTTTTTCTTGAAGATTTTTTTTTAACCCTTCACCTAACATGAAAAGCAGACGACACTTTTCAAAAAAAATTCTTGGATAACTAATTCTTTTCTTTTTTTGTCTCAAAAACATAGGTCATGACCCCTCATTTGAACGAGCTTGACGAGCTTGTTCCAATGAGTGTAATAACCTATGTTTTTGAAATAAAAAATGAAAAAATAATGAAAATTAATTGGCAATTATTTAGAATAGCGCTGGTCGGTTTTGGCCATTACGTTGGGTAAAGGGTTAAATTTCCATTTGACAAATTTCCATTTGACAGGTGTTGATTAGTTGTGTCTTTTGACAAAACTAGCCATCATATCGTTAAGGTAACACTTTCATTTCCCCATGTGATGAAATGATAATTTATGACACTAATAACCTCACTGAGTTCTGTCAGACAAGGTATATTTGGTTAAATATCAAACTGCATTTTGAGAAATATTTGCTGCTGAAAACTTTGCCATTTTGACATCAGAGTGCAGAGGGTTAATTCATTTTTGAAGTGTTAAACAATTCACATCATCATTAACTCTTAACCTGCTGAGTATTTTCAAGACATTTTTTATCAAATCAAGTCATGGCTGCTGTGAAGCAGCCATGACTAGATTTAATGAAAAATTCATCTAAATTTAACTCAAGAAACCATTGGCGAAAAATCCCTTCAGTTTACAGAATAGAAATTTGATTAGATGTGCCTGAATTATCTTTATTTCGGTGGTAAAAGGAATTTCGTCCTGGGCAGGAATATCTGCCAGCAGCATGCAAGGACTTAAATAAACAATGTGTTTTTACTGGTGTCACCTAATTATTAGAAGGACAAATTTAATAATAATACTACAAGTTTTATATGTAGATAATAATTCAATTGTTTGTTTTTCACCCCCAAAAAGAAAGAAATTTGCCCAACTGAATTTAGAGTATTTAATCATTTGTATAAAACACATGTCCTGCACACTTGTAAACAAAAATATGTGAAAGATAATAAAATATTCTCATTGGGAAATATTCAGCTATTCTATTACAGCTAAGCAGTGTTTTGGTTTTCCAGTTCTCTTGTTTTTGTTGCAAACTGAAAACTGATTACACATGTTGACTATTCTGGGTAATATTTTATGTTAAATACCAGAGTTATCTGAATAATCTGAAATCATTGAGACAAACTAACGAGGCACTCGTATACTCACAGCAGAGAATGTCTAACCAGACACAGCTGTTTCATTGTCTGTTTACACAGCGAATTGAATACACGACCTGGATTTTCTCTTGAACTGGTCAAGTTTGTACAAAAGGTATGGAAAAATGATTTGGTTCTGAAGAAATATATTCAGGTTTTTATTCTATTTAGTGATACCCAAGTAAGTAATCTTAAGTAACTCAGCATTTATATTTGTAGTGGACTTGGGTACATAGTTGGTTCAGAGGTAGCTGCAGCATTTCACCAATGGCAGTTTGCTTTGAGGGTAAGTTATTGAATAAAAAAATTATTTCACTTTGAAGACAAGAATAGAGAACATGTTAAAATTGAACTAAAAGTGTATTTTCATGTTTTCTGTCCAGGCCTGCTAATAAAGGGCTTATATCATAACCTCTCAGCATGTTACACTCTAATGGTGGTAAAGGGGGTTGCGATGCTTCTCCATCTTCTGTTATTACTATGTCAGTCACGCTGTGCTTACATCTCAACAGGACTTGCACTTAAATAAATAACAACTAACATGCGATCTCATCAAACCGAGATTGCATGTTAGGCCTAAGTTAAAAATCTGTTTGTCAGGCCCTCCTCCATGGTTCTTTTGGCTGCCGCAGGCTCTCTTTCTTTAACCAATGCAAACTTAAAACAATAAAAATTAAATGGTTTATATCGGATATTTTACCGAAGTTAATAAAACTGATAAATTTTTTAAAAATTAAGAAAGTCATATAATGTGTCCCCAAATCGGAATTAGCTTGTTCCAATGAGGGAGTTACGTGATTTTTTTTTTTAAGCTTTTTAGCTCACCGAAGGGAGCTTAACTTATCACTGGCCGTCTGTCGTCCGTTGTCTGTCGTCCGTCGTCGTTAACATTTTTCAAACGACTTCTCTGAAACAACTGGTCCGATTTTCACGAAACTTGGATGTTAATTACTATATGGCAATTCATGTTTGTTCAAATGAAATGCCCACGTCCCTTGGGGGCTATGTATGGGGCATAACTGATAGCACCGTATGAATTGTAGAAAAGTTATTAAAAAATCTTCTTCTCCAGAACCAGTGGGCAGAATCTTTTGATACTTGGTATGCAGCATCATGGTATGGGTCTGATTCAAGTTTGTTCAAATCGGCCCCCTGGATTCATATTTGGGCTTACTATATAAGCCCAAATTCAAACTTAGTGCATTTCAGGCAAATTTCTTAAAAAGTCTTCTTCTCCAGATCCAGCAGGCAGAATCTTTTGATATTTGGTATGCAACATTGTGGGGTGGATCTGATTCAAGTTTGTTCAAATCACCCCCCTGGATTCACATTTCGGCTCAGTATAGAAGCCTGAATTCGAACTTAGTGCATTTTAGGCAAATTTCTTAATAAATCTTCTTCTCCAGATCCAGCAGGCAGAATCGTTTGATATTTGGTATACAACATTGTGGGGTGGATCTGATTCAAGTTTGTTCAAATCGGCCCCCTGGATTCATATTTGAGCTCAGTATAGAAGCCTGAATTCGAACTTAGTGCATTTCAGGCAAATTTCTTAAAAATCTTCTCAAGATCCAGCAGGCAGAATCTTTTGATATTTGGTATGCAACATTGTGGGGTGGATCTGATTCAAGTTTGTTCAAATTGGCCCCCTGTGTTCATATTTGGGCTCAGTATAGGAGCCCAATTTGAACTTAATGCATTTCAGGCAAATTTCTTTTCTTTAAAAATCTTCTTCTCAAGATCCAGCAGGCAGAATCATTTGATATTGGGTATGCAGCATGCTTAGGGGTGGGTAAGATTCAAGTTTGTTCAAGCCAAGTCCCTGGGTTCATATTTGGGCTCACTGTGGTAGCCCGAATTATAACTTTGTTCAAAATGAGGAATTTTCTTTTAAAATCTTCTTCAGATCTATCTGTCGGAATGTTTTGATATTTGGTATGCAGCATCCTTAGGGGGGTGAGATTCAAGTTTGTTCAAGCCATGTCCCTAGGTCCATATTTGGGCTCACTGTGGGAGCTTTAGTTGTAACTTAGTTTGAAAAGAGGAATTTTCTTGAAAAATTTTCTTCAGATCCAGCAGTCGGAATGTTTTGATATGTTGTGTGTAGCATCCTTAGGAGGGGGGGGGGGGGGGAGGGAGATTCAAGTTTATTAAAGCCAAGTCCCGGGGTCCATATTTGGGCTCCCTGTGGGAGCCCGAATTATAACTTAGTCAATATGAGGAATTTTTAGCTCACCAAAGGGAGCTCAACTTATCACTTGTCGTCCGTCGTCGTGAACATTTTTCAAACGACTTCTCCTCTGAAACCTCTGGTCCAATTTTCACGAAACTTCATGTGGATGTTCATTACTATATGGCAATTCACGTTTGTTCAAATGAAATGGCCACGTCTCTTGGGGGCTAAGTATGGGGCATAACTCTGATAGCACCATATGAATTAGAGAAAAATTATTAAAAAATCTTCTCCAGAACCAGAGGGCAGAATCTTTTGACACTTGGTATGCAGCATCTTGGTATGGGTGTGATTCAAGTTTGTTCAAATGGAGTCCCTTGATCATTGATCAATATTGGTGACTCCCTATAGGGGCATGAATTTTTCCTTAGTGCAATTTAAGGAAAAATCTACTCCAGAACCAGTGGGCAGAATCTTTTGATATTTTATATACAGCATCTTGGTATGAGCCTGATTCAAGTTTGTTCAAATGGAGTCACTTGATCAATTTTGGGGCTCACTATGGGGACCTGAATTTTTACTTATTGCAATTTAAGAAAAAAAATTTAAAAATCTTCTTCTCCAGAACCAATGGACAGGATCTTCTGATATTTGGTATACAGCATCTTGGTATGGGTCTGATTCAAGTTTGTTCAATTTGAGTCCCTCGATCAATATTGGGGCTCATTAAAGGGGTGTAAATATTTACTTAGTGCAATTTAAGAAAATTTCTTTAAAAATCTTCTTTTCCGGAACTGATGGGCAGAATCTTTTGATATTTGGTATACAGCATCTTGGTATGGGTCTGATTCATGTTTGTTCAAATTGAATCCCCCGTTCAATATTGGGGATCACTATGGGGTTGTGAATTTTTACTTAGTGCAATTTAAGAAAAAATCTTTAACAATCTTCTTCACCAGAACCAGTGGGCAGAATCTTTAGATATTTGGTATGCAGCATCTTGGTATGGGTTGGATTCACGTTTGTTCAAATTGAGTTTTTCGATCAATATTGGGGCTCACTATGGGGGCGTGAATGTTTACTTTGTGTAATTCAAGGAAAATTCTTTAAAAATCTTCTTCAGAACCATCATGCAGAATCCTGTGATATTTGATCACAGAGAGTATAGAATTACTCTGTAGAACCTCAAGAATAGCTTTTGATAAAATTTGTGTCTTAACAATATGGAACATTTGGTGAGCACCTAAGGCCCCCTGGGGCCTCTTGTTTAAAACCATTTTTTAACTGCTGAATTTGTAAATTACACAAGCTGTTGCACCCGATTCATTATTAGGTAAAAAGTTAATGAATAGTTAGTCTATTGTGATGCATAGAAAATGGTGAAACAAAAACGTTTTGCTCAAGGCATAGTATTTTAATGTCAACTCCTAAAAGACTGAAAAATTTAACAAAATTTGTTTGAACTTAATAAATTATACACACATTAGGCCTAACAATTTTTTTCAAGTTTAGTGTCTTCTGCCTTGGCAAGAAACCGAACATTATCTATGGACTAGAGTGTACAGAACTGGGAACAGCAGTGTATGACCAAAGAATGTTTTTAGCCCTTTACCTAACACAAAAAGGAGACGACACTTGCAAATAAAATTCTTGAAGCACTAATTTAGTTTGATTTTTTGCATCAAAAAACAAAGCTCATGACTTCTCATTGGAACAAGCTCAATAAGCCCATTCCAATGACGGGTCATAAGCTTTGTTTTTGTGACAAAAAAATGAAAAAGTAATAAAAATTGAATGATGAATTTTGTGAGTAACGTTGGTGGCCATTGCATTGGGTAAATGGTTAACTGGTTGAGTGCTGGAAGCCACTATCACAAGCCTGATATTTTCACAATTTTGCATAACTCATTTATTGTTCACCTGGTCTGAGCTTTGGTAACCTATCATTCCTTCCTGTGTATTTGATTCAGGTAACTGAATTTAATATCTCTTGGGACTGCCATCTCTTTGGGAATTTAGGGCTGTGACCTACCCTGCACGGCGACGTTGCCTACCCTGCACGGTGATAGTTGTAACTCTCCGTTCAATGAGCCATCAAGATCGCAACTTGCACTGATATATCTGTCTTCACGGAGATGAAGACTTATAAGCTACGGCTTGCATTGTAAGTCTCCTTAGTGAGCTTCTAAGGCTGCAGTTATCAGCCTTTTATTGTCTTCACGTATAGGAAGACCTTTAGCTGATTCAGCTAGGCTGAGTTCATTGTCTTATCGGGCATGATACCATATGTTAGAGGACCGGTATGGTTTGATGTTAGTTATATGAGGCGATAAGCTCAATTAATGACGCCATATTTATACCCCCACAAACAAAGTTTGGGGGGGGGGTATATAGGAATCACCCTGTCGTACCGTCCATCTGTCCGTCTGTCCGTCTGTCCATCCTTGTAAATGCAGCTCCTCCTAAACCATTAGAATTTTCATGAAACTTCACACAATGGAAGAACTCCATATGAAGATGTGCATGAAGCGATATAATTCCGTTCTGACATTTCCAAGGGGAGATAATCTAACTTATACCGTCTGTCCATCCTTGTAAGCGCAACTCCTCCTAAACCGTTTGAAGAATTTTCATGAAACTTTCCACAATGGAAGAACTCCATATGAAGATGTGCATGAAGCAATATAATTCCGTTCTGACATTTCCAAGGGGAGATAATCTAACTTATACATTTCAGGCGTGGGGGTTATCACTTTGTGAGTTTGCTCACAGTACCTCTAGTTATTTAGTGTGATTATGTCAATATGGTGTATTTGTTCATCACGTCCCTCTCCATCCTTAGTGGCATTATGGAGTCGGTCAAACATGAGGGAGTCCTGCGGTTTGTATTCTGTTTGATGACTAACAAGAGTGATTCAAGTAATGCAGGTGAGAGGGGGTTTGATATTAATTTTTCATCGAACATGTTCTAAACCAGGTTTCTGTGAGATACAGTACACATTCTCATATATTCACACGTGTCAGTAGGAGTGTTATTATTGGAATTAATTGTACACCTGATCGGGGTTGCCTGTTGGTTGCCTTAGAAGTGTGTTTTCTCTTCAGACACTTTCCATAAGAATTCTACTGGACAAGTGTATGGTTGTACTCATTTTTCACCAGTATTTGACCTATCTATGTATTCTGTCTCTGGAATACATTAGAAGCGTGCGTTATTAATTACCTGGCTCGCCATGATATCCTTGGCTTCTGAAGTGGCGTTAAGCACCAATAATTAATAATAATTAATATTTGGGTACCTATTGGAGGAATATATATTGTTTAATTGGTACCCGCTTTGCACTGATTCCAGAGAGCTCCCATCTTTGTTTTGAAGAATGTTCCTTCAAAAAAAAAGGGGTGGGGGGTGATTTTTTATAAATCTCCTCCGGCTTTATAAGTGTTTTGTCTGTAGATTATATCTGATCCTATATACAGCTTGTTTATTATTTATATATGGCGTATGTTTGTGGGGGTTAGTCTCTCACTCTGAAATACGCCATTCTAATTTATAGGGCTTAGTCCAGACTAGCCTTAAAATTGGGGGCTCTTTACACCCAATTAGCATAATCTTTCATGCTAAGAATATGGAATTACTTGGATATGGCTCCTTATTATGATATTTCTTCTCTATTATTGTATAGAGAGACATACTTGTAATTCCTTTTAAATTTAATTTCCTTTCACCTTGGAATGCAGGCTTAGGAGCTATATTTGGTCTGCTAATTCTTAAGTCCTAGGCCCTCCACCTTTTTACGATTCAGCTAGTCTGGGCCATTGGTTGTCGTATAAAAATATGATAAATTTTAAATTATTTGTATATTTTTTATACTTACCAATGGCCCAGACGGGGATGGACCTCCCATGACTGGGCACTCATACCTCCCCGCTGAGCTATTATTAGTATGCTCATCTACCAAGAATGATGTTGGCTCCAATTCCGGTCTCTTCCTGACCACTGCGCATGCACAGAGAGTAAAAGTATGGAGGGCTAGACAGGACTTTTAATTTTCGGTTTTGTATACAAATTTAGGGGATTGGAGGGTTCAAAATGTGTGTTTGGTCCTTGATAATTTCAAGTTTGCACCAGCCATTGGGAGTTTAACAAGCCATTGAGCTTGTTCCAATTGGGGGAGGGGGTCAGAGACTATGTTTTTTGATGTCAAAAATGAAAAAAAGTGTTTATTCAGTAATTTTGTTTGCAAGTGTTGTTTGCTTTTCATGTTAGGTAAAGGGTTAAGTAATGTATACAATTCCTTAACTTTTATATTTTCACACTGTAAACCAATGGCACAGACTAGCTGGTGCTTAACTCCAAGTTATTGAGGGCCAAACACAAATTTTGAACCCCCCCCCCCCCCAACCCCTCCCCCCATCCCTAAAATTTGCTTGCAAAACCAAAAATTAAAAGTCCTATCTGCCCCTCCATACATTTACTCACCGCACATGCACAGACGTCAGGAAGTGACTGGAATAGGCACCAACATCATTCTTTGTTTGGCCCTAAAAGTCATCAACAATGAAATGACATCTGTGCTTTAAAATCTCCTTTTTTGAGGATGCCAGACACAAATCAATGCCAGAATTTGTGGATACAAGGCTGTTCTTGGATGAAGGAAGTGTTCAACGGTGGTTTTGGACATTCAGGGCTGTAACTTTATAATATTTATAAAATTATTTTATGTTTCCCAATTTCGGGACATATGCCTGACAACATCATTTTTGTCAATGATTATTCCACTGTTTGTTAAGTATTCCTTCCCTATCCTTCCATGAACCTTTCCTGTTAAACTCTTAGGCTTTTTGGCTATTTTTTATTGAAATTTTTTATTAAATTTCTTGGGAGTTTAACATTTTTTGCAGAATATTATTCTGTTTCTTCTCCAGGGTTACAGCCTCACCCTAGGGGTGTTAGGCCATTTAATCATGCATCTTCTATCCGATGTATCATTTTTTTCTTCGTATGAAGATCTAGCTTTGCATTTGATAACATTTCAGTTGGTTCTGATTTTGGGCCTTTTTGTGTGAATGATATCTTGTTTACATTGACGTTGTTTATGTTATCAACGTCCTCATATATAGGTAGTTTTTTTTATATTCTATTACTGTAATATACTGTAGGATACATGGATTATTATTCGGGTAGTGAGCTAAAAAAATCTGGATTTTGTCCACATTTAGGCTCTATCGGGATGCCCTTGGGCTTTTCATGTTCCCTTTGGTAATTTGTGCATTTTTCGAAGAAAAAAATTTGTTTACAAAAAATATTTTGAATTTAATTATGATTGCTATTATTCACGTATCTCAGTTATATATATATTGTTGTGGAGTTTGGAGGACTGATATCGACTTTAGTTGATACACTCCTGCAGACTCTTGTAATTCTTGTGTTGCACTGGGATGACTGATGTTGGAGTCGGGTGTTGCGGTACGTTGTTGACGGTGAGGTTCTGAGGATCAGAGCCTCTTACCGCATTTTAATTCATTCTGTGAGTTTCTGTTTCAGAGGAACATGAACATGGTGATGATATTCTGACACCCATCCAAGTGTGCTACTGTCATTGTGTGCCATGGAGCATATAGAGCTAGCTGCAGTGCTCTTTATTGCAAGAGTTAGGGCCTTTGGTTAAAGGTTTTAATCTCTTGCAAGCAGCTAACTCGACCGGTGAAGCGGTTTTTCGTCTGTGGGTGCCGTGATGCCAGGTAAGTTCATTGCAGTCTAAGAGGTGGATTGGGTAGAGCGAGCACTATTATATAAATAGCTCCCCCAGCAACGATGGAAATAGGGAGGAAGTCTGCAAGTTCTTGTACTCGGCGAGGCCTGATAGACCCCAAGCGGGAGAGGTCCCCCTCTCTAATCTAGCAACGTCTGGGGTCAGATGTTGTTTTGAGAAACTTGCACAAGCCAGAGCATATGTTCGCCCTCCACTCGGGACGCTCTGTTTAGTCTGCAGCCGGGGTCGGCTTCAGTCAAAGCTTCCTCCGCTACGTTTTTCAAGACCGAAATGAAGTTCTCTGGTTGGAAACTTGCACGAGACGGGGTCGGCTTCAGTCATGGCTTCCTGTGCTATGTTATTTAACCACACATGACCACATCCTAGCTACCTGACTTCAGATATCCAGCCTGCTGCACGAAGAAGGAACCACTCTATGCCTATGAAGTCGGACCATCCGGTAGCTAGGGAGACGAGGCCTTGATCATCGGGCCGTTCGGAGAAAGGATCGGTTTCCATTGCACCGTCCCAGGAGCAGCATGCGGCTAAGGAACGGAAATCCGCTACTCCTCAGGCCTCGATGATGAACTTGCTCTTGCAGATTGCGCAGCTAATCACAGCATCCCAGCAAGCGCAGACGCAGCCTCCCTCCGACTCAGAATCTGAGCAGATGCAGTGGTCCAAGATTTGCAACTGATTGTCTCAGATAGTGAAAGAGATAAGGAAGAGGATTACCCTTTCGGAACAGTACATGGATGCGATGGCTTTCATTCATCAATACTACCCTGATTTTGGTCCGCCAAATCAGAATGCTGTGACGGCAAGTGAGAAACCATTGGCGTCGTTAGGCGCAGACTTTTTCCGGACAAAGGAGGAAGTCCTTTCTTTTCCAGTTCAGTTTATGCAGGTGTTGCAGGCCTTCGGCCATATAGACGACACTGTATTTATCCTCTTGAGTGCTAGTAAGAAGGCGGTTTCTTATCTTCATCTTCCGTATACATACGTTTTTTTGGACCTAGTTCATTTAAAAACGGTCAGGGAAGATGTTCAGGGAGTTCTTCTGCATTTGGATGAGCAGGCTGGGCATCTCGAGGTATCCTTACCTGTATCATTTACTATTCGCAGACGCAATTGAGATGGCAATTTCTTCAAATAGCTTTCACAGTTATGACGGATGTGAGTCAGACGGGTTGGGGCACGACCCTAAGTCCCGCAGTCTTGAAGTTTCAGGGTCTTTGGGACCCTCGGTTCCAGGAGAAACACATAAACATCAACAAGATGATGTTAATTATAGCTAGCGCTACAACATTGAATTCACATTATAACGGATGTCCATGTTCAATTTGGTCGGACAACTCGACAGTAGTAGCGTACATCGGGAACCAGGGTGGCACTCATTCATTTCCGTTAGTCATGAATCATCATGTTCATCTTTCTATCTGTCATATACCGGGTCGTCTGAATGTACTAGCAGACTCGCTCTCTCGGAACGGTCACCTGTTGCAATTGGAATGGACACTCAACAAGCGAGTATTTGGAGAGATTTGCTACCTGAGGGATGGCCCATTGATAGATCCATTTGCAGCGCACCGGAACAATCAGTTACCGTCGTTTGTGTCACCATGCCCAGACCATTGAGCGCATGCAGTAGACACTCTGCCGATCTCATGGGGATGGATGATAGGATATGCGTATCCTCCAATTCATTTGATTCAGTAGATTATGTTTAAGATCAAACAGTCTCATTGTGAATCCTACTAGTAGCACCTCTGTCATCACAGAAACCTTGGATCAGTCTTCTCAAGTGTCTGTTATGGGACGTTCGCCAGAAGCTTCCTCCACGAGAGTAACTTCCCTATCAATTGAAGTTTTTTTTGTTCTTCATGTCATTAGACGTGAGGGAACCATTGCGGTTCCTATATTATTTTATGACTAAGACAAGAACGATTAAGTAATGCGGGTGAGGATGGTTTGACATGACTTCGAATCCCCCCCCCTAATGTGTTTAGAGGTGATTACCGAGCAAGATGTAGTTTTCTTTCCGCAAGCCTCGCATGAGTTTAAAATACATACATGCATGCATTTCTTCACTTCTCGACTGGCGGCTGGGTCGTGTTCTATGGCGACCTCATGGGCACATCCACTTTTTTGTTTTAGTTGGATGGTATCCTGTTGATTATTCGTCTATATGTCATATACGAGTGCATATTTCATCATAAATAAATTGCTAGTCTTTGGGTACCTCAGAGGCTGCATAACCAGTTAACTGGTATCCAGATGATTAAATGTGGGATTTTTATGCTCTCGTGCATAATATTTATTAGGCTGACACTTTATTGTATGTTATGGACCTTAGAAATTATGAATTATTTTGGGGGCGGTCCGTGTCAGAGCCTATTAATCATACCTACTTCTATTTCTAGATCCCGGTTTCTATTAATGTCGGTACTCAACTCGTATATTTGCACGTTTATAGTGTCATAGATATCAGATAGTGCACGTCGGGGAGTGTTGTTACTGGAATTTATTGTACACCTGAATGGGGTCGCCTGTAGGTTACCTCAGAAGTGTGTTTACTCTCCAGAGATCGTTCATTGTGGTTCAATTGGACATGTGTATGTTATATATTATATCACTGGTTTTCGACCTATCTGCGTATGCCGTCTCGGGTGTACGTTATATAGCGGGCAATATTAATTACCGGGATCGTCACTATAGCTTTAACTTCTGAAGTGGTATTAAGCACCATTTATTAATAATAAATTAATACCTGAGTGCCTGTTCGACGAATATTTATATTATTTTTTGGTACCCGCTTTGACTGATTCCAAAGCGCTCCCCTCTTTCTTTTTGTAAGGGGGGGGGGGGGGGGGATTTTTCACATCTCCTTTGGCTTGATAGGTATGTAACTATGAGGGAAGCTGTTTTGTCCATAATTATATCCTGCATACAGCTGGACTTTATTGTATATGGCGTATGTTGGTGGGGGATATTCTCTCGTTCTCAAATATGCCATCCTAATGTTTGGGCTTAGTCCGTGCTAACCTTAAAAATTGGGAATTTGTTACATCCAATTAGCATAGTCTTCATCTAAGTATACAGAATTTCTTGAACTGGGTTCCTTTTGTATGATATGTCTTCTGTATTACTGTATAGAGAGACATACATGTAATCTAATATATAAATGCAAATGTCTGTATCTCTATATCTGTCTCTCTCCATCTTTGTTCCGGGGTACTCCTCTGTTTCTCGACTGATCGATCTCAAATTTTCTACACGGGGTAATTCGTCCCTGCGAGTAACATGGGATGGGTGCCGTGCCCGTGCGGGGTGACCTTGACCGTGAAATTGATGACCTTGACCTTTTATTTCAAAAACAGCTGGGCCGATCGGGCTAAAATTTCATATGTGCGGGTATATTGACCTATCGATCATTTTGACTTTATCAGGGTGCCTGCGCGGGTTGACATTGACCTTGAAATTGGTGACCTTCACTTCTATTTCGTAAATGGCTGATATAACCATCTTCTCCCGTGCAACGCCGGGTATCACCCGCTAGTTCCTAATAATTTTAATTTCCTTTCACCTTTTATTACAGGATTGGAACTATGTTGGTCTACTAATTCTGAAGTCCTAGGCCCTCCACCTTTTTACAATTCAGCTAGTCTGGGCCATTGGTTTACAGTGTAAAAATATTATAAATTCATAGTAATTTGTATATTTTGATACTTAACAATGGCCCAGATGGAGATGGCCCACCCATGAGTGGTCACTCATACCTCCCCGCTGAATTTGTTTGTAGTACTCTCTTCTACAAAGAATGATGTTGGTGCCAATTCCGGTTACATCCTGACATCTGCACATGTGCGGAGAGTAAATGTAAGGAGAGCCAGAAAGGACTTATAATTTTTGGTTTTGCAAGCAAATTTTGGGGATTGGGGGTTCAAAATTTGTGTTTGGCCCTTAATAACTTTGAGTTAAGTCTGGGCCATTGGTAAGTATAAAAAAATACAAATTACTATGAATTTATAATATTTTTATACTGTACCAATGACCCAGACTTAGCTGGTGCTAACTCTAAATTATTCAGGGCCAAACACAAATTTTGCACCCCCCCCCCCCCAATCCCCCAAATTTGCATCCAGATCAAAAAATCCAATGTCCTATATGCTCTTCCATACTTTTGCCTACTGTGCATGCACAGTGTCAAGGAAGTACCGAAATTGGCGCAAAATCCTCATTCTTTGTTTGGCCCTTCTATCAGAAACATCTCACTGATATCTGTGCTTATAATCTTAGTTAAAATGATGCTAGACACAAAATCATGATGGAAATGGTGGATCCAAGGATGAAATAAGAGGATGAGAGGAAGGAACAGTGGATGGATGTGTTCAGGGCTGTAACTTATAATTTTTATGTAAAATTATTTCATGTTCCCTAATTTCGGGGCATGGGCCTAATGTTTTCATTCTTGCTATGAAATCTCCACTGTTTGTTAAGTGTTGCCTCTCTCCCTCTCCTTGAAACCCCCCTTAGTAATCTCTCATGCTTTTGGTATAATTTTTGAAATTTTGAGGAGGGTTCGATATGACTTCGAATCCCTCCCTCCCCTCCCACACCAATGTGTTAGAGGCGATTACCGGGCAAGATGATGTAGTTTTCTTCCTGCAAGCCTCGTATGAGTTTAAAATACATACATGCATTTCTTCACTTCTCGATTGGCGGCTGTGTCGTGTTCTATGGCGACCTCATGGCCACATCCACTTTTTAGTTTTAGTTAGTTGGTTTCCTGTGATTATTCGTCTGTATGTCATATACGAGTGCATATTTCGTCATAAATAAATTGCTAGTCGTTGGGTACCTCAGAGGCTGCATAACCAGTTAACTGGTATCCAGATGATTAAATGTGGGATTTTTATGCTCTCGTGCATAATATTTATTAGGCTGACACTTTATTGTATGTTATGGACCTTAGAAATTATGAATTATTTTGGGGGCGGTCCGTGTCAGAGCCTATTAATCATACCTACTTCTATTTCTAGATCCAGGTTTCTATTAATGTCGGTACTCAACTCGTATATTTGCACGTTTATAGTGTCATAGATATCGGATAGTACACGTCGGGGAGTGTTGTTACTGGAATTTATTGTACACCTGAATGGGGTCGCCTGTAGGTTACCTCAGAAGTGTGTTTACTCTCCAGAGATCGTTCATTGTGGTTCAATTGGACATGTGTATGTTATATATTATATCACTGGTTTTCGACCTATCTGCGTATGCCGTCTCGGGTGTACGTTATATAGCGGGCAATATTAATTACCGGGATCGTCACTATAGCTTTAACTTCTGAAGTGGTATTAAGCACCATTTATTAATAATAAATTAATACCTGAGTGCCTGTTCGACGAATATTTATATTATTTTTTGGTACCGCTTTTACTGATTCCAAAGCGCTCCCCTCTTTCTTTTTGTAAGGGGGGGTGGGGGGGGGATTTATCACATCTCCTTTGGCTTGATAGGTATGTAACTATGAGGGAAGCTGTTTTGTCCATAATTATATCCTGCATACAGCTGGACTTTATTGTATATGGCGTATGTTGGTGGGGGATATTCTCTCGTTCTCAAATATGCCATCCTAATGTTTGGGCTTAGTCCGTGCTAACCTTAAAAATTGGGAATTTGTTACATCCAATTAGCATAGTCTTCATCTAAGTATACAGAATTTCTTGAACTGGGTTCCTTTTGTATGATATGTCTTCTGTATTACTGTATAGAGAGACATACATGTAATCTAATATATAAATGCAAATGTCTGTATCTCTATATCTGACTCTCTCCATCTTTGTTCCGGGGTACTCCTCTGTTTCTCGACTGATCGATCTCAAATTTTCTACACGGGGTAATTCGTCCCTGCGAGTAACATGGGATGGGTGCCGTGCCCGTGCGGGGTGACCTTGACCGTGAAATTGATGACCTTGACCTTTTATTTCAAAAACAGCTGGGCCGATCGGGCTAAAATTTCATATGTGCGGGTATATTGACCTATCGATCATTTTGACTTTATCAGGGTGCCTGCGCGGGTTGACATTGACCTTGAAATTGGTGACCTTCACTTCTATTTCGTAAATGGCTGATATAACCATCTTCTCCCATGCAACGCCGGGTATCACCCGCTAGTTCCTAATAATTTTAATTTCCTTTCACCTTTTATTACAGGATTGGAACTATGTTGGTCTACTAATTCTGAAGTCCTAGGCCCTCCACCTTTTTACAATTCAGCTACTCTGGGCCATTGGTTTACAGTGTAAAAATATTATAAATTCATAGTAATTTGTATATTTTGATACTTAACAATGGCCCAGATGGAGATGGCCCTCCCATGAGTGGTCACTCATACCTCCCCGCTGAATTTGTTTGTAGTACTCTCTTCTACAAAGAATGATGTTGGTGCCAATTCCGGTTACTTCCTGACATCTGCACATGTGCGGAGAGTAAATGTATGGAGAGCCAGATAGGACTTTTAATTTTTGGTATTTTTATACTGTACCAATGACCCAGACTTAGCTGGTGCTAACTGTAACAAAACCAGGGCCAAACACAAATTTTGCCCCCCAATCCCCAAAATTTGCATCCAAAACAAAAAGAAATCATGTCCTAAAGGACCTCCATACTACGACTCTACTGCGCATGCGCAGTGACGCAGTCGTCCCGAAATTGGCGCCAATTATCATTCTCTGTTTGGCCCTTCATCAGTCAACATCTCACTGATCTTTGTGCTTGTAAATCTCAGTTTAAAGGATGCCAGACACGTAATATTTTTATACTGTACCAATGACCCAGACTTAGCTGGTGCTAACTCCACAAAAACCAGGGCCAAACACAAATTTTGCCCCCCAATCCCCAAAATTTGCATCCAAAACAAAAAGAAATCATGTCCTAAAGGACCTCCATAGTACGACTCTACTGCGCATGCGCAGTGACGCAGTCGTCCCGAAATTGGCGCCAAATATCATTCTCTGTTTGGCCCTTCATCAGTCAACATCTCACTGATCTTTGTGCTTGTAAATCTCAGTTTAAAGGATGCCAGACACGTAATTCTTGGAGAAAATGTGATTCTAAGGAGGATAGAAGGAGGAGAGGAAAAAAGAAGTGGCAAAAAATAATCAGGGCTGTACTTAAAATTTTTTGTTAAAATTATGTTAAGTTGCCTATTTTCGAGGCAAACGCCTCTTGTTGTCATTCTTGCTAATTGTTGCACTGCTTATTCAGTGTTTCCTCTCCCCTAACCTTCTAAAGTCCCCCCTTGCAATTCTCCCATGCTTTTGGCATATTTTTGAGAAGTTTCATTTCTAAAATTTCCCTGGGAGAGTTGCTTGGTTACAGAATGTTTTCTGTTATTTTCCCCATAGTTACGTTTTCACCCATGGGTGTATAACGTTTGTGTTCTGCATCTTCCATCTGATGTTCTGCAGATTCTCCCCTGGGAGTCTCTGTTTTGCATCAGATAGAGTGTAATTGAGGACTGATTCCGGGCCAGTTTTTTCAGTGCCTGGAGTCATGTTTTCTTCTGTGTTTACACTGTTTGTTTTCATTGGCAACAGCCTTTTTTGAGGGGGGCTGTTTGCCTTTGAGGTAGTTTATCTCATTATAAGATACATTTATATTATCCGAAAGTGTCTCATTAATTATTTTATATAATTTTAAAATTTTTGACCACACTTTGCCATCGGATCCATCGGGGCTCAACGTTACTTTTCAGCAACTTGGGCTTCTCTGAAAAAATATTTTTTCAAAATTATTTTGTTTTGCAATTGTTTTTTCATTTATTAATGGATCATGTTATTATGTATCTTTGTGTCAGGGGTTTTTGCGAGTAACTAGGACTTATTGTTGTTCCTTCACAATGAAAGGAACTTGTTCAAATTGTAATAGGAAGAAATCTTCCTCTGACTTTCATGATTATTGCATAAATTGTAGTCAGTGTTCTCGCATTAATCCCTGTCCTGTATGTGAACATTGGGATGAGAAACATTGGAAACGTGTGTCACGATATGTTGTTTCTGGAGAAAGAGCGATGCCGGCTCTTTCTCCACAAGGTCACTCTACTCTCTCAGTTTCTATTTCAGAGGAACCAGAACAGGGTGATGTTTCCATGTTATCTTCTTCAAGTGTGCGTCCGTCGTCACAATTAAATACAGAGCTAGCGGCAAAAGTGCTCATGGAGATTAGACAAATGTCGTCCGCTAGCTCGCCCGGTGTAGCGTCCATTCACCGAATGGTTCGGCAGCCGGGTTCGTCCGATGCGGTCCAAGAGGAAATTTTGGGTGATGCGAGCACTATAAAAATAATAGATGCACACCCAGTGACGGCGGATAGTGAACGAGAACGGAGGAAGCCTTTTAGTCCGGTTCCTAGCTCGTCCAGGTCCAGCCGGGCCGCGAGCGAGAGAGGCCCCTCTCTCGTACAACAACATCTGGGACCAGATGTTGTGGTACAAAATGTGTCTTTAGCGGAGCATACGTCCGTCGCTTGGGACGCTCCGTTGTATAAGCAGTCCGCAGAGACTGTTAAGGCTTCCTCTTCTCGCCGGCGCACACGACCGCACCTTGGCTGCGTGACCTCCGATATCTTGCCAGCTTCGCCGAGGAAGGATTATTCGGCGACCAGGTCACACCATCCGGCAGCCAGGGACTCGAGACCGATGGACTCCGGACGTTCGCATAGGAAAAGTATGCGGGAGCCATCCGATGCGGAGCTGCCCTCGGCAAAGCAGCGAAAGACCGCTCCTCCGCAGGTCTCGACGTCGGACATTCTAGTGCAGATAGCACAGCTTATCGCAGCATCCCAGCAGCCGACAGAGACGGTGTCGGATCGAGAATTATCCGACGGCGCTGGGTCGGTACGCTCCGCCGAAGCATCGGGGGCGGACGACCGGGAACATCGGGAGGTCCAACCGGATGGTGAAAGGGATACGGATGAATTGGAGCTATCCCTTTCGGAACAACACAAAGCTGCCGTAGACTTCATCCGGCACTTTCTTCCTCAAGTTGTTCCGTCGGGCCAGACTGCTGCGCTTCCGGACAGGAGAATTATAGCGTCATTGGACTCTGATTTTTTCGAGCGGTTCAGGGACATCGCTCCCGAGTTTCCGTCGCAGTCCAATAATGTTGCAAGAACATTTGAATTATTGAACGACGCTATTTTTAAACTTGCTTCCAGGACAGGGAAAGCAGGCTTCTTGTCCGCAAATACTCTCAACCTGCCTTTCATTAATGCAAGGAATAAATTCGACACGGCAGGTCAGGGTATACCGAGAGTTCCTCTGCGTATGGACGACGAGGCGGAAGACTTAGAGCTATCATTACCGTCGTCAGCTTCTATTCCAACCGCAGTGTTGGAAACAGCTATTGCGTCTAACAGAGCCAATTTAGATGCCTTATCTTACGCAGATCACCTTACGAAGGCGTTATCACTGCGTCTTCAAGGGGAAGAGTTTCAGGATATACAATCCTCCTTAAGACTTCTTTCAAGGGCAGTAGCTTATTCCACGTGTAACTCCGCCCTTTCAGTGGCTAATCTGGAGTTGGTTAGACGTGACGCAGCCCTGTCTACATCCACACTAGTGGATTCTAAGGTGAAGAACTCTCTTAGAGTCGCTTCGGTCTCAGGAGATCTTCTCTTTGACGGCAAGCTTTCCGCTATTTATGATAATATTAAAAAGAAAGCTAGTGATTCTCTGTTGTTTAGATCCGCTCCTAAAAGGTCGGATTCAGCAGACACGAATAAGGCGGGCACTTCTGGGTCTTATCCGCCCAAGAGAGGTTCCTATAGAGGTTCCGGTGCGTCCTCTAGCTCTTATTCGAGAGACCGTCAGGATAGCGACTCTCGTTCGGGACGTCCTTCAGGCCGGGACAATCGGTCGGACGCCCCGAGGTCGACGAGGCGAGGTGCGGGTCGTGGAAGACGTGGTTTCTCCTACCGCAGGCCTCGCAAATCCAGGAGGTGATGGCTCAAACCTCTATCGCGTTCCGGTTGGCGGAAGGTTGTCGAGTTTTTCTCAAGAGTGGGCGTCGATTACGGACGACCCTTGGGTGAGAGGAGTGACTTCGGAAGGTCTAAAGATATCCTTCAAACGAAAGCCTCCATTAACTCGAAGTCCAAAGTGGACTCATCTTCCGTCAAACCCTCAGAAAAGAGACGCTCTGCTATCAGAGGTGCAGTCTCTTTTAATGAAGAACGCGGTAGAGGTCGTAGAAAACCAGGAATCGCTGGGATTCTACAGCCATCTGTTTCTGGTTCCGAAACCAGACGGCTCGTTCCGTCCAGTCATAGATTTGAGCTGGATAAACAAGCTGATCATCGCTCCGAAGTTTTATATGGAGACGATTCGATCGGTCAGAGCGAGTATTCGGGTGAACGATTATGCAACGAGCATAGATCTCAAAGATGCGTACTTTCACGTCATGGTACATCCGACATTCCGAAAGTATCTACGCTTCGCAGTCCTAGGAGTGGTGTATCAGTTCCGGGCCATGTGCTTCGGATTGAATCTAGCACCCTGGGCTTTCACTCGAGTAATGAACTCGGTAATGATTTACTTCCGAGCTCATTCGTCTGCGGTAACGTCGGCCTACCTGGACGACATTCTTCAGAGGTACGGCAACGAGTTAACGCTTCAGAACGATGTTCAGAATCTTCTTCTATTGCTCCGACGTCTCGGTTTCATAGTAAACGAGGAGAAGTCGGATCTGGTGCCGTCCAAGTCATTCACTCATCTGGGAATGAGCTTCGAGACGCACAACAATCTCGTTCGTCTGCCGTTAACCAGAGCGAAATTAGTCAGTTGTTACGCTCGCTATTGTCTAAATACAGACAAAGTCACAGCGAGAGAATTTATGAGACTGATAGGTCTGTGCGGAGCCGCTGCGGATCTCATTCCGATGGGACGGCTACGCACACGGCCTCTTCAAATTTTCTTGACTCAGAATTGGAGTGTGAAAATTCATTCGCTCGATGTAGACGTTCTCTTGTCAGATCAAGTGAAACAAGAGATTCAGACTTGGGCAAACATTCAGTGGTTAACTCAAGGAGTTCCGCTGCAGTTGCCGGATCCGAGTTTTACCATTATGACGGATGCCAGTCAAACAGGTTGGGGTGCATCATTAATCCCAACGGATTCGAGATGCCAGGGTCTTTGGGATCCGCAATTCCTGTGCAAGCACATAAACATCAAGGAAATGATGTCAATTTGGCTTGCGTTACGTCACTGGATGGACATTATTCACGATGCTCATGTCCAAATCCTATCCGACAATACGACAGTAGTGGCGTATATACGGAATCAGGGAGGCACTCATTCAGTTCCGTTGTTCAATCTAACGGAAAGAATCCTTCTGTTTGCGTTGGAACATCACGTTCTTCTTTCGGTCCGTCACATACCGGGTCGTCTGAATGTGCTAGCAGACTCCCTTTCTCGAAAGGGTCGCTTGTTGCCGTCGGAGTGGACTCTCAACAAACAAGTATTCAATCAGATTTGCTACCAATGGGAACGGCCAATGATAGACTTATTTGCGACACATCTCAACAATCAGTTGCAGACGTATGTGTCCCCGTGTCCGGATCCAAGAGCATTTGCTGTAGACGCTCTATCGATCCCTTGGGACGGAATGATAGGATATGCGTATCCTCCAGCGCCGTTAATTCAACAAGTATTGCTAAAGATAAAACAATCTCAATGCAAGATTCTGTTGGTAGCATCTCTGTCGCCACAGAGACCGTGGATAAATCTACTCAGGTGTCTGTTGTGGGACCTACCGCGGAAGCTCCCTCCACGAGAGGATCTTCTTTGGCAGGGGAAATCGCGCCAACTGCATCACAACCCGCAAGGTCTCAACCTTCACGTTTTTCCGTTGTGCGGTCCTTCTTGCATGGCAAGCACTTTACAGGACGAGCAGTGGACGCGATTTCTAACTGTAGGAGGACCTCCTCTTCGCTAAACTATGCGGCTAAGTGGAAGGTTTTCCGTCGTTGGTGTAGGGATCATTCTGTTGATATATTTGATCCCTCTATACCAGACATTGCTAACTTTCTAGTATACTTGTTTGACGAAATCAAACTGCAACCGGTTACTATAAAGGGTTATAGATCTATGTTATCTGATACCTATGCACATCATGATAGTTTACAAATTGGATCTAATGTCTCTTTATCGAAATTGGTTAGAAACTTTTCGATAAATAGACCCAGAACTCTTAGATTAATTCCTAAGTGGAATTTAGCTTGGGTTCTCCTTAAATTGAAGGAAAAGCCATTTGAACCTCTTGGGACAGTAGATTTCAAATTCTTATCTTATAAGACAGCTTTTCTCTTAGCTTTCTCTTCTGCCAGAAGAGTCAGTGAGCTTCATGCACTATCGGTGGATGATTCTCATTATCGTAGTGTTGGGAACACTATCACCTTCACTACTAACGTCGGTTTTTTAGCTAAGAATCAGGCTCCTAATAAATATCCGGAACCTATTGTTATTAAGGCTCTTCCGTCTTCAGACGGGCGTAGGCCTTTACTCTGTCCTGTTAGAGCACTACGTATCTATAAACAGAGATCTCAGTTCATCAGAAAGGGACGGAAACGTTTCTTTCTGTCTTTGATGCCTAATAGAAAGGACATTTCAGTCCATTCTATTGCTAGATGGATTCAGTTAACTATCCGTACTGCGTATGAAGATTTATCTTCTTCTCAGCAGTCTGTGCTTAAGATTTCTGCTCATGAAGTAAGAGCTCTTTCTACTTCCTGGGCTTATGCTAATAGTGTTGCTATTACAGATTTAATGAAGGCTGCTTATTGGTCTCAGCCATCCACATTTACTAATTTTTATCTCAGAAATATTGAGTCCATTTCTGGAGACCTGCATTGTTTAGGTCCGTTATCTGTTGCTCAGAATGTCGTCCACTAAACAGTTGCAACTATAGTTATGCAGGCTTTCTGTTCCGGCAGTGACTCCGTCCGGCTGCCCTCTTCGCTCTGGGCTATTTGACCCAGGGCAAGGGGAAGGGGGGGGGCGGGTGTTCCCTTAGGTCACCTGCTTTATAGTGAAAAGCAAGGGAATGCCTCCTCCAAGACAGTATTTCTGAGTCGCTTCCGGGATGGTTTTAAAGTGTAATATTAATGTTTAATTTCATTCATGTCTTATTTTTAAAGTGTAGCTCGGTGTGAAGCATTTGTATATGTCAAGTGTCAAACGGGCTTTAATATACAATACTCGGACACTTTTAAATGATTATAAAGAGTCTCAATTCTCTGGACTACTTTATTTATTGGCTTGTTTTAATAATAATTAGTATAAAGGTTATACTGGATATTAATAGAGAACATGAATGTTATTGTGCTCAATTATTAAGGGTAGTGTATCTTTCTAATTTAAATATTAAATAAGAAAGATACATGTAAAGCCTAATACTCCTTTTCTCCTTAAGGGGTTATCTCTTTATTTTATAATTGAGCTTATTGGATTTTCCTCTATGTCCTAGGCCCTCCAGCCTGTTTACTATTCAGCTAAGTCTGGGTCATTGGTACAGTATAAAAATGTTAAAAAATTTATAGTAATTTATATATTTTTTATACTTACCAATGACCCAGACGGGGATGGCCCTCCCTGAGTTGGGAACTCTTGCCTCCCCGCTGAGTACATAGCGCTGACCAGGCACTGCCAGTAAGAATGATATTTGGCGCCAATTTCGGGACGACTGCGTCACTGCGCATGCGCAGTAGAGTCGTACTATGGAGGTCCTTTAGGACATGATTTCTTTTTGTTTTGGATGCAAATTTTGGGGATTGGGGGGCAAAATTTGTGTTTGGCCCTGGTTTTTGTGGAGTTAGCACCAGCTAAGTCTGGGTCATTGGTAAGTATAAAAAATATATAAATTACTATAAATTTTTTAACTTTTGGAGAAAATGTGATTCTAAGGAGGATAGAAGGAGGAGAGGAAAAAGAAGTGACAAAAAAAAATCAGGGCTGTACTTAAAATTTTTTGATGAAATTATGTTAAGTTGCCTATTTTCGAGGCATGGGCCTCTTGTTGTCATTCTTGCTAATTGTTGCACTGCTTATTCAGTGTTTCCTCTCCCCTAGCCTTCTAAAGTCCCCCCTTGCAATTCTCCCATGCTTTTGGCATATTTTTGAGAAATTTCATTTCTAAAATTTCCTGGGAGAGTTGCTTGGTTACAGAATGTTTTCTGTTATTTTCCCCATAGTTACGTTTTCACCCATGGGTGTATAGCATTTGTGTTCTGCATCTTCCATCTGATGTTCTGCAGATTCTCCCCTGGGAGTCTCTGTTTTGCATCAGATAGAGTGTAATTGATGACTGATTCCGGGCCAGTTTTTTTCAGTGCCTGGAGTCATGTTTTCTGGTGTTTTTACACTGTTTGTTTTCATTGGCAACAGCCTTTTTTGAGGGGGGCTGTTTGCCTTTGCTGTAGTTTATCTCACTATAAGATACATTTATATTATCCGAAAGTGTCTCATTAATTATTTAATATAAATTTAAAATTTTTGACCACACTTTGCCATCGGATCCATCGGGGCTCAACGTTACTTTTCAGCAACTTGGGCTTCGCTGAAAAAATATTTTTTCAAAATTATTTTGTTTTGCAATTGTTTTTTCATTTATTAATGGATCATGTTATTATGTATCTTTGTGTCAGGGGTTTTTGCGAGTAACTAGGACTTATTGTTGTTCTTTCACAATGAAGGGACGTTGTTCAAATTGTAATAGGAAGAAATCTTCCTCTGACTTTCATGATCATTGTATTAATTGTAGTCAGTGTTCTCGCATTAATCCCTGTCCTATATGTGAACATTGGGATGAGAAACATTGGAAACGTGTGTCACGATATGTTGTTTCTGGAGAAAGAGCGATGCTGGCTCTTTCTCCGCAAGGTCACTCTACTCTCTCAGTTTCTATTTCAGAGGAACCAGAACAGGGTGATGTTTCCATGTTATCTTCTTCAAGTGTGCGTCTGTCATCACAAATGAATTCAGAGCTAGCAGCAAAAGTGCTCATGGAGATTAGACAAATGTCGTCCGCTAGCTCGCCTGGTGTAGCGTCCATTCACCGAATGGTTCGGCAGCCGGGTTCGTCCGATGCGGTCCTAGAGGAAATTTTGGGTGATGCGAGCACTATAAACATAATAGATGCACACCCAGTGACGGCGGATAGTAAGCGAGAACGGAGGAAGCCTTTTAGTCCGGTTCCTAGCTCGTCCAGGTCCAGCCGGGCCGCGAGCGAGAGAGGCCCCTCTCTCATACAACAACATCTGGGACCAGATGTTGTGGTACAAAATGTGTCTTTAGCGGAGCATACGTCCGTCGCTCGGGACGCTCCGTTGTATAAGCAGTCCGCAGAGACTGTTAAGGCTTCCTCTTCTCGTCAGCGCACACGACCGCACCTTGGCTGCGTGACCGCCGATATATTACCAGCTTCGCCGATCAAGGATTCTTCGGCGACCAGGTCACACCATCCGGCAGCCAGGGATTCGAGACCGATGGACTCTGGACATTCGCATAGGAAAAGTATGCGGGAGCCACCTGATGCGGAGCTGCCCTCGGCGAAGCAGCGAAAGACTGCGCCTCCGCAGGTCTCGACGCCGGACATTCTTGTGCAGATAGCACAGCTTATCGCAGCATCCCAGCAGCCGACAGAAACGGTGTCGGATCGAGAATTATCCGACGGCGCTGGGTCGGTACGCTCCGCCGAAGCATTGGGGGCGGACGACCGGGAACATCATGAGGTCCGACCGGATGGTGAAAGGGATACGGATGACTTGGAGCTATCCCTTTCGGAACAACATAAAGCTGCCGTGGACTTCATCCGGCACTTTCTCCCTCAAGTTGTTCCGTCGGGCCAGACTGCTGCGCTTCCGGACAAGAGAATTATAGCGTCATTGGACTCTGAATTTTTTGAGCGGTTCAGGGACATCGCTCCCGAGTTTCCGTCGCAGTCCAATAATGTTGCAAGAACATTTGAATTATTGAACGACGCTATATTTAAACTTGCTTCCAGGACGGGGAAAGCAGGTTTCTTGTCCGCTAATACTCTCAACCTGCCTTTCATTAATGCAAGGAATAAATTCGATACGGCAGGACAGGGTATACCGAGAGTTCCTCTGCGTATGGACGACGAGGCGGAAGACTTAGAGCTATCATTACCGTCGTCAGCTTCTATTCCAACCGCGGTGTTGGAAACAGCTATTGCGTCTAACAGAGCCAATTTAGATGCCTTATCTTACGCAGATCACCTTACTAAGGCGTTATCACTGCGCCTTCAGGGGAAAGAGTTTCAGGATATACAATCCTCTTTAAGACTTCTTTCAAGGGCAGTAGCTTATTCCACGTGTAACTCCGCCCTTTCAGTGGCAAATCTGGAGTTGGTTAGACGTGACGCAGCCCTAGCTACATCCACACTAGTGGATTCTAAGGTGAAGAACTCTCTTAGAGTCGCTTCGGTCTCAGGAGAACTTCTCTTTGACGGCAAGCTTTCCGCTATTTATGATAAAATTACAAAGAAAGCTAATGGTTCTCTGTTGTTCAGATCTGCTCCTAAGAAGTCGGATACAGCAGACACGAATAAGACAGGCACTTCTGGGTCTAATGCGCCCAAGAGAGGTTCCTATAGAGGTTCCGGTGCGTCCTCTTGGTCTTATTCGAGAGACCGTCAGGATAGCGACTCTCGTTCGGGACGTCCTTCAGGCCGGGACAATCGGTCGGACGCCCCGAGGTCGACGAGGCGAGGTGCGGGTCGTGGAAGACGTGGTTTCTCCTACCGCAGGCCTCGCAGGTCCAGGAGGTGATGGCTTAAACCTCTATCGCGTTCCGGTTGGCGGAAGGTTGTCGAGCTTTTCACAAGAATGGGCGTTGATTACGGACGACCCTTGGGTGAGAGGAGTGACTTCGGAAGGTCTAAAGATATCCTTCAAACGAAAGCCTCCATTAACTCGAAGTCCAAAGTGGACTCAACTTCCGTCAAATCCGCAGAAAAGAGACGCTCTGTTATCAGAGGAGCAGTCTCTTTTAATGAAGAACGCGGTAGAGGTCGTAGAAAACCAGGAATCTCCGGGATTCTACAGCCATCTGTTTCTGGTTCCGAAACCAGACGGCTCGTTCCGTCCAGTCAGATTTGAGCTGGATAAACAAGCTGATCGCCGCTCCGAAGTTTTATATGGAGACGATTCGATCGGTCAGAGCGAGTATTCGGGTGAACGATTATGCAATGAGCATAGATCTCAAAGATGCGTACTTTCACGTCATGGTACATCCGACATTCCGAAAGTATCTACGCTTCGCAGTCCTAGGAGTGGTGTATCAATTCCGGGCGATGTGCTTCGGATTGAATCTAGCACCCTGGGCTTTCACTCGGGTAATGAACTCGGTAATGATCTACTTCCGAGCTCATTCGTCGGCGGTAACGTCGGCCTACCTGGACGACATTCTTCAAAGGTACGGCAACGAGTTAACGCTTCAGAACGATGTTCAGAATCTTCTTCTATTGCTCCGATGTCTCGGTTTTATAGTAAACGAGGAGAAGTCGGATCTGGTGCCGTCCAAGTCATTCACTCATCTGGGAATGAGCTTCGAGACGCACAACAATCTCGTTCGTCTGCTGATAACCAGAGCGAAATTAGTCAGTTGTTACGCTCGCTATTGTCTGCACGCAGACAAAGTCACGGCGAGAGAATTTATGAGACTGATAGGTCTGTGCGGAGCCGCCGCGGATCTCATTCCGATGGGGCGGTTACGCACACGTCCTCTTCAAATTTTCCTGACTCAGAATTGGAGTGTGAAAATTCATTCGCTCGATGTAGACGTTCTCTTGTCAGATCAAGTGAAACAAGAGATTCAGACTTGGGCAAACATTCAGTGGTTAACTCAAGGAGTTCCGCTGCAGTTGCCGGATCCGAGTTTTACCGTTATGACGGATGCCAGTCAAACAGGTTGGGGTGCATCATTAATCCCAACGGATTCGAGATGCCAGGGTCTTTGGGATCCGCAATTCCTGTGCAAGCACATAAACATCAAGGAAATGATGTCAATTTGGCTTGCGTTACGTCACTGGATGGACATTATTCACGATGCTCATGTCCAAATCCTATCCGACAATACGACAGTAGTGGCGTATATACGGAATCAGGGAGGCACTCATTCAGTTCCGTTGTTCAATCTAACGGAAAGAATCCTTCTGTTTGCGTTAGAACATCACGTTCTTCTTTCGGTCCGTCACATACCGGGTCGTCTGAATGTGCTAGCAGACTCCCTTTCACGAAAGGGTCCTGAATGTGCTAGCAGACTCCCTTTCACGAAAGGGTCTCTTGTTGCCGTCGGAGTGGACTCTCAACAAACAAGTATTCAATCAGATTTGCTACCAATGGGAACGGCCAATGATAGACTTATTTGCGACACATCTCAACAATCAGTTGCAGACGTATGTGTCTCCGTGTCCGGATCCAAGAGCATTTGCAGTAGACGCTCTGTCGATCCCTTGGGACGGAATGATAGGATATGCGTATCCTCCAGTGCCGTTAATTCAACAAGTATTGCTAAAGATAAAACAATCTCAATGCAAGATTCTGTTGGTAGCATCTCTGTCGCCACAGAGACCGTGGATAAATCTACTCAGGTGTCTGTTGTGGGACCTACCGCGGAAGCTTCCTCCACGGGAGGATCTTCTTTCGCAGGGGAAATCGCGCCAACTCCATCACAACCCGCAAGGTCTCAACCTTCACGTTTTTCCGTTGTGCGGTCCTTCTTGCATGGCAAGCACTTTACAGGACGAGCAGTGGACGCGATTTCTAACTGTAGGAGGACCTCCTCTTCGCTAAACTATGTGGCTAAGTGGAAGGTTTTTCGTCGTTGGTGTAGGGATCATTCTGTAGATATATTCGATCCCTCTATACCAGACATTGCAAACTTTCTAGTATACTTGTTTGACGAAATCAAACTGCAGGCTGTTACTATAAAGGGTTATAGATCTATGTTATCTGATACCTATGCACATCATGATAGTTTACAAATTGGATCTAATGTCTCTTTATCGAAATTGGTTAGAAACTTTTCGATAAATAGACCCAGAACTCTTAGATTAATTCCTAAGTGGAATTTAGCTTGGGTTCTCCTTAAATTGAAGGAAAAGCCATTTGAACCTCTTGGGACAGTAGATTTCAAATTCTTATCTTATAAGACAGCTTTTCTCTTAGCTTTCTCTTCTGCTAGAAGAGTCAGTGAGCTTCATGCACTATCGGTGGATGATTCTCATTATCGTAGTGTTGGGAACACTATCACCTTCACTACTAATGTGGGTTTTTTAGCTAAGAAACAGGCTCCTAATAAATATTCGGAACCTATTGTTATTAAGGCTCTTCCGTCTTCAGACGGGCGTAGGCCTTTACTCTGTCCTGTTAGAGCACTACGTATCTATAAACAGAGATCTCAGTTTATCAGAAAGGGATGGAAACGTTTCTTTCTGTCTTTGATGCCTAATAGAAAGGACATTTCAGTCCATTCTATTGCTAGATGGATTCAGTTAACTATCCGTACTGCTTATGAAGATTTATCTTCTTCTCAGCAGTCTGTGCTTAAGATTTCTGCTCATGAAGTAAGAGCTCTTTCTACTTCCTGGGCTTATGCTAATAGTGTTGCTATTACAGATTTAATGAAGGCTGCTTATTGGTCTCAGCCATCCACATTTATGAATTTTTATCTCAGAAATATTGAGTCCATTTCTGGAGACCTGCATTGTTTAGGTCCGTTATCTGTTGCTCAGAATGTCGTCCACTAAACAGTTGCAACTATAGTTATGCAGGCTTTCTGTTCCGGCAGTGACTCCGTCCAGCTGCCGTCTTCGCTCTGGGCTATTTGACCCTGGGCAAGGGGAAGGGGGGGGGGGGGGGGTGTTCCCTTAGGTCACCTGCTTTATAGTGAAAAGCAAGGGAATGCCTCCTCCAAGTCAGTATTTCTGAGTCGCTTCCGGGATGGTTTTAAAGTGTAATATTAATGTTTAAATTCATTCATGTCTTATTTTTAAAGTGTAGCTCGGTGTGAAGCATTTGTATATGTCAAGTGTCAAGTGGGCTTTAATATACAATACTCGGACACTTTTAAATGACTATAAAGAGTCTCAATTCTCTGGACTACTTTATTTATTGGCTTGCTTTAAAAATAATTAGTATAAGGGTTATACTGGATGTTAATAGAGAACATGAATGTTATTGTGCTCAATTATTAAGGGTAGTGTATCTTTCTAATTTAATATTAAATAAGAAAGATACATGTAAAGCCTAATACTCCTTTTCTCCTTAAGGGGTTACCTCTTTACTATATAGTTGAGCTTATTGGATTTTCCTCTATGTCCTAGGCCCTCCAGCCTGTTTACTATTCAGCTAAGTCTGGGTCATTGGTACAGTATAAAAATGTTAAAAAATTTATAGTAATTTATATATTTTTTATACTTACCAATGACCCAGACGGGGATGGCCCTCCCTGGAGTTGGGAACTCTTGCCTCCCCGCTGAGTATATAGCGCTGACCAGGCACTGCCAGTAAGAATGATATTTGGCGCCAATTTCGGGACGTCTGCGTCACTGCGCATGCGCAGTAGAGACGTAGTATGGAGGTCCTTTAGGACATGATTTCTTTTTGTTTTGGATGCAAATTTTGGGGATTGGGGGGCAAAATTTGTGTTTGGCCCTGGTTTTGTTACAGTTAGCACCAGCTAAGTCTGGGTCATTGGTAAGTATAAAAAATATATAAATTACTATAAATTTTTTAACTTTGCAAGCAAATTTTGGGGATTGGGGGTTCAAAATTTGTGTTTGGCCCTTAATAACTTTGAGTTAAGTCTGGGCCATTGGTAAGTATAAAAAAATACAAATTACTATGAATTTATAATATTTTTATACTGTACCAATGACCCAGACTTAGCTGGTGCTAACTCTAAATTATTCAGGGCCAAACACAAATTTTGCATCCCCCCCCCCCCCCCAATCCCCCAAATTTGCATCCAGATCAAAAAATCCAATGTCCTATATGCTCTTCCATACTTTTGCCTACTGTGCATGCACAGTGTCAAGCAAGTACCGAAATTGGTGCAAAATCCTCATTCTTTGTTTGGCCCTTCTATCAGAAACATCTCACTGATATCTGTGCTTATAATCTTAGTTAAAATGATGCTAGACACAAAATCATGATGGAAATGGTGGATCCAAGGATGAAATAAGAGGATGAGAGGAAGGAACAGTGGATGGATGTGTTCAGGGCTGTAACTTATAATTTTTATGTAAAATTATTTCATGTTCCCTAATTTCGGGGCATGGGCCTAATGTTTTCATTCTTGCTATGAAATCTCCACTGTTTGTTAAGTGTTGCCTCTCTCCCTCTCCTTGAAACCCCCCCTTGCTAATCTCTCATGCTTTTGGTATAATTTTTGAAATTTTGAGGAGGGTTCGATATGACTTCGAATCCCTCCCTCCCCTCCCACACCAATGTGTTAGAGGCGATTACCGGGCAAGATGATGTAGTTTTCTTCCTGCAAGCCTCGTATGAGTTTAAAATACATACATGCATTTCTTCACTTCTCGATTGGCGGCTGTGTCGTGTTCTATGGCGACCTCATGGCCACATCCACTTTTTAGTTTTAGTTAGTTGGTTTCCTGTGATTATTCATCTATATGTCATATACGAGTGCATATTTCGTCATAAATAAATTGCTAGTCGTTGGGTACCTCAGAGGCTGCATGACCAGATAACTGGTATTCAGATGATTAAGTGCAGGATTTTTATGCTCACGCGCCTAATATTTATTAGGCTGACACTTTATTGTATGTTATGGACCTTAGAAATTATGAATTATTTCAGGGGCGGTTGGTGTAGGAGCCTATTAATCATACCTACTTCCATTGCTAGATCCAGGTTTCTATTAATGTAGGTACTCAACTCGTATATTTGGGCTCATCGTTCCCTTTGGGAACTTGAGCTCATGTCAAAATTTTTTCTAAAATTTTCTTTTGAATTATTTTTCGAACCTTTGTTATGGATTGTATTATTATTATGTATCTTTGTATTTTCGAGGGTTAGTGTGAGTACTACGGCTGTATATTATATTTTTATACTGTACCAATGACCCAGACATAGCTGGTGCTAACTCTTAAAATATAGGGCCAAACACAAATTTTGCCCCCCAATCCCCAAAATTTGCATCTAAAACTAAAGAAAACATGTCCTGAAAGGCCCTCCACACCTCGCCCCCACTGCGCATGCGCAGTGTCAAGGACGTTCCGAAATTGGCGCCATTTATCATTCTAAGTTTGGCCCTTCATCAGTTAACATCTGACTGATCTTTGTGCTTTTAAATCTCAGTTTAAATGATGCCAGACACATAAATATTAGTGAAATGGTGATTCTAAGGAGGATAGAAAAGGAGGAGAGGAAAAGAATGTGTGACAGAATATTATCAGGGCTGTAACTTAAAATTTTTTAATGAAATTATGTTAAGTTACCTATTTTCAAGGCAGCAGCCATTTTGTTGTCATTCTGATTATTTAGTTTCACTGTTTTTTCAAGTGTTTTTCCTCTCTCCCTGTCCTTTAATTCCCCCTTGCTATTCTCCCATGCTTTTGGCATAGTTTCTGTAATTATTATTACTAAAATTTCTTGGGAGTTTTAGCTTAATAACAGAATGAATTCTGTTCTTTCCCCATGTTTACGTCTTCACCTACGGGTGGTTAGGCGTTGTGTTCTGCATCTACCATCTGATGTTCTGCAGTTTCTTCCCTGGAAGTCTCTGTTTTGCATCAGATGGGGTATTTTTGGTAACTGATTTCGGGCCTGGGTGCCTGGAGTCTTATTTTAGTGTTTTTACACTCATTGTTTACATTTACAACAGCCCTCTGTGTGAGGGGGGGATTTCTAAATAATAATATCTTTATGTTATTTTAATCATAACTAGATACATTATTATTGTTCGTAAGTGTTGAATAAATTGTTTAAAATATTTTTAAAATTTTTGTCCACACTTAGGCTTGGGATCCATTGGGGCTCAACGTTACTTTTCAGAAACTTGGGCTGTTCTGAAAAAATATTTTTTCAAAATATTTTGATTTCAATTATTTTTTCTATATTAATGGATCATATTATTATTATGTATTTTGATTGCCAGGGGTTAGTGCGAGTACCAGGACTTGTTTTCTTTTCACATTGAAAGGATATTGATCAATTGTTTTAAGAGGAAGTCTTCCTCTGACCTTATTATCATTCTATATGTGGTCAGTGTACTCGCATTAACTCCTGTTCTGTATCGTATGATTTCGATGACAATATGGGAAGCGTATGTCACGGTATGTTGTTGGGGATTTGGACACTCCGGTCCTTTCCCCGTAGGGTCACTCTACTTTATCAATTTCTATTTCAGACGATCAAGATTAGGGTGATGTATCTGTGATGTCTTCCAACAGTGTGCCTCCGTCGTCACAATTAATGAAGGGCTAGCGGAAAAGTGCTCATGTAATACGCCAATTGCCTAAGAGGACCCTAGTAGGTTCGACGGCCTTTGACGTCCGCTAGCTCGCCCGGTGTAGCGTCCATTCACCGAATGGTTCGGCAGCCGGGTTCGTCCGTTGCGGTCTAGAAGGAATTTTGGGGTGATGCGAGCACTATAAAATTAACTTAATGCACACCCAGTGACGGCGGATCGGAGGGAGAACGGAGGAAGCCTTTTAGTCCGGTTCATAGCTCGTTCCGGTCCATCCGGACGGCAAGCGAGAGAGGCCCCTCTCTCGTTCAACAACATCTGGCCCCAGATGTTGTGGTACAAATGTGTCGTTAGCGGAGCATACGTCCGTCGCTCGGGACGCTCCGTTGTATAGGCAGTCCGCTGAGACTGCTAAGGCTTCCTCTTCTCGTCAGCGCACACGACCGCACCTTGGCTGCGTGACCGCCGATATATTACCAGCTTCGCCGATCAAGGATTCTTCGGCGACCAGGTCACACCATCCGGCAGCCAGGGATTCGAGACCGATGGACTCCGGACGTTCGCATAGGAAGTATGCGGGAGCCATCTGATGCGGAGCTGCCCTCGGCGAAGCACCGATAGACTGCGCCTCCGCAGGTCTCGACGCCGGACATTCTTGTGCACAGCTTATCGCAGCATCCCAGCAGCCGACAGAAACGGTGTCGGATCGAGAATTATCCGACAGCGCTGGGTCGGTAGCCGGGGACTCGAGGCCTGCAGACTCCGGACGTTCGCATAGGAAGTGTGCGGGAGTCAACGTACACGGAGCTTCCAGCGGCAATGCATCGTAAGTCCGCTACTGCACAGGCCTCGGGAACGGACGTGCTTTCCTTAATAGCACAGTTTATCGCAGCATCCCAGCATCAACTGAATCTGTCGCATATATTTTATCCGACGATGCTGGGTCGGGACGCTCCGCGGAAGCGGGTACGGACGTCCGAAAGTTTCATCCGGTCCGACGGGATACCGAAAGGGATTCGGTGGATTTCAAGCTTTCCCTTTCGGAACAACATATGCTGCGATGCCGGATAAGAAACTGATAGCGTCGGTGGACTTAGAAATTTTTGGTTCGGTTCAGGGACATCGTCCCTCAGTTCCGACATAGTCCAATAATGTCACACAAACTTTCGAATTATTGAACGACGCTATATATATTATTATTTTATGCTTGCTATCCAAGCATTTCTGGTTTCTTGTTCGAAGAGTTATGGAGATGTCTTCAAAAGTGTGCCTCTGTCGTCATAGTTAATGAAGAGTTAGCGGCAATAAGTGCTCATGGAATATGTCTATCGCTTACGGAGTGACATTCGCTAGCTCACCCGGTGTAGCGTACATTCATCGAATGGTTCGGCTGCCGGGTTCGTCCGTTGCGGTCTAGGAAGGAGATTTGGGTGATGCGAGCACTTTAATTACTTTAGTACTCACCCAGTGACGGCAGATTGAGGATGGATCGGAGGAAGCCAACAACATAGGGGACCGCATGTTGTGGTTCAGATATTTTACATTCGGAGCATATGTCCGTTGCTCGGGACGCTCCGTTATATTGACAGTCCGAGAGACTGTCTTTAATGCTTCCTCATCCTCACAGCAGGGCACACGACCGCACATTGGCTACGTGACCTCGAGTATCCGATCAGTTTCGGCATTTAGTGATTCCACAGCGAATAGGTCGCGCCATCCGGTAGCCAAAGGACACGAGGCCTATACACTCCGTTCGCTCGCATATTGGAAGTATGCACGGGGTAACGATCTCGGAGCTTCCTGCGGCAATGCATCGTAAGACCGCTGCTCCTCAGGCCTCAGTGACGGACGTGCTATCCGAGTTAGCACAGTTCTTTCGCAGCATCCCAGCAATTGACGGTTTCTCGGTCGAATCAGGAATTATCCGACGGCGCTGGGTCGGTGCGGTCCGCGGTTGCATCAAGCTACGGACGACCGAACGCTTTATAGGGTCCGACAGGATGGCGAAAGGGATTCGAAAGATTTCGAGTTTTCCCTTTAGTAGTATCGGAAGATGCCTTTCATATCTTCTGGCATTTCTTCCAGTGATTATTGTTCGGACTTCATTGCTGCGATCTTGGATAAGAGACTGATAGCGTCATTGGACTCGGATTTTTCGATCGGTACAGGGACTTTGTCCCTGACTTACCGACGCAGTCCAATATTGTCATTACAACATGTGTTTTATTTTTCGACGCTATATATATATTATATATATACAAGCCTGCTACTAAGCATGATAGTTTAGTTTCTTGTCCGCGTGGCAAATTTCTGCCATTTTATCTTTTTTATATATAGTTTATTTTGGCAGAGCAGGGCATACCGAGAGTTCATATGCGTCTAGACGGTGTGATTAAAGACTGCATATATTCTTTTTCGCCGTTTATGTCTTTTCCAATTTCAATGTTGGGAACGACATTATGTATAGTACACTTAACTTAGACGCTTTATTATACGTAATCCGCCTTACTGAGGCGTTATCATTACGTCTTCAAGAAAAGATTTACGGGATATTATTCTCAATGTAATTTCTTTTGAGGGCAGTAGTTTGTTCACGTATAACTCCGCCCTTCAGTGGCTGATTGGAGTTGGTTAGACGTGATGCAGCCCTAGCTACATCCACGCGTGGATAGTAGGTTAAGAACTCTCTCAGAGTCGCTTCGTTCTCGGAGGAGCTTCTCTTCGACGGCAACTTTCCGGCAATCCATGAATTGCTTGATTTATACATTCTCTTGTCTATCTAGTGTTACAAGAGATTCAGACTGGGGCAAACATTCGGTGGTTGACTCAGAGAGTGCCGCCGCAGTTGCCGGACCCTAGTGTGGCTGTTATGACGGTTGCCAGTCAAACAGATTGGGATATTCTGATCCCTACGGATTCGAAGTGCCAGGGTCTTTGGGTTCCGCAGTCTTTTAGCTATCAGTTTAACTTCCGCGGAATAATGTTTTTTAGGCTTGCTTTATGTCATTGCATGAACATTATTCAGAAACGCATGCCCAAATTCCTGTCCTTTAATTCGACAGTAGTGGCGTATCTCCGGAACCAGGGAGGCACTCTTTCGTTTCCGTTATTCAATTTAATGGAAAGAATCCGTCTGTTGGTTATAGTACACCAAGTTCAGTTTTGGTCCGTCATATTCTGGGTCGTCTGATTGTTTTATCGCACTCCCGTTCTCTTACGGGTCGCTTGTTGCTGTCAGAATGGACTCTCAACAAACAAGTATTTAATCAGATTTGCTATCTATGGGAGCGCCCAATGATGTTTTATTTATGACACAGCTTGCTTATCAATTGCAGACGTATGTGTTGGCTTGTCCAGATCTCTGAGCTAATACTGTTAACGCTCTATTGATCTATAGGACGGAATGATAGGATACGCGTATCCTCCGGCGCTGTTGTTTTAGCAGGTATTGCTAAGATAAACAACCACAATACATTTCTGTTGATAGCATCTCTATCTTCACAGAGATCATGAGTAATTTACTCTCTTGTCTACTGTGGATCTTAACGTGAAATCTTCCTCTATGTGAGGATCTTTTTTCACTGGGTAAATCGTGTCATCTTTATCACAACCAGCAAGGTCGCAACCTTCATGTATTCCGTTGTGTGGTCCGTATTGTATTGTAAGCACTGTACTGGACGAGCTTTGGACGCGATTTCTTACTATAGGAGATCCTCTTCTTCGCTATTCTATGCGACTAAAGTGGAGGCTCTTCCGTCGTGGTGTAGGGATCATTATGTTCATATGGTTGATCCCTCCATACTACGCATTGCTAGTTTTTAGTATACTTGTTTCACAAGATCTACTGCAGCCCGTTGTTATTTAGGTTATAGGTTTATGTTACCTCATACCTATGCACTCTACGATAGTTTACAATTGAGTCTTTTGTCTCTTTATCTAAGTCAGTTAGTAACTTTTTGATAAATAGACTTAGAATCTTTAGATTAAATTCCTATACGGATTTTAACTTCGGTTCTTATTTAGCTATGTAATCATTTGAGCCTCTGGAAACAGTAGTTTTCAAATTCTGACCTTTTAGACAGTAATTCTGTTGGTTTCTCTTTTACTGTAGAGTCAGTGAGTTTCATGCACTATCGATGGATGATTTTCACTTTCATAGTTTCGGAATCAATACTTCCGTTACTATTTAGGTTGGATTGTTGCATAAGAGTTAGGCTCCTATTTCCGGAACCTATTATTTTAAGGTCCTTCCGTCTTCGTATGGGCATAGGCCTTTACTCTTTCCGGGTACAGTTTATGTATTTATAAACAGATATCTGTTTATTACAAGGGCGTAAGCTTCTTCTGTCTTTGATGTCTAGTAGAAGGACGTTACGCTCCATTTTATTTTTAATGGATTCTATTAACTAGCGTACTGCTTATGGTATATCATTGGCTTAGCAGTTGTGCTTAAGATTTCGGCTCATGAAGTAAGAGTTCTTCTACTTCTTGGGCTTACATTAATAGTGTTGCTATTATAGATTTTTGAAGGCTGCTCATTGCGCTCAGCCATCCATTCATGAATTTTATCTCAGAAATATCGAGTCCATTTCTGGAGGCCTCTATTGTTAGGTCTATTATCTACTGCTCAGAATATCATTCTCTTAACAGTTGCTACTATAGCTAGGTAGGCTGTCTGTTTCGGCAGTGTCTCCGTTCGGCTGCCCTCTTCGCTCTGGGCTATTTGACCCAGGGCAAGAAAAAGGGGGGGGGGGGGGGAGGGTGTTCCCTTGGGTCACCTGTTTTTATTATGAAAACAAGGGGATACCTCCTCCGGAGTTAGTAATTCTGAGCTGTTATTGGGATGGTTGTTTAGTGAGAAGTTTAAGTTTATAAAATTCATTCAAGTCTTAGTTTTTAAAGTATAGCTTTTGAATATTGCATATGTCAACGGACATGATTATGCAATTCTCACTCACTTTTAGGAGTATAAGAGTCTCTATTCTCTAGACTTACTTTTTTATTGGCTTACTTTAAAAATTATTACTATAAGGATTATTGGATATTAATAGAGTACATGGATGTATGAAGCTCAATTTTTGGAAGGTGTTGTATCTTTCTAATTTATCATAAATAAGAAAGATACATGTAAGGCCTATTACTTCTTTTCCCTACAGGGGATGACTCTATTTTATTTTATTGAGCGTATTCCATTTTGCTCTATGTCCTTGGCCCTCCAGCCTTTTTACTATTCAGCTATGTCTGGGTCATTGGTACAGTATAAAAATGTTAAAAAATTTATAGTAATTTATATATTTTTTATACTTACCAATGACCCAGACGGGGATGGCCCTCCCAGGAGTTGGGAACTCTTGCCTCCCCGCTGAGTACATAGCGCTTACCAGGCACTGGTTATTAGAATGATAAATGGCGCCAATTTCGGAACGTCCTTGACACTGCGCATGCGCAGTGGGGGCGAGGTGTGGAGGGCCTTTCAGGACATGTTTTCTTTAGTTTTAGATGCAAATTTTGGGGATTGGGGGGCAAAATTTGTGTTTGGCCCTATATTTTAAGAGTTAGCACCAGCTATGTCTGGGTCATTGGTAAGTATAAAAAATATATAAATTACTATAAATTTTTTAACTTTTTAATTATGAAAATATATTGTTCAAATTGTAATTCGAGAAAGTCTTCCTCCGATTCTCATGCTCATTGTATTTGCTGTAGTCACTGTACTCGCACTAATTCTTGTTCAGTTTGTGCCAGTTGGGATGACAAACGTTGGAGACGTGTGTCACGGTATATTGTTAGTGGTGAGAGGTCGATGCTGGTCCTCTCACCACAGGGTTACTCTCGTTTTTCAGTCTCTTTTTCAGAGGAACAAGAACAGGGTGATGTTTCCATGATGTCTTCCGGAAGTGTGTTGCCGTCGTCGCAAAACAATGAAGCGCTAGCGGGTATGTCCGCTGCGATCCAGGAGAGGAGAAAGGGTGTTGCGAGCACTATAATTTCGGATCACGCACACCCTACGACGACGGATCGGAGGATGGATCAGAGGAAGCCAGTTAGTCTGGTAGCTAGCTCGTTCAGGTCTACCCGGACCGCGAGCGAGAGAGGCCCCTATCTCTTACAACAACATCAGGTGCCAGATGTTGTGCATAACGTTCGTCAGCTGAAGCATACGTCCACCTCTCCTGTGCGGGACGCTCCGTCGCATAGACAGCTGGGGTCGGCTAGTCTATTGGCTTCCTCTTCCACATGCCAGCACTCACGACTGCACCTTGGCTTCGTGACCTCAGATATCCAGCCTGCTTCACTGACAAAGGATTCCATGTTGCCTAGGTCACTCCATCCGGTAGCCAAGGATACGAGGCCTCACCAGTCGGGACGTACTCATAAAAGGATTTTGCAAGAGGTACCGTTCCAGGAGCTTCCAGCGGCTAAACAATGTAAGACTGCAGCTCTACAGGCCTCCGTGACGGACTTGCTATCACAGATAGCGCAACTTATCACAGCATCCCAGCAACCTTCGGAAACGGTTTCAGATCAGGAACTGTCGGGGGAAACTGGGTCGGTACGTTCCTCTGCAGTGTCAGACAGGGACGACCGAGATTCGCATCTGGTCCAGTCAGATGGTGAAAGGGAATCTGCGGAGCTGAATTTTTCCCTTCTGGAACAGCAGAAGGTGGTGGTAGATTTTATCTGTCAACACCTTTCAGAGGTTGTTCCATCGGACCAGAGGGCTGCGATACCAGATAAGAGACTGATAGCGTCACTGGATACAAACGTTTTTGGCCAGACTAAGGATGATGTTCCTGAGTTTCTGGTCCAGTCCAGCAATGTCTCACGGACGTTTGAATTTCTGAATGACGCTCTTTTTATGCTAGCCTCTAAGACAGGCAAAACCAGTTTCTTATCGCAACATGCTCTACATCTGCCGTTCATCAACAATAGGAATAAATTTGAAACATCAGGAAAGGGCGTTCCGAGAGTTCCTCTGCGTTTAGACGACCAGGCTGAAGACTTGGAATTGTCCTTGCCGGCGCCTATGTCAATTCTCTCCAGTACGTTGGAGACGACAATCTTGTCTAACAGAGCCAGTTTAGACGCTTTATCATATGCAGATCACCTACCCAGAGCATTAGCGCAACGTCTCGATGGTAAAGAATTCCAGGATGGTCAAACTTCCTTGAGAGTTCTTTCTAGGGCTATCGCATTTTCCACGTATAACTCCGCCCTTTCAGTGGCAAATTTGGAGTTAGTCAGACATGATGCTGCCCTGGCTTCATCCACTAGGGTGGATTCTAAGGTGAAAAACTCTCTCCGGTTTCAGGAGAATTTCTCTTTGATGGTAAGCTTTCATTAATCTATGATCAGATTACCAAGAAAGCTTCAGATTCTCTGCTCTTCAAGTCTGTTTCTAAGAAACCGGACTCAGCAGAGAGGAGTAAGTCAGGAGCTTCTGGAGTGAGTACGTCCAAGGGAAGCTCCTATAGAGGATCTAAAAAATCCTCTAGCTCTTACTCCAGAGACCTTCAGAGTAGTGACTCAGGTAATGGACGTAATGCTGGCCAAGACAACCGGTCAGATGCCCCTAGGTCGACTGGTCGAGGTGCTGGATGGGGAGGGCATAGTTTCTCCTCCCGCAAGCCTCGCAGGTCCAGGAGGTGAAGGTCAGAACCTCTATTGCATTCCAGTGGGCGGAAGGCTGTCAAGATTTTTAACCAATTGGTTGTCAGTTACGGATGACCGATGGGTACAGGAGGTTATTTTGGAAGGTCTAAAACTGTCCTTCAGGGAAAAATCTCCGTTAACATGAAGTCAACGATGGACTCAGCTTCTGTCCAACCTTTAGAAGAGAGATTCTCTTCTATCAGAGATGCAATCTCTTCTGGAGAAGAACGCAAAAGAGGTCGTAGAAAACCAGCAGTCTGTGCTTAAGATTAGAGCGCTGTCTACAACTTGGTCTTATGCTAATAGTATTGCTATTACGGATCCGATGAAGGCTGCATACTGGTCTCAGCCTTCTATTTTCACGAATTTTTACCTTAGAAATATTGAGTCTATTTCTGGCAACCTTAGATGTTTAGGTCCGTTATCTGTTGCTCAGAATGTCGTTCACTAAACAGTTACAACTATAGTTATGCAGGCTTTCTGTTCCAGCAGTGACTCTGTCTTGCTGCCCTCTTCGTTCTGGGGTAATTGACCAAGAGCAAGGGGAAGGGGGAGGGGGATGGTGTTCCCTTATATCACCAGCTTTATAGTGAAAAGCAAGGGAATACCTCCTCCTGAGTCAGTAATTCCGAGTCGGTGCTGGGATGTTTTTAAAGTGTAATGCTAATGTCTATCTCATTTATGTAATATTTTTAAAGTGTAGCTCGGTGTGAAGAATTTGTATATGTCACATGTCATACGAACGTTAATATACAATCCTTGGATACTTTTAAATGAGTATAAAGAGTCTCATTCTGTGGACTATCTTTATTTATTGGCTTTCCTTTAAGAAATTAGTATAATGGGTTATACTGGATGTTAATAGAGATCATTGATGTTATTGTGCTCAATTTCGGATTGGTATAAATGTGTCTTTTTTATTTTGTATAAACTAGAAAGATATATGTAAATCCTTTTCTCCTTGAGGGGATAATTCTGTATATGTATATGTAATTGAGCCTATTGGATTTTCCTTTATGTCCTAGACCCTCCAGCCTTTTTTCTATTCAGCTAAGTCTGGGTCATTGGTACAGTATAAAAATATGAAAACATTTATAGTAATTTATATATTTTTTATACTTACCAATGACCCAGACGGGGATTGCCCTCCCATGAGTTGGAAACTCATATCTCCCCGCTGATCATATAACATTTACTAGGCACTGTTTGAAAGAATGAGGATTTGGCGCTAATTTTGGTACTTCCTTGACACTGCGCATGCGCAGTAGGCAAAAGTATGGAGGACCATATAGGACATTGGATTTTTTTATTTGGATTCAAATTTTGGGGATTGGGGGCTCAAAATAATTTAGAGGTAGCACTAGCTAAGTCTGGGTCATTGGTAAGTATAAAAAATCTGTAAATTACTATAAATTTTTTCATTTTCCAGGTTACACCAGTTTTAGGAATTATCAGTGTTGTTTTGATTTTATTGTTGGTACCAGAACCACCTAGAGGAATGTCTGAAGGTGGAACACACATAAAAACTACTAGTTATCTCACTGACCTCAAAGAAATATTAAAAATGTAAGTTACCAGTATTTAATTAATCTGTTATTATTCCACGATTGATGTATGCATTCAGCATTAAGTATTGCAATATAGACATTAGGAATTGTTCTTGAATCTAGATCATGTAAGAACGTACCTGATACATTATGCATCTGAGTGACATTATTTTGTGAATGACACAAAACAGTGTCAAGCAAGAAAGATATCAGACTGCTGAAGTACAAGAAAACCCCACCTTAAGTTGTTGAATCCAGTCTCCCATAATCCACCCTCAATGTGTTCTGTTTTAATATCCCCCACACAGGGAAGGGATATATTAAAGAGCTCCATTCATTCATCTATCCATCCATCCATCCATCTGTTCATCCATCCATCCATCCATCCGCACCAACAAATCAGGTTTTTGTGCCTAGTTGTTGGTACACAGCACTGTTATGTTTCTAGTCTGATTTATGTGACTAGCCACATAAAATTTGAGCTAACAATTGGTGTTTATGTGTCTAAAAATGTGGGTTATGTGGCTAAAATGGTTTATGTGGCTACTAAATGACAAAAAGTAGGTATTGTATTTTCAAGGATTTTATGTTAGGATATAGGCTAGGTTTAGTGTTAGGGTCAGTAAGCTGAAAGGGTTAGGGTTTGCTACCACCCAGGATGGATATGGATGGATGGATGCCCCTAAAAGCAGGGTTTATTTGGCTGAAATATTTGAGGAATTTAAAATGTATGGACAACCACTAACAACTCCTTTTTAAAAGTCTAATTTAGAAGGCTGGGAGCTGTATTTTAAGGGCAGAGAGATTTAACTATTCATTATCTTCCATGCAAGTATTTTTTTGTGCAGTATCGGCAAATCCAGAGGACATACTTCCACACACACATGGAGAAATGGTTAGATCCAGAGAATATATAGTATATATATTTTTGACTTTCCCTCCGACATGCTTTAAGCTACACCTTTCATATTTGGTACATGGATAAATGGTTCTGAGGTGATGATGCACGCTCAAAATTTTTTTTTCAAAATCCAAGATGGCGGAATGGCGGCCATTTTTGTTGTGTTTTTTAAGCTTTTTTTTCTCTATTTTCATATTACCACCCCTCCCACCAAAATGGTTCAAGCTACACTTTGCATATTTGGCACATGGATAGAGGGTTGGGAGGGGATGATGCACGTTCAATATTTTTTTTCAAGGTCCAAGATGGCGGCATGGCGGCCATTTTTGTTGTGTTTTTTTTAGCTTTTTTCTCTATTTTATGTTACCACCCCTCACTCCAACATGTTTCAAGCCACACTTTTTATATGTGGCACATGGATAGAGGGTTGTAATGGGATGTTGCACGTTCAATATTTTTTTTCCAAAATTCAAGATGGTGCCATGGCAACCATTTCTGTAGTGTTTTTTAAGCCTTTTTCTCTATTTTATGTTACCACTGCTCCCTCCAACATGGTTCAAGCTGCACTTTTCATATATGGTACATGGATAAAGGGGTTGTGAGGGGATTATGCACGCTCAATATTTTTGTTCAAAATCTAACATCTGTCTGTCCGTCTGTCTGTCTGTCTGTCTGTCTGTTTTTATGTTACCACCTCTCCCTCTAATATGCTTCAAGCTACACCTTTCATATTTGGTACATGGATAAATGGTTCTGAGGGGATGGTGCACAGTCAATATTTATATTTCAGAATCCAAGATGGCAGAATGGCGGCCATTTTTGTTGTGTTTTTTAAGCTTTTTTCTCTATTTTATGTTACCACCCCTCCCTCCAAATTGGTTCAAGCTACGCCTTTCATATATGGTAATGGATAAAGGGTTGTGAGGGGATTATGCACGCTCAATATTTTTTTTTCAAAATCCAAGATGCTTATATACTCTAGTGTCTTCTGTGACAAAAACACCTTATGTCACAAAAGCGCTGTAGGGGACTAATACCACCTCGGTGGTCAAACACTTGTTAAAAAAAATTTTTTTTGGCTGTTCAGTTTGTAAATTATACTGGCACAAGTGGCTGATTCAATAGGTAAAGGGTTAAAAGTGTCTCCACTAGGGCTAGGGCTGCATGGTATATCGATAAACCGATACATACCAGTATTCAAACCAGTATCGATTGGATAACAGCGTAATTGCAAAAATATTGATTTATCGTCATTATTTATTTAGCCACAATTTAATTTTCAAAATTTCTTTAGTTTTTTAACTAGTCCCAAACAAATAATATTATCCCTCTACCAAATGAATCGGCCGCATCCGCCCGGAGTAATACACAAATTGTGCTGGTGAAAAATATTATTTTTCAAAACATTTCAACAAAACCATATCATTTAACCCCTTGTTGGAACGAGCTCATCGAGCTTATTCCAACGAGGGGTCACATGATATGGTTTGTTGAGTCTTTTTGAAAAACTCGATAAACTAATATTTAAAAAAAATAAATTTTGATATCGTCTGTGTTGGGGAAAGGGTTTTCCGAACTGTCATCAAGGCATGCTGTTTTTTCCGATTGTGATGGTTCTAGTCCCGATTATGTCTGTATCTGAACAGTCTTTTGATATACCGGTATACTGCAGTATTTTTTTGAACACCGATACCGATATTCAGTTTCGAATACCGAGCAGCCCTAACTAGGAATGGCATAAATATGAAATTTCCTGATTGACTTTTGTAGAGGAATAATAGATCAAAGTCGACTTTAATCATACTCTGCAACCTCTAGAAACAACAATATTGAAAACAATATTTTTAGTCATTAGTTCCTCAGGCCGGACATTCTTTAGATATGCAGACATGCAGCATGCCTACTGCTCTCTAAGGAAAAGTCAGACTCCTGACAACCTCAGGTCCAACCTGAGCCTAGACTCAGGTTTGAACAAGAGGTGGTCAAGAGTCTATTCAGTCTAATAATTGTTGCATTGAGATTTAAGAAGGCAAACTGAGAAGGATTATTATTTGTACTCCCATACTTTTTAGAACACCAGACCTGGCATCACGTGTTGTATCCTTTTACTTCTTTCCCATGGCAATTACAATGTATTTGTATATTCTCCAGCCTCTGGCTTTTCTTATGATCATTATGGTGAGGAGAGTAATAACTAATAATTCATCAGTAAAGGAGTGAAGAAAACCCATAATCGTCGACTTTGAAATTACAGTTGATTATGAGTGTTTCAGACACTTAGTTGACGTCTCAATTAAACATGACAGGTCTAGTCTCCAACGAATCAATAACAACCATTATTCACTAAAAAATAAGGGAGTTAATGTCCTTTTTTTAGCTCACCGAAGGGGGCTTAACTTATCACCGGCCATCTGTTGTCCGGCGTCCATCGTCCGTCGTCGTGAACATTTTTCAAACGACTTCTCCTCTGAAACCACTGGTCTGACAAAAAACTTCATGTGGATATTCATTACTATATGGCAATTCATGTTTGTTCAAATGAAATGGCCACGTCCCATGGGGGCTCTGTATGGGGCATAACTCTGATAGCACCGTATGAATTATAGAAAAATTATTAAAAAATCTTCTTCTCCAGAACTAGTGGGCAAAATCTTTTGATACTTGGTATGCAGCATCTTGGTGTGGGTCTGATTCAAGTTTGTTCAAATCGACCCCCTAGATTGATATTTGGGCTCACTATAGAAACCCAAATTTGAACTTAGTGCATTTCAGGCAAATTTCTTAAAAAATCTTCTTCTCCAGATCCAGCAGGCAGAATCTTTTGATATTTGTTATGCAACATTGTGGGGTGGATCTGATTGAAGTTTGTTTAAATTGGCCCCCTGGATTCACATTTGGGCTCAGTATAGAAGCCCGAATTCGAACTTAGTGCATTTCAGGCAAATTTCTTAAAAAATCTTCTTCTCCAGATCCAGCAGGCAGAATCTTTTGATATTTGGTATGCAACATTGTGGGGTGAATCTGATTTAAGTTTGTTCAAATTGGCCTCCTGGATTCATATTTGGGCTCAGTATAGAAGCCTGAATTCAAACTTAGTGCATGTCAGCCAAATTTCTTAAAAAATCTTCTTCTCCAGATCCAGCAGGCAGAATCTTTTGATATTTGGTATGCAACATTGTGGGGTGGATCTGATTCAAGTTTGTTCAAATCGGCCCCCTGGATTGATACTTGGGCTCAGTATAGAAGCCTGAATTCGAACTTAGTGCACTTCAGGCAAATTTCTTAAAAAATCTTCTTCTCCAGATCCAGCAGGCAGAATCTTTGGATATTTGGTATGCAACATTGTGGGGTGGATCTGATTCAAGTTTCTTCAAATCGGCCCCGTGGGTTCATATTTGGGCTCAGTACTTGGTGCATTTCAGGCAAATTTCTTTAAGAATCTTCTTCTCAAGATCCAGCAGGCAGAATCTTTTGATATTTGGTATACAGCATTGTGGGGTGCATCTTATTCAAGTTTGTTCAAATCGCCCCCCTGGATTCAAATTTGGGGTCAGTATAGGAGCCCAAATTTGAACTTAGTGCATTTCAGGCAAATTTCTTAAAAATCTTCTTCTCAAGATCCAGCAGGCAGAATCTTTTGATATTTGGTATGCAACATTGTGGGGTGCATCTGATTCAAGTTTGTTCAAATCGGCCCCCCTGGATTCAAATTTGGGCTCAGTATAGAAGCCCGAATTCGAACTTAGTGCATTTCAGGCAAATTTCTTAAAAAATCATCTTCTCAAGATCCAGCGGACAGAATCTTTTGATATTGGGTATGCAGCATGCTTAGGGGGGTGAGATTCAAGTTTGTTCAAGCCAAGTCCCTGGGTTCATATTTGGGCTCACTGTGGTAGCCCGAATTATAACTTAGTTCAAAGTGAGGAATTTTCTTTAAAAATCTTCTTCTTCAGATCCAGCTGCCAGAATGTTTTGATATTTGGTATGCAGCATCTTTGGGGGGGTGAGATTCAAGTTTATTCAAACCATGTCCCTAGGTCCATATTTGGCTCATTGTGGGAGCCCGAATGATAACTTAGTTCAAAATGAGGAATTTTCTTTAAAAATCTTCTTCTTCAGATCCAGCAGTCGGAATGTTTTGATATTTGGTATGCAGCATCCTTGGGGTGGGGATGGGGGAGGGGGGGTGGGGGGGTTCAAGTTTGTTCAAGCCATATCCCTAGGTCCATATTTGGGCTCACTGTGGGAGCTTGAATTGTAACTTAGTTCGAAATGAGGAATTTTCTTTAAAAATCTTCTTCAGATCCAGCAGTCAGAATGTTTTGATATGTGGTGTGTAGCATTCTTAGGGGGGTGAGATTCAAGTTTGTTAAAGCCAAGTCCTTGGGTTCATATTTGGGCTCACTGTGGGAGCCCGAATGATAACTTAGTTCAAAATGAGGAATTTTCTTTAAAAATCTTCTTCTTCAGATCGAGCAGATGAATGCTTTTGATATTTGGTATGCAGCATCCTTAGGGGGTAAGATTTAAGTTTGTTCAAGCCATGTCCCTAGTTCCATAAAATTTGTCTCTCATGACTTCATTCCTTTGTAGTGTTGATGAACCATGTCTAACTGAATGTGACCCCAAATACTTCTTTGAACCACTTTGTTTGAATCACTTTGCCCGGTGAGCGATTAAGGCCCTTTGGGGCCTCTTGTTTTATTTTTTATGGAATTTGATAGCTTAGCGGTGTTAGGAAAACAGTAGATCCCACTTATATGTATATTTCTTAATTGAACAATCCTGTTAAGTGAATATAATTTTCAAACACCAAACTATTTACCATACATTCAGTACAAATTTGCCCTGTTAATTGAATAAACAAATTTGTAATATGTCAAGAAAATTACCAAATTTTCGTTGTTTATGAATATATTTGGATTCAGTACATCTAATACAAGCATTTAATCTATTATATCTTGTTTGACACAGCTCTGTGAGTCTGTCAAACAGGATGTAATAGAATAAATGCTCAGTTTATCTCCAGAATATAGGGAAGTGACAGGGGGCGTGGTAGCATTGCAGAAGTCGGTTCTCGTCAGATCACCCGAAGTTAAGCAACATCGAACCCATTTAGTCCTCGGATGGGTGATCGCCTGAGCGATTGATTCATACTCCTGCGCTGTGTTCATGGGCAAGACATTTAACCCCGATTGTCCATATGGGGGCATGATGACACCGTGTACTGAGGCGTACTGCATTTCGATAGTGTGCACGTCTTCAACCAATCTAACCCTGCCTGTGCTGCAGTGCGGAGTACGATGTTGGGGAGCTGGCAGCTGTTTGTCATTGCTTGGTGGTTCTCTCTAGGTACTCCAGCTTCCTCCACCCGTAAAAATGGCACGGTCATGATTAGCCATTGTGCACAAGTATGTAACCTTAAACACCAGTAAATATAAATAGGGAAGTGACAAAATCCCTGTTAATTGAGTACTCCTGTTACTTGAATAATTTTCACTGGCAAAGCTCTGTCAAACAAGATATAATAGAATAAATGCTCAGTTTATCTCTAGAATATAGGGAAGTGACAGGGGGCGTGGTAGCGTTGGAGTAACCGGTTCTCATCAGATCACCAATGTTAAGCAACGTCGAACCCGTTTATTCCTCAGATGGGTGATTGTCTGAGCAATCGATTTGAAATGACTCTTGCGCTGTGTTCTTGGGCTAGGCATTTAACCCCGATTGTCCATATGGGGGCACGATGATGCTGTGTACTGAGGCGTACTGCATGTTGATGGTGCGCATGTCTTCAACCAATCTAACCTTGCCTGTGCTGCAGTGCGGAGTTATGATGTTGGGGAGCTGGCAGCTGCTCGTCATTGTTTGTAGGTTCTCTCCTGGTACTCCGGCTTCCTCCACCTGTAAAAATGGCACGGTCATGATTAGCCATTGTGCATAAGTATGTGACCTTAAACACCAATAAATATAAATAGGGAAGTGACAAATCCCTGTTGACTGAATACTCCTGTTAATTGAATAATTTTCACTGGCAAAGTGGCTATTCAGTTAACAGGGTTGTACTGTATTAAAGCTATTGCAAAATACAATAATCCACAAAAATGAGCAGTTAGCATTATATGTAAGATAGTAATATAATATATGGTCTACATATCCAAGAGAATATCAAAATGTGAGTCAGCGAGTATACTGACAAGTAATCCTATCCACTGTAAAACACAGTGGATCACAGTGTTTCATCTTTTATCCAAGGGCAAGATAAAAAGTAGAATTTGTATCAAGTGCTACAGTACAGTCGCCACAGACTGGCCATAATCCAGTGATGTCCAGGCATGTGTTTACCAGGTAATAAAAACCATCAGAAAAATTTTAATTAATGAAGCATTGGGTTGTACCCAGTGCTTCATTAATTAAATTTTTGATGATTATTTCTATAGTTTGTGTTTGGAATCTGATATTATTGCGTCCTTGGAAATATTGTCTGCCCGTGGAAAATGACCAGTCCGTGGCAGCCGTACTGTATGCACTTCACACAACTTAACACGCCCATCACACAATCATACTCTGATAAAGTGACAGATACTTCATTTCAATTCTCATAGAAAATCACAAGCACCTCTTGAATAAATTTAATACAAGACTTAACACGACCATCCCACAATCAAACTTTGACAAAAAGGCACATAATTCATTTCAAGTCTTATAATTTAATTTAGAAAGTTTACTTGTATTATAATGTACCCTTACGTGGCAGAAATCTCCAAAATTTATGTCATTGCAATCATATAAACTTTGTCAAGTGACAGTTTTATTATTTGCAACATAGGCTATTATGTGCGATCTCAAATATTCAAGAAAAAAAAAACGTCTGAGAACAACCCATGTCACTATGACAATAACATGAGTTTCTAGGGCAATATAGGTTATTAACTACCGAATAGGAATGAATAACAGCCTGAAGGTTTACTACTGGCCCGTGACAAAGTCTCAGGCTGTTAATAAGCCAGCAGGCTGTTCATTATTCTTTATGGGCTGTTAGTAAACTGGGCCACCCAACAAAATCGTGTTATTACTATTGTTAGTGGGTGGCAGGGACCAGCCGTGAGGGCGACTAGGGTGATTATGTCGCCCTTCTAAGCCCAAAGTCGCCTAGAAAAATAGTCGGGCAATTACAAGTCGCCCTCCAAAAATTGGCCAAAATGAGGAAAGGCTGAACTGAGTGATGCGAGGTTTACATGAAAACGATTATTTTCAAAAATCGAATGTGCTCGAGTGTGATAAATGGGCATTTTAATTTGTCAAATAAACGTCTGTTTATTTGAAATCACACAACAATCAATTGTCCATTGTCGCTTTTGGCAGATTTTTTTATTTCTATTATGTTGTGTTTCAGTCGGAGCTTCAAGTGTCGAAACGAAAATAGGTGACTTACGCGACTCAACAAAATCACCCAGTTTGAAAGTAGGTTACGTCGCTTAGGATGCTGAAAATGTATACACAACGGACGTATTTTACAACACAGTATTTTCATTTCATTTTGCTGACGACTGTTAACTGTTGGGCTGTCTATTCCCAGAAAAACACAAATGGAATTGAAACACATGAAAAACAGCTTTCGTGATGACAAGAAAAGCTTTGTACAGGACACAAGTGTGCATATGGACGATCTTGAAAAGGGGTCCTCCTAAACACCGGAATGACACGAAATGACGCGGAATGACACTGGAATGCCATAAAAATGATGCAGAATGACATTTCTTTTACAAAATACCCGACCCCAGAATGTATTTTCTTCATTAACTAACAAAGTACCTCCCAAGCAACCTTCTTACATCTGGTCCTGTTCACACTTTCAGACTTAGGAAATTATTAGCTCAGTAGACTTTGGTGAAAGGCAACCACAGGAAGGTGCTGGGAGATTGGCACGAAGAAGAGGGGAGGGGTCATGAAGGAGAGGGTAGCAGTGGGGGATTTTCAGTCAATAATTACTTTGTGATTTTTTAACCTGGCACAGATGCATCAAAGACAACTGGACCTGGATTATTTGGACGTTAATGGAGGACCACAAATTGAAAATATGAAGGGGCGGCGGGGATGGTACATGAATATTCTTAATTTTCCCCACTTGCCTATGAAGTCTCCCTACATTTCTCTGCAGTCTCCTTATTTTTTCTGGAGGGAGACTTCCTCCCCTAGGCTGGTCCCTGGTGGGTGGTGGGCCTTTAATTTTAAATTGATTTTCATAAATGACCCACTGTCAACTTCCATTATTATGCCACAAATTATGGGGTTTAGCCCTTAAGGACCTGGAGATTTTTTTACATTTTTGCTATACTTTGAAAGTCTACCTCCAGTGGTTTTGCAGTTGTTTCTAGTCAAGTCTTGGCTGCCAACAGAGGCAGCCAAGACTTGCCTATAAACAACTGACAAGGTACTTAGAAAACAAGTTTTAAGTTTACTCAAACAATGCATGTTCGGTCACCTGTTCCTTTGCATTAAAAATTTATCAAAGTTGAAATTAGGTTCTTAAGGGTTAACCACCCTAGTAAACTTTGTTAATATAGCACAGAGCTCCCACTAAAGTGGTAATAATACTAACCAACAGCTCAATGGCAGCAATTACAGTTTAATTACACTATTGAACACACCCATTTCTTTTCAACCTACTCACAATTATTTACAATTGGCTGTAACGTAAGTGCAAGCCCTACTTTGGAACTAACTCAAGCTTTTAGAGAACTTTTCCAAACAAGCTGGAAAAGTAATAGAGTGCAAAAGCAAGAAAAAGATCGAAAAAAGGGTCGAGCGAGACCAGCGCTCAAAATTACAGATACTCTCTCTGCACACCTCTTGCGTTTACCGAGCGCATGTGCAACAACCGTGATGTCAATTCCTTTTATTTCCGCCATTTGTACACGGTCGGAAATTTTTGTGACTCGTGCTATACTTAGCTGTTTTCTTCGTGAACAACTTATTGTATGTGCTTTTCTGCATTTGATGTGTGCAAGTGGATTGTATCCTTTTTCAAGCTTTCAAAAATTATTATTATTTCATGCTATTTTTGATCATTGTTGCTTGTTTCTTCACACTTATTCTTGTTTTTCCCCCAGGTGTGAACACGACCTTTGTTCTGTTTTCCGTCGACGGGAAGCTTGATTCCATTATTCTCATTCATATCATGACAAAGACTATTCCTTGTACTTCTTGCTTGGAAGTGAAACATGTGGACGACTCTCATTCCACATGTGTCACTTGCAACAATTGCTCTCAGGCCCAATCATGTGGTATTTGTGGGGTTAACAAGGTGGTTCTGTCCAGAGCTAGAACTCCTCGTTCTCAGGGTAAGGGTAGCCATGCCGTAGCAGACATTTCTGTTAGAGCACGTTGTGACTCTGTCACACTGGATTCTGATCTGTCTTTTTCTGTGGCGAGTTCCTCTGCAACTGTTGACGGTGCTAGTTCAGTGATACCTGACGTGGAGTCTATAGTCTTTTTGTCTTCTGATGTCACACTTGAGGCATCTGTTTTCGTAGAGAGCTTCTCTGAGGTCAGCTCAGTAGTGACCCTCTCCCATTTGCCTCCTACGCCGTCGACAATTGCTGAGGAAGTTGTTACTACAGATCCTATTCTGCATGATGGTGGCTCTTCCATCTCCTCTGGGGATGGTATACAGTCTCGGAGGACCGAGGCTGTATCTGCTGGTGTGTCTGTGAGCTCTCAGCCTCCCCTGGCTTCGCAGCGAAGCTGTGTGGGTTCGCTGTCTGCTCTGCCTAATCTGGCTAGGTTTGCTCCTAGTCGGTTGAGCCATTCAGTCGCTTCGGCAGCGATTCCTCGCCCCTCGAGCTAGTGTGCCGACTAGCAGGATGGGGTTGGGACATTGGCATCCAGGGCCTGCTGTTCTGCAGAGGTCAGTGACAGCCTCAGTTAGCTGTCACTTTTCGGAACCTTCCTCCGGTGATTCCTCACTGTGTTCCGAGTCTGGATATTGATCGATGCTTGCCGTCGGTCTCAAAGGATGGGCATTGGGGCCGTCTGCTGCGCAGAGGCCAATGACAGATTCCTGTCATTCTTGGGACAATCCTCCGGTGTCTTCTCACCGTGTCCCAGGTCCAGCTACCGATAGACATGTGTCGTCGGTCTCTTTAGAGGATTTGCAGGCACTGAGGACCTTCTGTTCCACAGAGGTCAGTGCTGGCCCCTGGGTGTCACAATCAGGACTATCCTCTGGTGTCTTCTCACTGTCTCCCTATTCTGTCTGCCTATCGTCGTTCGACGTCGGTCTCTTCTGAGGATTTGGGTTCTTCTACCAGAAGGGTCCATTGGGAGGACACTCCGTCGGATGATGCTGCTGCTGATTCTCAGGGTGACCTGCGTCAGGCCGTTTTGGCGCTCACCCGGTTGCTTTCTGGCAACCCTCAAGTTGGCCTCCCTGTGCCTCCTGAGGCACAACCTCCTTTGGTCAGTCGCCGAGATGTCTCCCCTGGCCCCTTGGATACTACACAGTATTCACAGGAGGTTTCTGCTGGTCAGCCCGAGTTGGGCTACGTCTCCTCTGCAACGGAGGATGACGATTTTCTTGAAGGTGATGGGCCTCCCTCGTCAGTCTTGGGGTAGGCTTTGGATTTCGTCTTTGGCTTATTGCCGGACGTTCAACCTTCCAACCAGCCATCTGTGACCGTCCGGCTGTGGTCCACTGTGGAGTGCCGTAACCCTATTGAGCCTTCTAGCTCTGGGGCTTTGCGTCCTCTGCAATCGGCTCAGGTTGTTGAGTCCTTCCAGGGCTTAGACTCCAAAATGCGTTTCAAGGCCCGCAAGGGCTCTTTTCTAGAGCTGATGCTTTTCTGCCTCCATCGCGGTTTCGTGTTTACGATTCCGTCCACCAGTCTTCCAAGGGATGACTACTGTGGATGAGGATTCTTCTTTCCTCGGGTTAACTAAGCCTAAGTTGGCAGTTTTCCTGATGTTGGTAGTGGAATCTATGGTGGGCCTGTCTCGAGAGATGCTGGGTATGTTATCTCTCGCGGATCATGTCGTCGCTGCCCTGGCTGAATATTTTCCACCAGGGGAGTTTGATGATGCTCACCTTTTCGCGTTTTGTCACAGGCTGTCATGAACTTGACACACGCTCACACCTGTAACATGGCTAATTTGGAGCTGGCACTCCGGGATGCGGTGTTGGATTCTTCTCCATCCCTTCCTTCCAAGCAGCGTGCTGTTCTGAGGTCTGCTTCTTTGGTTGGACCTCAGTTGTTCCATGGTTCCATGGAAGCTGTCCATAGCGAGATCCTTCGTCATTCGAAGGACCAGCTTTTGCTGTGACAGCTGGACCAACCTGCTACTGCTCGTTCCAGGCGCGCCAAGCATCCTGCTGCATCTGCCTCGTCGGCGACTTCGGCTCCGTCTGCTCCTTCTGCTCAGAAGAAGCACCGACGTAGCCAGGCTCACTGGCAGCCTCAGACAGGAAAGTCTCAGGACTCTGTCACTTCCTGAGGTGGTGGTTTCTCCTCTCGGGGGCCTCGTTGAGGCCGCAAGTGAAGGGTCTCACCTCAATTCGCCTCCAGTCGGGGGAAGGCTGTTGCAGTTTTACGACCGTTGGACAGAGATAACGTCGGACACTTGGGTCCTTGACGTCATACAATCCGGTCTGCGACTGTCCTTCCATTGGCACCCCAGTTTATCTCGGGTGCCCCTCCCAACTCGGGTCCCTTCTTATTCTCTACGTCAGGACCTTCTGGTGCAGAAGATCGACAATCTCCTCTCCAAAGGGGCGAGGTGGTCAGGAACACCCTTTCACCGGGAGTTTACTCGAGACTTTTCTTGGTGCCATAGAAAAATGGCCAATTTCGTCCTGTCATCGATCTGAGTATCCTGAATGAGTACATCATAGCTCCTCGTTTCAGTATGGAGACTTTCCGGTCGGTTCGACGTTCAGTTCATCAGGGCAACTTTGCTGCCAGTATCGACCTGAAGGATGCCTACTTCCATGTACCCATTCATCTGGCGTCACGGAAATTCCTTTGGTTCTTGTTTTGGGATCGAGTCTATCAATTCAGAGCTCTCCCGTTCGGTTTGAACCTGGCTCCTTGGGCCTTCACCCGACTGATGTCACATGTGCTTGCTTTCCACCGTACACAGTTGGCTGTGACTTCGTCAGCCTACCTGGATGACATCCTCCAACGGCACCACGATGCTGCTGTTCTGGAGTTAGATGTCCGGCAGTTTCTTTGCCTGCTGGCGTCGCTGGGTTTCAGAGTCAATCGCGAGAAGCCGGATCTCCTTCCTTCTCAGCAATTCCATCATTTGGACAATTCGACAGTAGTGGCCTACATACGGAATCAAGGAGGCACACATTCGATTCCCATGTATCGCCTGTCTTAGGATCTTGTTCTGTTGGCGCGGGATGTAAACGCCCGGGTGTCCATTCGACACATTCCTGAGCATCTCAACGTCCTAGCAGACTGCCTGTCCCGACGCGACAGTGTCCTTCAAACCGAATGGATGCTACATCGGTCAGTGTTTCAGGCGATTTGCGAGCAGTGGGGCCGTCCTCACGGTCGACCTTTTCGCTACTCGCTGGAATCATTAGGTAGAGACCTTTGTCTCCCCCTGTCCAGATCCTCTGGCGTTTGCGGTAGACACTCTGTCCCTGGACTGGACGGGTTGGATCGGCTATGCCTTCCCTCCTGCACCGATTCTTCCTCAAGTATTAGCGAAGATTCGTGCTTGCAGTTGCAGGATCATTCTGATCGCACCATTGTCTTCACAGAGGGTGTGGATCAATCTGCTGCAGCCTCTGTTGGCCGATCGGCCGATTCTTCTACCTCTACGTCGCGATCTTCTTTCCCAGGGTCATCCTAGGAAGTATCACAACAACCTGGCGAGCCTGTCCTTTCATGCCTGTCTTTTATCATGTCCTGTCTCCGACGTAGAGGTTTTTCGAGATGATCAGTGGAGTGCATTTCTGCATCGCGGCGACATTCCACTGGCATGACTTATGCTGCGAAGTGGAAGGTTTTCTGTTACTGGTGTGCAGATCACAGTGTGGATTACTGGGATCCGTCAGTCGCTCAAATTGCAGATTTTCTGGTATATCTTCTTGACTCCAAGGGCCTCCAGCCTATTACGATTAAGGGCTATCAGTCTATGCTGTCTGACACTTTCTCTTATGTGGGAAAGTGGTGCATCGGTCGTAATCTTTTTCTCTCCAAACTCATTCGGCACTTTTCTTTGAAGAGGCCTCAAGTTTTGCGTCTTACACCCAAGTGGAACTTGGCATGGGTGTTGCACTGTTTGGAGGGGGCGCCATTCGAGCCTTTATCTGAGACCGATATGCGTTTTCTCACCTATAAGACGGCTTTCCTTCTAGCATTTGCTTCTGCTCAACGAGTCAGTGAGCTTCATGTGCTATCTGTTGATTCTGCTTTCTTCAGAAATGAGGCTAACAGTGTCACCTTCACTACTGACTGCTCTTTTCTGGCTAAGAAGCAACTTCCTGATTCGGTACCTCCTCCCATCTGCATTCGGGCTCTCCCCGCTGTCGATGGTTGGAGACCTCTTCTTTGTCCTGTTCGTGCGATCAAGACTTACATTACTCGCACTCAGTTCATTCTGATGGGTCGGAAGAGATTCTTTCTGTCTCTCATTCCTAAGAGGCAGTCTATCTCTTCCCATTCTATTTCCAGGTGGATCTGTCTTGCAGTCAAGCTAGCTTATTCCTGCTTGTCTGCTTCTGATCTTGTTTCGAACCATTTTAATGCTCATGAGGTTCGAGCCATTTCTAGAACCTGGGCATTCTCCAATTCTGTTTCGCTTCGGGATGTTATGAATGCGGCTTACTGGAGGAATGCTTCTACCTTCTCCTCCTTTTATCTCCGCCACCTATAGCAGCAATCTGAGGACCTTTTTTCTTTAGGCCCTCTCGCTGCTCAAGCTGTTGTGCACCCTCGTTAAAATTGCTGTTATCGAGGTTGTGCTTCGCTCAGCCTTGTTCTTTTCAGGTGCCTTCTCTCTATCTTCATTACAGGTTTCGCTATTATTCTCTGCCCTCCTTGCTTTTCTTTCTGCTGCTCTTGTTGGTATTGGTTATGTGAATCACCTCCTCCTATTGTTTATTCAGCCAATTGTAAACAATTGTGATTAGGTTGAAAAGAAATTAAATTTTTTAGTAAATTTTGTTTCTTATCATACCTACCACAATTGTTTACCGGAGGCCCACCCTCCTTTGGGATATCCTTGATATCAATGCCTCCCCGCTAAATCACAAACTTCTCATTGGTGGAAATACGGAATTGATGTCATGGTTGTTGCACATGCGCTCGGTAAATGCAAGAGGTGTGCAGAGAGAGTACCTGTAATTTTGAGTGCTGGACTCACTCGACCCTTTTTTCGATCTTTTTCGTGCTTTTGCACTCTATTACTTTTCCAGCTTGTTTGGAAAAGTTCTCTAAAAGCTTGAGTTAGTTCCGAAGTAGGGCTTGCACTTACGTTACAGCCAATTGTAAACAATTGTGGTAGGTATGTTAAGAAACAAAATTTACTAAAAAATTCTAATATTTTTGTATTTGATAAATGGGAGGGACAAAGCAAAAACATTCATACAACAGGCAAATTATTAAATTATTCATTGAGGTATGAAAAACTCACCTCGATCAATCCAGTCATATTCAAACAAGATGTATTTCATTAAAAAAAATTAAATTATATTTGCAGAAAAACCTATACATTATCTACATTTGGAGTCACATGTGTTGCATTTTCAACTGGTGCTTTAGCATTCTTTGCTCCACAGTACATACAGAGAGCAATAACGTCACGTGACATAATAGTTACACAGGCAGAGTAAGTATAAAATAAAATACAGTGTAGTCAGTATCTACTCAAGGAGTTTGCTTAGTGAATGGACTAGGGCTGCAACGATACGTTTTCTTAAGATATGATGCATATCATGATACGATCCCCATGATACGATACGTATCACGGTACACTCGTCAATCATCAAAAAGAGAGGACCAAGAAGCAAATCTATAGTGGTGGACCACCGGGTAACCAGGTGGTCCATCTCTGCTGATTTGCTTCTGGAGTCCTTACATTTCTACTGGGCTGGTAAGTAGAGGGAAAAGTCTAATATCCACCCACACAATGGCCAAATAACAAATCACCATGCAGTTTGGGGTTAAGCAGCTTCATTCCAAAGAAATTAGATTTCTCAAACTTCTTGACAACTGTTTCTGTTTCCTTGAAATTTGTGATTTATTGGCTCATAGTATATAAAGAAAGGTTCAAGAGCAAGCTTAATGGTTTGCGCTATTCAGTACTAACAAATACTCGAAAGCAGCGTAAATTCAGACTTCTACAATTTTAAAGGAAAACTACATATAATCAATGTGAATAGTTACCAGTGAGGCCATTTTTGAAGTGTCATTAACAGAATATAACATTTTGGCCCCACATGTATCGTGATACAGTGCAAGCAAATCGTGATACACATCATCAGAGATTGAATCATGATACATTCGTTTCATGATTAATCGTTTTAGCCCTAGAATGGGCAGACTTGGTTCAAAACATAAACACCTGCGCAGGGAATGTTTTCATTTTTTAAACTTGCATAGCAGTTGCTATACATACTGAAAAAAGTGGATCACATGTAATGAAAACAGCAGTTTTTAACTGGTAGAGTGCTGAATTATTTTTGGTCACCAAAATTTGTTCACTTTTCTGTGCATTATTACAATTTATGGGAGAGTGCCAATAGGCACTCCCCCATAAATTGTAACAAGGCAGATCCTAACAGACTAAATAATTTAACTTCAAACGTGACACGTAGAACATCCACAAAATATGAAGCCTTTAAGTTGTGGTACCGACACTTCAGAGTAAAGTCCAAATATGGGCTTATAGCAATCTATCAGTTAAATCTTAATTTCAAATAAAAATTGGGGTGTAAAGTAAATTTTGGTGCTAGTCAAAACTTGTAAGTGAATTGTGTTATACAAGGGTACCTTTATCATTTTGACTAAAGCCGCGAGATATTTTGACCAATGTTACGAGACATTTTGACCTATGTTGTGGTACATTTTTGCCAATTTTTTTTGGTGGACATTTTGGTTTTGGGAGGGTTTGACCACCACCCAAGATTACTCAGGTTATAAAACACTGGATTTAGAATCACAATTTTCAAATTTCATTTGAACTGTAGATATATTTTTATACTGTACCAATGACCCAGACTTAGCTGGTGCTAACTCTAACAAAACCAGGGCCAAACACAAATTTTGCCCCCCAATCCCCAAAATTTGCATCCAAAACAAAAAGAAATCATGTCCTAAAGGACCTCCATACTACGCCTCTACTGCGCATGCGCAGTGACGCAGATGTCCCGAAATTGGCGCCAATTATCATTCTCTGTTTGGCCCTTCATCAGTCAACATCTCACTGATCTTTGTGCTTGTAAATCTCAGTTTAAAGGATGCCAGACACGTAATTTTTGGAGAAAATGTGATTCTAAGGAGGATAGAAGGAGGAGAGGAAAAAGAAGTGACAAAAAATAATCAGGGCTGTACTTAAAATTTTTTGATGAAATTATGTTAAGTTGCCTATTTTCGAGGCATGGGCCTCTTGTTGTCATTCTTGCTAATTGTTGCACTGCTTATTCAGTGTTTCCTCTTCCCTAACCTTCTAAAGTCCCCCCTTGCAATTCTCCCATGCTTTTGGCATATTTTTGAGAAATTTCATTTCTAAAATTTCCTGGGAGAGTTGCTTGGTTACAGAATGTTTTCTGTTATTTTCCCCATAGTTACGTTTTCACCCATGGGTGTATAACGTTTGTGTTCTGCATCTTCCATCTGATGTTCTACAGATTCTCCCCTGGGAGTCTCTGTTTTGCATCAGATAGAGTGTAATTGATGACTGATTCCGGGCCAGTTTTTTCAGTGCCTGGAGTCATGTTTTCTGGTGTTTTTACACTGTTTGTTTTCATTGGCAACAGCCTTTTTTGAGGGGGGCTGTTTGTCTTTGCTGTAGTTTATCTCACTATAAGATACATTTATATTATCCGAAAGTGTCTCATTAATTATTTAATATAAATTTAAAATTTTTGACCACACTTTGCCATCGGATCCATCGGGGCTCAACGTTACTTTTCAGCAACTTGGGCTTCGCTGAAAAAATATTTTTTCAAAATTATTTTGTTTTGCAATTGTTTTTTCATTTATTAATGGATCATGTTATTATGTATCTTTGTGTCAGGGGTTTTTGCGAGTAACTAGGACTTATTGTTGTTCTTTCACAATGAAGGGACATTGTTCAAATTGTAATAGGAAGAAATCTTCCTCTGACTTTCATGATCATTGTATTAATTGTAGTCAGTGTTCTCGCATTAATCCCTGTCCTATATGTGAATATTGGGATGAGAAACATTGGAAACGTGTGTCACGATATGTTGTTTCTGGAGAAAGAGCGATTCCGGCTCTTTCTCCGCAAGGTCACTCTACTCTCTCAGTTTCTATTTCAGAGGAACCAGAACAGGGTGATGTTTCCATGTTATCTTCTTCAAGTGTGCGTCCGTCGTCACAAATGAATTCAGAGCTAGCGGCAAAAGTGCTCATGGAGATTAGACAAATGTCGTCCGCTAGCTCGCCCGGTGTAGCGTCCATTCACCGAATGGTTCGGCAGCCGGGTTCGTCCGATGCGGTCCAAGAGGAAATTTTGGGTGATGCGAGCACTATAAACATAATAGATGCACACCCAGTGACGGCGGATAGTAAGCGAGAACGGAGGAAGCCTTTGAGTCCGGTTCCTAGCTCGTCCAGGTCCAGCCGGGCCGCGAGCGAGAGAGGCCCCTCTCTCGTGCAACAACATCTGGGACCAGATGTTGTGGTACAAAATGTGTCTTTAGCGGAGCATACGTCCGTCGCTCGGGACGCTCTGTTGTATAAGCAGTCCGCAGAGACTGTTAAGGCTTCCTCTTCTCGTCAGCGCACACGACCGCACCTTGGCTGCGTGACCGCCGATATATTACCAGCTTCGCCGATGAAGGATTCTTCGGCGACCAGGTCACACCATCTGGCAGCCAGGGATTCGAGACCGATGGACTCTGGACGTTCGCATAGGAAAAGTATGCGGGAGCCATCTGATGCGGAGCTGCCCTCGGCGAAGCAGCGAAAGACTGCGCCTCCGCAGGTCTTGACGCCGGACATTCTTGTGCAGATAGCACAGCTTATCGCAGCATCCCAGCAGCCGACAGACACGGTGTTGGATCGTGAATTATCCGACGGCGCTGGGTCGGTACGCTCCGCCGAAGCATCGGGGGCGGACGACCGGGAACATCATGAGGTCCGACCGGATGGTGAAAGGGATACGGATGACTTGGAGCTATCCCTTTCGGAACAACATAAAGCTGCTGTCGACTTCATCCGGCACTTTCTCCCTCAAGTTGTTCCGTCGGGCCAGACTGCTGCGCTTCCGGACAAGAGAATTATAGCGTCATTGGACTCTGAATTATTTTTATACTGTACCAATGACCCAGACTTAGCTGGTGCTAACTCTAACAAAACCAGGGCCAAACACAAATTTTGCCCCCCAATCCCCAAAATTTGCATCCAAAACAAAAAGAAATCATGTCCTAAAGGACCTCCATACTACGCCTCTACTGCGCAGTGACGCAGTCGTCCCGAAATTGGCGCCAATTATCATTCTCTGTTTGGCCCTTCATCAGTCAACATCTCACTGATCTTTGTGCTTGTAAATCTCAGTTTAAAGGATGCCAGACACGTAATTTTTGGAGAAAATGTGATTCTAAGGAGGATAGAAGGAGGAGAGGAAAAAGAAGTGGCAAAAAATAATCAGGGCTGTACTTAAAATTTTTTGATGAAATTATGTTAAGTTGCCTATTTTCGAGGCATGGGCCTCTTGTTGTCATTCTTGCTAATTGTTGCACTGCTTATTCAGTGTTTCCTCTCCCCTAGCCTTCTAAAGTCCCCCCTGGCAATTCTTCCATGCTTTTGGCATATTTTTGAGAAATTTCATTTCTAAAATTTCCTGGGAGAGTTGCTTGGGTACAGAATGTTTTCTGTTATTTTCCCCATAGTTACGTTTTCACCCATGGGTGTATAACGTTTGTGTTCTGCATCTTCCATCTGATGTTCTACAGATTCTCCCCTGGGAGTCTCTGTTTTGCATCAGATAGAGTGTAATTGATGACTGATTCCGGGCCAGTTTTTTCAGTGCCTGGAGTCATGTTTTCTAGTGTGTTTACACTGTTTGTTTTCATTGGCAACAGCCTTTTTTGAGAGGGGCTGTTTGCCTTTGTGGTAGTTTATCTCATTATAAGATACATTTATATTATCCGAAAGTGTCTCATTAATTATTTTATATAAATTTAAAATTTTTGACCACACTTTGCCATCGGATCCATCGGGGCTCAATGTTACTTTTCAGCAACTTGGGCTTCTCTGAAAAAATATTTTTTCAAAATTATTTTGTTTTGCAATTGTTTTTTCATTTATTAATGGATCATGTTATTATGTATCTTTGTGTCAGGGGTTTTTGCGAGTAACTAGGACTTATTGTTGTTCTTTCACAATGAAGGGACGTTGTTCAAATTGTAATAGGAAGAAATCTTCCTCTGACTTTCATGATCATTGTATTAATTGTAGTCAGTGTTCTCGCATTAATCCCTGTCCTATATGTGAACATTGGGATGAGAAACATTGGAAACGTGTGTCACGATATGTTGTTTCTGGAGAAAGAGCGATGCCGGCTCTTTCTCCGCAGGGTCACTCTACTCTCTCAGTTTCTATTTCAGAGGAACCAGAACAGGGTGATGTTTCCATGTTATCTTCTTCAAGTGTGCGTCCGTCGTCACAAATGAATTCAGAGCTAGCGGCAAAAGTGCTCATGGAGATTAGACAAATGTCGTCCGCTAGCTCGCCCGGTGTAGCGTCCATTCACCGAATGGTTCGGCAGCCGGGTTCGTCCGATGCGGTCCAAGAGGAAATTTTGGGTGATGCGAGCACTATAAACATAATAGATGCACACCCAGTGACGGCGGATAGTAAGCGAGAACGGAGGAAGCCTTTTAGTCCGGTTCCTAGCTCGTCCAGGTCCAGCCGGGCCGCGAGCGAGAGAGGTCCCTCTCTCGTACAACAACAACTGGGACCAGATGTTGTGGTACAAAATGTTTCTTTAGCGGAGCATACGTCCGTCGCTCGGGACGCTCCGTTGTATAAGCAGTCCGCAGAGACTGTTAAGGCTTCCTCTTCTTGTCAGCGCACACGACCGCACCTTGGCTGCGTGACCGCCGATATATTACCAGCTTCGCCGATGAAGGATTCTTCGGCGACCAGGTCACACCATCCGGCAGCCAGGGATTCGAGACCGATGGACTCCGGACGTTCGCATAGGAAAAGTATGCGGGAGCCATCTGATGCGGAGCTGCCCTCGGCGAAGCAGCGAAAGACTGCGCCTCCGCAGGTCTCGACGCCGGACATTCTTGTGCAGATAGCACAGCTTATCACAGCATCCCAGCAGCCGACAGAAACGGTGTCGGATCGAGAATTATACGACGGCGCTGGGTCGGTACGCTCCGCCGAAGCATCGGGGGCGGACGACCGGGAACATCGTGAGGTCCGACCGGATGGTGAAAGGGATACGGATGACTCGGAGCTATCTCTTTCGGAACAACATAAAGCTGCCGTGGACTTCATCGGGCACTTTCTCCCTCAAGTTGTTCCGTCGGGCCAGACTGCTGCGCTTCCGGACAAGAGAATTATAGCGTCATTGGACTCTGAATTTTTTGAGCGGTTCAGGGACATCGCTCCCGAGTTTCCGTCGCAGTCCAATAATGTTGCTAGAACATTTGAATTATTGAACGACGCTATATTTAAACTTGCTTCCAGGACGGGAAAGCAGGTTTCTTGTCCGCTAATACTCTCAACCTGCCTTTCATTAATGCAAGGAATAAATTCGATACGGCAGGACAGGGTATACCGAGAGTTCCTCTGTGTATGGACGATGAGGCGGAAGACTTAGAGCTATCATTACCGTCGTCAGCTTCTATTCCAACCGCGGTGTTGGAAACAGCTATTGCGTCTAACAGAGCCAATTTAGATGCCTTATCTTACGCAGATCACCTTACTAAGGCGTTATCACTGCACCTTCAAGGGGAAGAGTTTCAGGATATACAATCCTCTTTAAGACTTCTTTCAAGGGCAGTAGCTTATTCCACGTGTAACTCCGCCCTTTCAGTGGCAAATCTGGAGTTGGTTAGACGTGACGCAGCCCTAGCTACATCCACACTAGTGGATTCTAAGGTGAAGAACTCTCTTAGAGTCGCTTCGGTCTCAGGAGAACTTCTCTTTGACGGCAAGCTTTCCGCTATTTATGATAAAATTAAAAAGAAAGCTAATGATTCTCTGTTGTTCAGATCGGCTCCTAAGAAGTCGGATACAGCAGACACGAATAAGACAGGCACTTCTGGGTCTAATGCGCCCAAGAGAGGTTCCTATAGAGGTTCCGGTGCGTCCTCTTGGTCTTATTCGAGAGACCGTCAGGATAGCGACTCTCGTTCGGGACGTCCTTCAGGCCGGGACAATCGGTCGGATGCCCCGAGGTCGACGAGGCGAGGTGCGGGTCGTGGAAGACGTGGTTTCTCCTACCGCAGGCCTCGCAGGTCCAGGAGGTGATGGCTTAAACCTCTATCGCATTCCGGTTGGCGGAAGGTTGTCGAGCTTTTCACAAGAATGGGCGTCGATTACGGACGACCCTTGGGTGAGAGGAGTGACTTCGGAAGGTCTAAAGATATCCTTCAAACGAAAGCCTCCATTAACTCGAAGTCCAAAGTGGACTCATCTTCCATCAAATCCACAGAAAAGAGACGCTCTGTTATCAGAGGTGCAGTCTCTTTTAATGAAGAACGCGGTAGAGGTCGTAGAAAACCAGGAATCCCCGGGATTCTACAGCCATCTGTTTCTGGTTCCGAAACCAGATGGCTCGTTCCGTCCAGTCATAGATTTGAGCTGGATAAACAAGCTGATCGTCGCTCCGAAGTTTTATATGGAGACGATTCGATCGGTCAGAGCGAGTATTCGGGTGAACGATTATGCAACGAGCATAGATCTCAAAGATGCGTACTATCACGTCATGGTACATCCGACATTCCGAAAGTATCTACGCTTCGCAGTCCTAGGAGTGGTGTATCAATTCCGGGCGATGTGCTTCGGATTGAATCTAGCACCCTGGGCTTTCACTCGGGTAATGAACTCGGTAATGATCTACTTCCGAGCTCATTTGTCTGCGGTAACGTCGGCCTACCTGGACGACATTCTTCAGAGGTACGGCAATGAGTTAACGCTTCAGAACGATGTTCAGAATCTTCTTCTATTGCTCCGACGTCTCGGTTTTATAGTAAACGAGGAGAAGTCGGATCTGGTGCCGTCCAAGTCATTCACTCATCTGGGAATGAGCTTCGAGACGCACAACAATCTCGTTCGTCTGCCGTTAACCAGAGCGAAATTAGTCAGTTGTTACGCTCGCTATTGTCTGCACGCAGACAAAGTCACGGCGAGAGAATTTATGAGACTGATAGGTCTGTGCGGAGCCGCCGCGGATCTCATTCCGATGGGGCGGTTACGCACACGTCCTCTTCAAATTTTCCTGACTCAGAATTGGAGTGTGAAAATTCATTCGCTCGATGTAGACGTTCTCTTGTCAGATCAAGTGAAACAAGAGATACAGACTTGGGCAAACATTCAGTGGTTAACTCAAGGAGTTCCGCTGCAGTTGCCGGATCCGAGTTTTACCGTTATGACGGATGCCAGTCAAACAGGTTGGGGTGCATCATTAATCCCAACGGATTCGAGATGCCAGGGTCTTTGGGATCCGCAATTCCTGTGCAAGCACATAAACATCAAGGAAATGATGTCAATTTGGCTTGCGTTACATCACTGGATGGACATTATTCACGATGCTCATGTCCAAATCCTATCCGACAATACGACAGTAGTGGCGTATATACGGAATCAGGGAGGCACTCATTCAGTTCCGTTGTTCAATCTAACGGAAAGAATCCTTCTGTTTGCGTTAGAACATCACGTTCTTCTTTCGGTCCGTCACATACCGGGTCGTCTGAATGTGCTAGCAGACTCCCTTTCACGAAAGGGTCGCTTGTTGCCGTCGGAGTGGACTCTCAACAAACAAGTATTCAATCAGATTTGCTACCAATGGGAACGGCCAATGATAGACTTATTTGCGACACATCTCAACAATCAGTTGCAGACGTATGTGTCTCCGTGTCCGGATCCAAGAGCTTTTGCAGTAGACGCTCTGTCGATCCCTTGGGACGGAATGATAGGATATGCGTATCCTCCAGCGCCGTTAATTCAACAAGTATTGCTAAAGATAAAACAATCTCAATGCAAGATTCTGTTGGTAGCATCTCTGTCGCCACAGAGACCATGGATAAATCTACTCAGGTGTCTGTTGTGGGACCTACCGCGGAAGCTTCCTCCACGGGAGGATCTTCTTTCGCAGGGGAAATCGTGCCAACTCCATCACAACCCGCAAGGTCTCAACCTTCACGTTTTTCCATTGTGCGGTCCTTCTTGCATGGCAAGCACTTTACAGGACGAGCAGTGGACGCGATTTCTAACTGTAGGAGGACCTCCTCTTCGCTAAACTATGCGGCTAAGTGGAAGGTTTTTCGTCGTTGGTGTAGGGATCATTCTGTAGATATATTCGATCCCTCTATACCAGACATTGCAAACTTTCTAGTATACTTGTTTGACGAAATCAGACTGCAGCCTGTTACTATAAAGGGTTATAGATCTATGTTATCTGATACCTATGCACATCATGATAGTTTACAAATTGGATCTAATGTCTCTTTATCGAAGTTGGTTAGAAACTTTTCGATAAATAGACCCAGAACTCTTAGATTAATTCCTAAGTGGAATTTAGCTTGGGTTCTCCTTAAATTGAAGGAAAAGCCATTTGAACCTCTTGGGACAGTAGATTTCAAATTCTTATCTTATAAGACAGCTTTTCTCTTAGCTTTCTCTTCTGCCAGAAGAGTCAGTGAGCTTCATGCACTATCGGTGGATGATTCTCATTATCGTAGTGTTGGGAACACTATCACCTTCACTACTGATGTGGGTTTTTTAGCTAAGAATCAGGCTCCTAATAAATATCTGGAACCTATTGTTATTAAGGCTCTTCCGTCTTCAGACGGGCGTAGGCCTTTACTCTGTCCTGTTAGAGCACTACGTATCTATAAACAGAGATCTCAGTTTATCAGAAAGGGACGGAAACGTTTCTTTCTGTCTTTGATGCCTAATAGAAAGGACATTTCAGTCCATTCTATTGCTAGATGGATTCAGTTAACTATCCGTACTGCTTATGAAGATTTATCTTCTTCTCAGCAGTCTGTGCTTAAGATTTCTGCTCATGAAGTAAGAGCTCTTTCTACTTCCTGGGCTTATGCTAATAGTGTTGCTATTACAGATTTAATGAAGGCTGCTTATTGGTCTCAGCCATCCACATTTACGAATTTTTATCTCAGAAATATTGAGTCCATTTCTGGAGACCTGCATTGTTTAGGTCCGTTATCTGTTGCTCAGAATGTCGTCCACTAAACAGTTGCAACTATAGTTATGCAGGCTTTCTGTTCCGGCAGTGACTCCGTCCGGCTGCCCTCTTCGCTCTGGGCTATTTGACCCAGGGCAAGGGGAAGGGGGGGGGGGGGGGGCGGGTGTTCCCTTAGGTCACCTGCTTTATAGTGAAAAGCAAGGGAATGTCTCCTCCAAGTCAGTATTTCTGAGTCGCTTCCGGGATGGTTTTAAAGTGTAATATTAATGTTTAAATTCATTCATGTCTTATTTTTAAAGTGTAGCTCGGTGTGAAGCATTTGTATATGTCAAGTGTCAATTGGGCTTTAATATACAATACTCGGACACTTTTAAATGATTATAAAGAGTCTCAATTCTCTGGACTACTTTATTTATTGGCTTGCTTTAAAAATAATTAGTATAAGGGTTATACTGGATGTTAATAGAGAACATGAATGTTATTGTGCTCAATTATTAAGGGTAGTGTATCTTTCTAATTTAATATTAAATAAGAAAGATACATGTAAAGCCTAATACTCCTTTTCTCCTTAAGGGGTTACCTCTTTACTATATAGTTGAGCTTATTGGATTTTCCTCTATGTCCTAGGCCCTCCAGCCTGTTTACTATTCAGCTAAGTCTGGGTCATTGGTACAGTATAAAAATGTTAAAAAATTTATAGTAATTTATATATTTTTTATACTTACCAATGACCCAGACGGGGATGGCCCTCCCTGGAGTTGGGAACTCTTGCCTCCCCGCTGAGTACATAGCGCTGACCAGGCACTGCCAGTAAGAATGATAATTGGCGCCAATTTCGGGACGTCTGCGTCACTGCGCATGCGCAGTAGAGGCGTAGTATGGAGGTCCTTTAGGACATGATTTCTTTTTGTTTTGGATGCAAATTTTGGGGATTGGGGGGCAAAATTTGTGTTTGGCCCTGGTTTTGTTAGAGTTAGCACCAGCTAAGTCTGGGTCATTGGTAAGTATAAAAAATATATAAATTACTATAAATTTTTTAACTTTTTTGATCATCAATTTTGAGCAAAAATTTTCACTACTGAACTGCATAAATTTATATTTATTGATAACATTTTCCTAAATGAATACCCTTCATGTACTTGTTGGAATCAACAGTTATCTACATTTTGTTAACAGGTGTAGAATTAGGCACATGTGGCTCAAAAGTATTATAACTTTCAATTATGGGACTTGCACAAATTTCCCAGAAGGGTAATACTGATAGTCATGGTTTCAGACTCGGTGTAACGTTTTTATGTGTCGTGAATACCTGTCCTCTTATCTGACAGGACTGTAAGTGGTAACGTGAGGAATTCATTTAAATAAAAACAGGACAAATCAGTATGTATTATCAATCTTTAGAATTAGAAAAGTATGTGCAATATGTTAGTTAAATTACTGTCAAAGTGTCTGATAAAATTGCAAACCGAAAGTAAACATAGTATGCATGTAGCTAGTCATGCATAAATGTTTGTCATTTGTAACCAACAAAATGTCAATGTCAGTGAGCTCTGGTAAACAAGATTGAATTAGTTAAATTCCTTATTTCCTAGTTGCATTAGGCTATTAGAAAAAAAAAATTCTTGTGTCTCAGGCACCTCCCTCGTCATAAAAAATCTGCCAGGTCCCCTTTTTTTCACCTTCAAATCTCTTCAATTACACTGTTTTGCACTTGTAGGACAAATATTTAACCATCTACACCTTGTTTGACGGAGCTCACAGAGCTCCATCAAACAAGATATAGTTGGTTAAATTTTCAACTGCATTATGGGAAATTTTCACTGATGAAACTGTTGGTTTGCCACATCATATTGTAAGTAGTTGAATTTTCAGAACTGTTTTGTGAATAAATAAAAAAGAAGTCCCTCCCTCATCCTAAAGCTGACGAAAAATTACCCGAGGAGCAAGAATTTTTTTTTTTTATAGGCCTATTGTGCAAATTTTCTTCTTGAAATTTTATCTTTTTGTAAAAATCTTAATGCAGTCATATTTTTGTCCGTGTAAGGTTCTTGAATGAGTATGAAGAATGAGCTCACATATCTGGAAAAAGTATGTAATTTTATTTCCTGGTAAGGCTATTAGAAAAAAAAAAATTCATGTGTCTCAGGCACCTCCCTCGTCATAAAAAATCTGCCTGGTCCCCTTTTTTTCACCTTCAAGTCTCTTCTATTACACTGTTTTGCACTTGTTGGACAAATATTTAACCATCTACACCTTGTTTGACGGAGTTCACAGAACTCCGTCAAACAAGATATAGTTGGTTAAATTTTCAACTGCATTATGGGAAATTTTCACTGATGAAAATGTTGGTTTGCCACATCATATTGTAAGTAGTTGAATTTTCAGAACTGTTTTTGTGAATAAATAAAAAAGACTTCCCTCCCTCATCCTAAAGCTGACAAAAAATTACCTGAGAAGCAAGAAATTTTTTTTTATAGGCCTATTGGGCAAATTTTCTTCTTGAAATTTTATCTTTTTGTAAAAATCTTAATGCAGTCAGATTTTTGCCTGTGTAAGGTTCTTGAATGAGTATGAAAAATGAGCTCACATATCTGGAAAAAGTATGTAACTTTATTTCCTGGTAAGTGCCCCCCCCCCCCCATCCCCCCTCCCATAACAGAATCAGTAACCCATCTCCAGCAACTCATGTGGAATAAAAAGGCATGCAGTGGAGAACTTTTGTTTTGGAAAATTAAACCAAACATTGTTGGTGTTGTATTTATAGAGAAAATGATTACAACTCTATGCTCTAAAAATCAGTCAGAAAAAGCACAATCCAGACTACCAGACTAAGTTTGATCTGTTCTTCATAAACTCATAATCAACAGTTTGAGAACCCAAATCAAAAACTGATTAGCACACTCCAATGTACAATAGGGACACTTCTTGCATGTATTATATTTTGGCTGAAAGTGAGATATGCAGTAAGTACTTTCAACAATAAATCGTTCCAGAGAGTTGTGACTTTACTCCCACACAGTTATCTACAAAACATTGTAGTGAACAACTTTTTTGACCCTTAACTGGTAGAGTGCTAGAAGTCACTATCACGGTTTTGATATGAAGAGCAGATACCCCAGTCTAAAGGTGTCATATTCTGTGGATGTGCTTCATATTATCTTAGAAGTGATATTCCTTAGTCTATATTGGTTTGTTTTGTTACAATTTGTGGGAGAGTGCCTGTTGGCACTCTCCCATAAATTGTAACAAGGCAAAGACATGTGAACAAATTAATGACCAAAAATAACTTAGCACTTTACCAGTTAAGGACCTGGACAAGTGTTCTGCTGAATTCCCACCAACCTACAGCCTTTATACATCCAGAGGTTTAGCAGTGATTTCTAATTACAGTCTTGGTTCCCTGTGACTGTAATTAGAAACCACTGCCCAGATAATTTGCATATTGTCAGCAGAAGCCCTTCATGATGGCATGTTAAGAGCACCTGTTCTCAGGTTGTAAAAGTCAAAAATAAGCCTTTGAAAATTAAAAAAAAAAACTCTTAGTCCAGGGTACATTGCAAACATTTGTTGTTAGTCTTCTATATCCCCTTCACTGCCCCGTCTCACCACCACACCCATCTTTAGTTTAAATAATAAAAATTGTAGATTTACAGTCACTTATCTGAAATTATGATTATGAAGTTTATTGACATGGATCCACTCAGATAATTTTCAAAACCTATATTTAGACAGGCAAGTAACATAAAGTACATGCTGAACAGAAAACTTCCCTTCTTGATCAAACCAAGGGCATATTTACCTACCATTACTATTGGCCACACATTGCTAAGCTAGCTCATTCAGAGAATCAGGTCAAACACTTAAGGTTGAACCCACCAGACACCCAAAATTAAGCTGAATACAAAAATTAAGAGTCTATGTATAGTCTTTCATACATGATGTCTGTGTATGCACAGAAATCCATTAATTGCTGACCATATATGTATATGATGAAGGAGGAAACAATATGTTAAAATCTCTAGGCCTATTTGGGCACTTTCAGAATCTATGACAAGAATGAAATTTACATTTTTATGGGAATTAAAAACGTTGATTCTCATTGTTTCCCTCGTGAAAATCATTTGTAAGAATCAATTCTGATTCTCACATGAATTTTAATTTTAAGTCCTTGTGGCATAAGTTATGTATGTTGAGCTGGGAGGTTTAATTTTTAGCTCAACTTGACAAAGCCCAAAACCCGAAAACCTTTAGCACAGTCTAAAGGTCGTATTTATGAAGGGATTTTACTGTAACTTGGTAGGATGACTCTGTATAATGTCTAGATGAGCATGTCCCCTTTTGGTCATGATCTGTCAACCATGACAGCTGCCCAAGCCCGAAACCCGCAAACTTTTATCACAGTCTATAGGTCGTATTTAATATGGAGAGATTTCATTGTAACTGGGTAGGATGACTCTGTATGATGTCTTGATAAGAACATCCCCTTTTGGTCATGATCGATCAGCTGTGACTGCCACAGGGGCCCAAAGCCCGAAAAACTTTAGCACAGTCTACAGGTCGTATTTATGAAGGGATTTCATTGTAACTTGGTAGGATGACTCAAGATAATGTCCAGATGAGAACTTCTCCTTTTGGTTGCGATTGTTCAACTGTGATGGCTGCCTGAGCCTGAAAACCTTTAGCACAGTCTACTGGCCATATTTATGAAGGGATTTCATTGTAACTTGATAGGATGACTCATTTTGGAATAATTTCACTGTAAGTTGGTTGAGATACATTAACTGTGGGGGCCACATTAACCCACCCCTCAATTCTTTAGTACAGTCTACACCTCAAATTATTTTTATTGAAAACATTGCATGCAGGGAACAGAAATTAACATATTTTCAATTATCAAAATTCTTGTCATTTCATAATGCTTTCATAAACATTGAACATTATGCTTTTCATCGAACACAACACACAGTCAAGTTAAGCTACACTGTCATTGATACTTTCATTCTGATTCAGTTTCGGTTTGGTTTTCGGGAAAAACCTTCGTTTCCATTCAGTTTTTTATGTGTTGAGAACATATAGTAAATAACACTTCAGGCTCCTAAACTTGGAAAATTCTGAAATAGTTTGCACTCACCACAAAAAGCCCTGTCTGTTAGTATCTGCATTGGGTTCAGCCTAGCTTCCCTTTGATCATTCTTAGGGATTCTAGTTGATCAATTACTAAACCTATTGATTAACCCTTTACCTAACGTAACGGCCAAAACCAGCCAGCGCTATTCTCAAAAATTGCCATTTAATTTTCATTATTTTTTTCATTTTTTGTCTCAAAAACATAGGTTATGACCCCTCGATGGAACGAGCTCATCGAGCTCGTTCCAACGAGGGGTCATAACCTATGTTTTTGAGACAAAAAATGAAAAAATTGGTTATTCAAGAATTATTTTTGCAAGTGTCGTCTGCTTTTCAGGTTAGGTAAAGGGTTAAAAAAAAACCAACATAAATTAAGGTACAAATGGATAAATTTAATCTAATCTATGTTATGATCTCATTGTCATATTTTCTCCCTTATTGATACCTCTGGTGGACAAGTCAATAAGGGAGAAAATGTGACAATGAGAATATGGCATATTTGCTCCTTTGCTGGATAGACTATATGATGAGGGTCCATAGGGGTCACTAGTCCAGTTGCCTTCCAGTAAGATAGTTTGATTAGTTTATTCACAAACACAGTAAAGCCATTCGGCTAGTTTTTGCTGGGTTTCGCAGTTTAGTTTTGTAGTTTGCCATAAAAACCAGAATCAAAACTGGAAAACCTCAAAAATGCAAAGCTCTAGCTTAACCCTTTACCTAACCTGACGACACTTGCAAAAAAAATTCTTGAATAACTAATTTTTTTCATTTTTTGTCTCAAAAACATAGGTTATGACCCCTCGTTGGAACGAGCTCGACGAACTCGTTCCAACGAGGGGTCATAACCTATGTTTTAGAGACAAAAAATGAAAAAAATAATGAAAATTAATTAGCGAATTTTGAGAACAGCGCTGGCCGGTTTTGGCCGTTACGTTGGGTAAAGGGTTAATGTTGTTGAAGCATGATGCTAGAATATTTGATTTTATATGTTTGGAATGATAAAAAAAATGGATTTTTGCATGCTTTCACAAACTAGATTCATTTAAAAACATTTTTAACATGCTATCATAAGACTGTTGTTAACTGGTAGTGTACTGGAAGCCCATATTTGGGCTTTATTCTAAAGTGCAGGTGCCACAATTTGAAGGCTTCATACTCTGAAGATGTGCTTAAGTCTGTGTGGATTCGCAATGTCACAGTTTATGGGAAAGTGCCTCTAGGCACTCTGCCATAAATTGCAACAAGGCAAAGAGAAGAGAGAAAATTTTGACTACCAAAAATAATTAGGCAATGTACCAGTTAATAAATTCTTTGTCTTAGTCTATCTTTTGTTCTGATAGATAGATGCAAAATGCACAAATTATTAACTGTTAATTATCTGCTGGCAAGTATCTCTGCTCAGCATCTAATTTCTAAAAAAATTCAAGTTACAGATGCACTAATACTTTCAATTCAGGTACTGTACTTGGAAAAGCTGAATGCACAATTTTTATCTAACAATCATATCATAATGTGTTCTAATTCCATATCATATAGATGACTTATTTCTGGTAACGTGACTGGCTATCATAACAGTCGCATGAAAATATTCTATGTGCGTTTCAGTGATCGACTCAGATGATCGCTCACAAAACAAAACAGAATTCCTTACTTTTTGCAACAGAACTATTAATAGTCAATGACACCCTCCCCCCCCCCCCCTCCCACACACACCCCATAATAAATAGAAGCTGCACAATTCAATATTACACTTAACCGGTTCCTGGGGATGTGCACATGTCACGCACTCATAAATGCAATTTTGTCATCATCGGAAGTGACACTGAGAGTGAATAATTTGACAACACAACTTTGAAAATTGTGGTGACCTCAGTTTCTCATTGTTTGTTAGAGTGCACACCAATACATTATAGTTCCATAAAATATGGGTTTTTTTTTTTTAATTTTCTTGCCCAAACTGTGTTAATAATTTCTGATTTAATCTGTTTATGTGACAGAATTGTTAGATAAATGAATTATCATGATAATGTGCATGTCCTGTGATTTGCATCAGATTCTCAGTGGTGTTCAAAAACGGGATCACAACTTGCCGGCAAAGCCGGCTTATTGAGATCCCATTATGGACATCATCTCAAATCTGATACAAATCACAGGTCATGCACATAATCATGATAATCTGTATGTATAAAATTCTTCTTCCACATTAGAACAAATTTAGACCCAAGGCCCTGAAATGTTTTATGCCCTTAGGACACACCACACCAAAGGATTATTTGATGCCTTATGAGCTGCACTTTACTTAAAATTTTCTTTGTAATCAGATTAGTGCTTTTAAAGATGGCCAGGGCCTTCACATGCACATGTATGCATGCGGCATCCATGTAAACTCAGTGACATTCAGAACTCCATCACTGAATCTGCCAAGCGATTATAAATGAAAAGCCATGGTCAGTTTTCACCACTAATAATCAGCTGCAGTATGATGAATACAGTTAACCCTTTACCTAACATGAAAAGCAGACGACACTTGCAAAAAAAATTCTTGAATAACTATTTTTTTTATTTTTTGTCTCAAAAACATAGGTTATGACCCCTCATTGGAACGAGCTCGACGAGCTCGTTCCAACGAGGGGTCATAACCTATGTTTTTGAGACAAAAAATGAAAAAATAATGAAAATTAATTGTCGATTTTTTAAAATAGCGCTGGCCGGTTTTGGCCGTTACGTTGGGTAAAGGGTTAAGGAATTGGACTTCAAACCGAAATATCTACAGTTCGATCCCCACCAGGTGTAACTGCATTGTGTCCTTGGGCAAGCACTTCATCCCAATTGTTCATGTGGAGGCACAGCAGGCCTCATTATTTCAAAAATCAAGGGAAACCATATTTCGTTTCCGTCATTTTGCATCATGGGAAACGACCGATAATGGTTTTCCTGTTCCGTCAAATGTTTGACTGGGTAACGATTTTGACAATAGGCCCTAATAATCAAATAGTTTTAAAATCATAATGCAGGTCTTCTGTCATGTTTATAGTTTCCCACGTTGTGTCTTTCTGTCACAAGGTCGATTAAATTAATGGGTCTCGTGACAGAAAGACATTACGACTTGGGAAGAAAAAGATGGGTTCAGTCTAGGGGCCAATTCAGAAATTTGGAAGCCAAATAGCAGAAATCAGAAATAAAATTTCAAGTATATATCTTTCGTCAGAAAAAAAGAATAAATTAAGCCACTGTTAAGTGACTGCATGGGGGATGTTTTATGTCTGGAACCCCAAACCAGCAATCCGCAAGAGAGACTGCAATACTGGCATCTCAAACTTCGCTTGAGGTGAAAAGGTTTGTTCTGGTGTGACTTTTCAGCTTAACGACACTGCAATGGTGACCAACGTGACCTTAAAGGCTGTTAGACCAAAACTCAATAAAAATTTGAAATGTTTGTGATTTCAAAGTCTGAGACCACTTATATTATTTAAAATCAGCCATGGAACAAAGCAAATTAAATTTGGTGAGAGATATGGGGCATCACTTATGGCGAAAGCCCTGTCAACGATTTCAAAAATAGCTGAATTCTTTGATAGCTAATTTGATTACCTCCCTTACTAGACTATAATTAACTGTCTACATTACAGACATTTTTATGCTTCTGGTGAGTTCATTCGCACAGTCGTCACATCCCAATACCAGTTCAGAGTTGGTTGAGTGGTGGATGAAGGACTTTACGAAAAACTGTGGGGCCGGGGCAAGGGGGGGGGGGGGGCACAACTAAGTTTACCGGCGTGTTCTGTCAACCAAATTTTGAAATTTAATCCGAAAAGATGTGATTACCTCGCACCCGATTCAGGGAAAAATTAGTGGAGGGGGGGGGGGGGAGGGGGAGGGAGAGCACTCCAAGTGCGCTGATGCCGGGATGATTCGTTACCATGAAATATCCAGCCCTGCATGGGGGCGCTGTGTTCTAAGGTGTACTGCATGTTGTTGGTGCACTTTTTTTCAACCAAACCCTGCTTGTGTGAAGTTAAAATGTTGGGGAGTCGTGCAGTTGCATGCCATTGCTCATTGGTTCTCTTTGGGTACTTTGTCTTCCTCCACTCGTAAAACTGTCTGAGGTGACCTTGTCTGTTGAAAGTGTCATTAAACTCCAGTAAATAAATAAATAAATAAATAATTTACTAAATGCCCAATTATTTGATGTCTACAATGAATATGTGTGATTGACTTGAAACAAAGTATTAATTTACAGGCCCAATAAGACTTATGAATAATTTTTTTTTTCAAATTGTAGTGTCAGTTACAAGTTTGGTATCATCACCTGTGCTGCTGGTTTTCTTGGAGTAGGAATAGGAGTTGAGACAGCTAGAAGATACAAAAAAATAAATCCCAGAGCGGATGCAATAATTTGTGCATTTGGGATGATAATGTGTGCCCCATTTTTATATGTTTCTTTAGTTTTATCAAGAATTAATACAATAGCCACATGGGTAAGTATTATACTGTAGAAAGCCATTCAAAAAATGGACTTGTTTCTCAACAGTTCACCTTTAAAGGCCCATTTTCTTCCGACTTTTATGACCTTGGAACAGGTGCTCTTAACATGACATCATGAGGGGGGTCCTGTTGACAACAGATAAAATAGGTTAGGCAATGGTTTCTTGTCAAGTCTTTGCTGCCTGTTAAGGCAGCCAAGACTTGACTAGAAATCACTGTTAATCCACCGGGTGCATAGAGGCTGTGGTCTGGTGGCAATTCAGGACATTTGTCCAGGCCCTCAAGTGTTAAAAATAAAATCTACTGTCGAGGGAGGGAAATGGAAAGGAAAGGGTATTCATGGGTTGAAAGCACTGATCTCTATACAACTGGATTGCTGGAATGCACACTGGTCACATATAGAAAAGTATCTTAACCGCTGCCATCATGGGGGGGTGGGGGGGGGGGGGTGGGGGGGGTGGGTAAGGGAGAGGAGTTGCCATAAATAAACAGTGCTCAACAACAACAAAATTCTTGAAGGTTTTCATTTTCATGGTGCCTCGCAATTTCTGATTGCTTTTTAACCCATGAAGCCCCATTTCTGACTTTTACGTCCTCAGAACAGGTACCCTTAAAATGCCATCCTGAGGAGATCTTGCTGAAAATAGACATATTACCTTGGCAGCCAAAACTTGACTAGAAGTCACTGCTTAGCTACTGACAATGTGCAGGTGGTGGTTCAAAGGGGTATTCAAGAAATTTGTCCAGGCTCTTAAGGAGTAAAGAATATATTTTGATGATGCTGTGAAAAATGAATATGTTAATGCTTTGCACATTTTTTGATTGACTTAGGATTGGTAGTTTGAGTGGCAATGGTTTTCGCTGGTGTTTCAGCAATCCAGTTGTGTAGAGATAAGTTGTAAGCAGCTGGTGAGGAACAGTGTGGATCTAGGCCCCGTGCTACTGCACCTTCACTTTAACAGTGTTTTTGATTTTTTGGTGGACAGCTAGTCAATTGGAGGAAACTAATGGACCTGGAGAGAACCATCGGGCAGTACGGAGCCATCAGACTCTCCATTGTACTAATAGTCTGCAGTGGAATTTGACCCTTGGTCACATTAGTTGAAGGCTCAATGTTCCCCAACCCTCCCACTCTCTAAGGGTTGGGTAACATTATTCTAAGCTTTCCACTGGAAGATTTAGATGGTGTCATTAGTGTCACATGATCTAGTCTGAATAAAAAACATATACTGACCCCAAACATAGTTTGTAGTCTTGTCTTTGGTCAAAGGCATGCCTGGAAATAAGCAGACTGTCATCTGCAGAATGAGGTCCCCTGAGGGTGAATTTGGTAATGATACCCTGCACAGCAGGGTAGCATTACTAAATTTATCCTCTGTGAACCTCAATCTGAATCAGGGTCTCAGGCCTACGTGCAAAGAGGTAACCAGAGGATAAGTCTCAGGCCTACGTGCAAAGAGGTAACCAGAGGATAATTTGGGTGATTTTAGCCCACTATATGGGAAGCATCAGCAAATTTCACCTGCTGGGAACTTTATTCTGCAAATGACAGATTGCTTATTTCCAGGCTTGGTCAGGGGTGATAGTTTTCAGGCTTCCCAGTGTTGACATGAATTTTGTGAGTATATACAAATGCTAATTTGTAATTTAAGAAATTACACGGGGCTGTTATTTCTAATTGAAAAATAACCTTCAGTATTAACTATTTTCTGTTTTAAAACACAATGATTGTGATATACTGTTGGAATTGGCTCATTGAACCAATTTTTATTTGCCACTACCTGTGCTTTTTTTCCAAATTTACTGTAGGCTTAATTTATCTTATGGGTGCAAGACCAAATGAGAGCTGGAAAACAAAAATAATAGTAGCGGGGGAGGAATTCGCTAGAATTGTGCACTTGGTGATACCTTCCTGAAATTTGGCATGATGTAAGGGTAGGCATCAGAGATTTCAAAATCGATCGGCTACAAGTTGGCACCATCCTCTAGCCACCACTAGCAGCGAAATCCAAAATGGCCGCCAAGCGGATCGAAAAAAAGCTATTTTCGCCGATCGCACAACTGAAGCTCCAAACCTAACACCATACATGTGCTGTAATTGATGTGAATGATGGAGTGAAGCCCTTGGAACAAGTTGGGGGGAAGATTAATGGATAATGGGATCAGAATTTCCGTCGATGTGTGCGTCTGTGTGTCTGACTGTCAGTATGATCGTCCGTCCGTAGATAAATTAGTGTTGAATGTTTCTCGGGAATGCAATGGTCAAATGAACATGGTATGAGAGATTCCTGTCAACACATGAACAAGGGTACTCGATAGTATGCAGCAGTGGGGATACTTGGACATTTGATAATCCAATTAAAGTGACAGTCTATTCTCAACTTCTGGCATTTTCGATAGATTTATTTTCTAAGAAAATAAAACTATCAAATTTCTAGAGGAGTTCTGGTTCAATCTCAACACCATAGCGACACGTCTGCCAGCAAGGGCAGTGCTGGAATGAACTCGGGATGCATTAGTTCCCGTTGTTAATTATACAATGTTATCTTGCCAGTATAGAACATTGGCAAAATGGGACTAGAAGGGGTGAGTGTATGTTTGCAGTCATTCGAGGTACAGGAATATTTTTTGACTACAAGTAGTATTCTTCATTTTCGGCCAGTTAAGATGTGGTGTGTTCCAAGTCAGGATTAATGTTGCCGACACTTAATGCCCATCCCTCATGGTATGCTACTTTACCAGGGATATAGAGATATAGCCACCACTGGGAGCCAAAACATGACCTTTGATGTCGATGAGTGGTCGAAATGTTTTAGCGAATAACTTATCGAAATATGATCCGGTATGGCAATTTGATACCTTACGTTAGATTTATTAGATCAACTCAGGTATGGATTCATTGAGACATGAGTGCGCTACAAGATGAAGGATTTCCAAGTTGATTTGCTATGGAGTAGGAACTGACTAGTCACATGTGGCCTATGGCCAGAGAAAGACAAGGATACCATAGATGAACACACGGGTGAACGAAGGTATCAACTGTTGTACAGAGGCAAAATAGTTGGGGATATTGTATCATGCTATGCATGAATTAACACCGTCTTGTGCAGTAAATAACAGACTATTTTCCGAAATCTAAAACTGTATTCCTATACCCCGGACAATGTAGCAAGCCACATGGGATGAACATTTGTTAGCAAAATCAACTCAACTAGAAACATGACATGTGTTAACTGGCCGAAAATGGAAAAAAAAATACCAGAATAGGAGATGACTGGTCCTAACATGACAGTATACTACTCAATATTGTTACAACAGCCACCTTCACACTTACACAAAGGTGTGCACCTTAATCCAGCTTTCAAGCATTTGCAATTGCCCTTGCAGGCCTTGGCACAACTACAGTGGAGCATCAGTGCACATGCAGCACTTGCGTCTCCTAGGTGAGTCCAAAATGGGACCAGAATATTGAGACGTGGATTCCACTCCCATCCGTACTGTGATGGGTCTGGCACACATAAGTGTTTCTGCAGAGCACGATGCCAAATGAAAGATGACACAAGAATTACCCTTTTTACATGTTGATACAGAGCTGCTTTGGTGGGCGGGATGTTTTCCATAGACTTAAGGCCATGTGTGAACATATGCCGTCTCGCATCATTGACACGTGTACTGACACAACTGTTACTGTACATCTGTATGGTGAGTTTTTCGATATGCTGCATATGAGGGGAATCCTCTGAAAAGACTTGCGGATTCTCAGTCAATTCTATCATCATTTCAGTTGATGCGGGAAAATTCATCCATGCATTCCATCCTGTCTTCTTCCCAATGCCGAGCATGCTGGATGTTACATCACAACCTGTGAAGGCGTGGAAGAAAGTCAGGGCCTTACAGTAATCAGGTCCAAGTTGTGAAGCTATCTCATGAATTGGCATATCTTTATATGCCTTTCCAATTCCAAACCCAATCCACAGCTCACTGAGTCCAAGGTCACGGAATGTTGCGAAATGGTGCAAAGACAGAATGACGACATCAGAATCAACCGTGCGAAGAAAAGCTATTTTGTGACCTTGTGAGACTGCATGGTTGAGATGAAGCATCATGCGCGTGTCTGCTTCCTCGTGGTTCGATGGAGATATGTCACATAAGCTAACATCCTTATTGCATAGTACATATTCTCCTGATGTCGTTAACAACTGGTACTCGGATGTTGATGTTAATTTCAGCAGTTCAGCAGACAGGAACTTGAAAAATTCGTCTTTATTCTCACTAACTTTCAAGAATGCCTGCCAATTCTTCCCTTTAGGTAAAGGGACGTTCTCGGACACCCGTATCAACCTAACTGCTGTCTCACCGAGGCGTTTTGCTCGCGTCTGATTCTTCAAACTGCCTTCGGGGTAACAGTCATAGATCGCATCAACCCTTGTGGTGTTCGTGTTAATCAGAGATTCGATGTATGGCAATAATTGCAATCGAGCATATTCTCCAAACAGATCCGCTTTCTGTGGTTTGATTACATGGACTACAGCAGGCATATCCAAGATGACAACTGAAGCTTGTCTAGCTGCTGAATTCTTCCCTTGTGCAGGAATAGCTGGTAAACAATTGAGAATTTGAGATTTTGTCCCACTCCGTAGCTTACCTCTATCGGATAATGCTGGCGGATCACGTGCATTCTCGTGCATGAAAAACTCATCCATGTTTGAATCAGGCCGGGCTTGCAGTGAAACGAACATCTGGGTAACTATTGCGGCAGTTGCTTTACTTGACATGAGTTTGTCTCGGCCTTTGTCCAGGTTGGCTGGGGGTGGGTTAAGGAAGGTATATATATTTGCCTTGGGAATAACATCATTCAGGGGTACGGTGCATTCCACAAGCCTTTCCTTCAAGAAAGTGGAATATAAATGCTTGCCCCTTTCGGGTAATGACCGTAAACTCTTACTAACTTCGGGGTCCATATATTCACCAGTATCTAATGTCACCAGCTGACCACTAGTTTCATCATAAGGGTTGATAATGAGTCCCTGATTCACCAGATCGAGGAGAGATTTCAATTGATTCAGAAATTTTTTCTGCTCTGATACCGAACTTTCCGGGTGTTCCGTGTTATCTGATGATGTTGTGTGGAAACTTGCATATTCATACTCATCTATAACACGCAGAACTTCTGACCTTGAAAGCTCAATAACGACTTTCTCTTCAGCCTGGCCATAGAGACCTTTTGGACCACTGTCTTCTTTGAGTAGTTGGATACTATGTTCTTGGCTCTGATCTAAACCCATCATACTGAACTTCCTCTCACTACGCTGGACCACAAAATGGCCTTCCATGAATTTGTTGTGGATTGAAGGATGCCGCCTGGGTAGCTGAGACATGTCTCTCAGAAATACGGGGACCCACCGACAATAATTTGTATGTCCTAGGGCAAAAAAGTAACTGCACAACTCATCGATAGAACACAGTGTACCAGGCCAGTTACCGATTCGTTGGTTCCGAACGAATTGACAGCTTGTCAAGAGAAAGTTCCGAACGATTTCACCCCAATAGCGCGCAGTTGGAGATTGTGAAAGAATCCTCTGTTCCCACATTTCAAATGACTCATGGGGCCCAGTCTGCTGACAGTAAATCTCATAAGCATTCTTTCTGAGGATCTCAAGCCAAGCTAGAGTGAGAAGATATGCCTGTCGCGTCCTCTTGACATGTTTCCCACCAAGTAGGGATGATGCTACACCGGGTGTGAATATCTTTGCGAGGTGAAACATTCGCTCCCAACCAGAACCACCCATAAGCTTACCACCAGCTTCTTGGGTGCACATTTCAAGATGCAGGAATCCAATCATACACACCATTCGATCCTCACCTATCTCCTCTGGGAACAGCCATTGACATTTTTTCTGCCTGGCATACAACGGACAGTCACCTTCAATGACAGGTATCTGGCCGGGGTTTACGAAAGCAGTAGCTTCCCTGACCACATACATAGCATGCTTCTGCATACTGAGTGAGTCCGCTTTCTGCTCACTGAAAACAGGGAATACCCCAATAACTGCACGAGGTTTGACATTGTCTTGATCTTCATGTTTTGAAAAGAAGCCTGAAAAGGTCACAGGGACTTCATCAAGCTGCCAGCTGCCATCAACCTTCCCTTTATTGCTGATCTGTGACACATGAGACAACCAGTCATTCTCTCCCACGTTCAAATCTGCATATTCATTGGGCCGTACATTACATTCATCTGGAGATTCAAGCCTGATGTCCCCACCAAAGTCTTCAACGAAAGGAACAAATGCATAGTCGTCTGGGAGTTCAATTTGTGTGTCTTCTGGAACATCTAAACTCAGTGGTGGGGGATCAGTACCCACATTGTCCCTGCTCAGTTGACCAATGAGTGTGATGGACGTACCATGCATATCAGATCTACCAGATACATCAATGTTATCAGTGGTTCCTATCGAGAAAACATTACGTTTGCAGTTAGCTGGGACTACAACACCTTCGTTCTTGAACCGCAGTGAAACAGCTCTCGCGAAACTCCTGCGAACATCCATTACGCGATCATAAGAGACAGAGAGTCCCATTTGATGAAAATCTCTGATAAGATTTTTCATACGATCATGGGCATGCAACTTCAAACCCACATAAAGAGGCATTGGAGTTTCTCTGTCACGTCTCTGGTGAACATTTTGTGCATGTTCGGAGCGTTTCGCTGAATTGCTGATCAACATCTGTGAAATAGTACAAGCCACTCGAGTCTTGGCATTAACAGTCTCATCATCGCCTAAGTTCTGTATACTACATGTGCCCTCAAGTAGAACTCTAAGAAGAGTCAGGAGTGAGTTGGGTACAGGCTCGCTCAAGCAATAAGATGAAAATGATCCCGTGAAAGGAGCTTGAGATATGAGTATGTGTTTACGCAGAAGAAGACCCACATCAACTATCTTTTTTGCCTCTTCCTCAGACACTATACGAGTTAAAGATTCGGACAACAAGGAGCCAACTCGAAACCTACTTGAAATAAACACATCTCTACCCTGTGTGAAGGCGTCCCAGCCATCGCCCAATTTCTGCAACAAATGTTCTTTGAATCGAGTGGAATGTATTTCTTCACTAAGCCAATCAGAACCGACTTGCTTCAACCTCCGACTGTACAGATTCTTGAGATCGACAAGCTTCATCGCGGAATCGTTGTGTTCAACAAATGTTATGAGCTCTGCCATAACGAGAGGGTCATAGGGCAGGCCTGACGCGGAATGTTCGGCGTTCTTCGACTTTTTAGATTTAGCCGCTCGTGCTTCATTGGCAAGCTTACAATAACAGGTTTTGTGATAGTAAAGATCACTAGCAGCGGAATCAAATGCTGCATTGACCCGAGAAAAAACAACCCAGTTCTCGGCTTCCTTTGCCATAATTTTGAGTTTATTGTTATCAGACATTGATCTGCAAATAGGCTCACTGCTGTCACCTTCGCGTTTGTGACAATAAACACACTGGGGCAGTTTCCTGTCACAGCCAGATTCAAAACTTGTCCGTGTTCTTTTAGGACTCAGCGTGGAGCAGGATGCCACTGCCTCATTTCGCTCTCGCTTGTGTAGCACGCGCTGTACGATGTGAGTCCGAATACTGTCACGGCATGTCTTATGATATATTGCCTTATTCGTCAACAGTGACATCGACATACACTCATCACTCTCTCTCATCAAACAATCAATGGTCAAATTATATGGAAGCTCAACGCCATTATCTAGGAAGCGCGTTATGTCTTCCTCAATAGCTTTATAGGCGTCATGAAAACGAGATTCTCTATACGGACGCATCAATTTCTTGGAACTGTCTTGCTGGCAAAAGCAACAACGTTCCCAGTCAGTACTAGTCCGTACACGAAGAGGATTCTCACTCATTCTGTGAATGATTTTTGTGAACAATCGCGTTCTCGAATTAATTTCGACAGACAAATCAGAATTGCTTGCGGAATTACGCCAAACAAGAGATTGTATGGCAAAGAGACTGCTTCATAAAGAGCGTTGTTTCTCCGGGATCAGCGTCATTCAGGTTTGCCTGAATGACGCTGATCCCGGAGAAACAACGCTCTTTTCAAGTTCCAAGAAATTGATGCGTCCGTATAGAGAATCTCGTTTTATTCTACATCATCTCCCACGTCTGTTTCCAACACGTGCGTGGATCAGAGTTCACTTTCGCGCCCTTACAATCGGATGTATAGTCGGTAGACCGTCGAAAAGGAGGTTCCCTTCAGCCGCTGGCGGCCATTTTGGATTGTGCCGCTACTGGTCGCCACCGGTCGGTGTCAACTTGTAGCCGATCGTTTTTGAGAACCTCATAGCCTACACTAACAGTGTGCCAAATTTCAAGAAGGTATCACCAAGTGCACAATTCACCTGTATGTGACGAATTCCTCCCCCGCTATAGGTAATAGTGGAAACTTCGTAAAAATAAGGCCCCAGAAAGTAGATCTTCTCATGCCATTTTTTGTAAAATTGCATGTGGGTGGGCTTTTTTTTTTTTATTTTTGTAGTTATTTCTTTGCCATCATAAGTTCATGTTCTTGATTTGTTTTATTATGTTGCATGTGGGTGGGCATTTGTTTATTTTATTTTTGTAGTTATTTCTTTGCCATCATAAGTTTATGTTCTTGATTTGTTTCATTATGTTTTAGACCTCATAATCTACAGAATAGCATGGGTGGTGGGGGTATTTCGTCCCTTGAGTGCAAGAAGGCTTTGCAGTGCTAAAGCATTGCAAAGCCTTGTTGCACTCCAGGGACAGATTTATTAACTTGGGTAAAATATCAGTCATAAACCATTCAATTTTGATTTTTTAAGTTTCCATTGGTTATTAAAAAAGAGAGCAAGTGGCAGTCAAAAGGACCATGTGGGAGGGCCTGAGAAACAAATATTTTTATACTGTACCAATGACCCAGACATAGCTGGTGCTAACTCTTAAAATATAGGGCCAAACACAAATTTTGCCCCCCAATCCCCAAAATTTGCATCTAAAACTAAAGAAAACATGTCCTGAAAGGCCCTCCACACCTCGCCCCTACTGCGCATGCGCAGTGTCAAGGACGTTCCGAAATTGGCGCCATTTATCATTCTAAGTTTGGCCCTTCATCAGTTAACATCTGACTGATCTTTGTGCTTTTAAATCTCAGTTTAAATGATGCCAGACACATAAATATTAGTGAAATGGTGATTCTAAGGAGGATAGAAAAGGAGGAGAGGAAAAGAATGTGTGACAGAATATTATCAGGGCTGTAACTTAAAATTTTTTAATGAAATTATGTTAAGTTACCTATTTTCAAGGCAGCAGCCATTTTGTTGTCATTCTGATTATTTAGTTACACTGTTTTTTCAAGTGTTTTTCCTCTCTCCCTGTCCTTTAAGTTCCCCCTTGCTATTCTCCCATGCTTTTGGCATAGTTTCTGTAATTATTATTACTAAAATTTCTTGGGAGTTTTAGCTGCATAACAGAATGAATTCTGTTCTTTCCCCATGTTTACGTCTTCACCTACGGGTGGTTAGGCGTTGTGTTCTGCATCTACCATCTGATGTTCTGCAGTTTCTTCCCTGGAAGTCTCTGTTTTGCATCAGATGGTGTATTTTTGGTAACTGATTTCGGGCCTGGGTGCCTGGAGTCTTATTTTAGTGTTTTTACACTCATTGTTTACATTTACAACAGCCCTCTGTGTGAGGGGGGGATTTCTAAATAATAATATCTTTATGTTATTTTAATCATAACTAGATACATTATTATTGTTCGTAAGTGTTGAATAAATTGTTTAAAATATTTTTAAAATTTTTGTCCACACTTAGGCTTGGGATCCATTGGGGCTCAACGTTACTTTTCAGAAACTTGGGCTGTTCTGAAAAAATATTTTTTCAAAATATTTTGATTTCAATTATTTTTTCTATATTAATGGATCATATTATTATTATGTATTTTGATTGCCAGGGGTTAGTGCGAGTACCAGGACTTGTTTTCTTTTCACATTGAAAGGATACTGATCAATTGCTTAAGAGGAAGTCTTCCTCTGACCTTATTATCATTCTATATGTGGTCAGTGTACTCGCATTAACTCCTGTTCTGTATCGTATGATTTCGATGACAATATGGGAAGCGTATGTCACGGTATGTTGTTGGGGATTTGGACACTCCGGTCCTTTCCCCGCAGGGTCACTCTACTTTATCAATTTCTATTTCAGACGATCAAGATTAGGGTGATGTATCTGTGATGTCTTCCAACAGTGTGCCTCCGTCGTCACAATTAATGAAGGGCTAGCGGAAAAGTGCTCATGTAATACGCCAATTGCCTAAGAGGACCCTAGTAGGTTCGACGGCCTTTGACGTCCGCTAGCTCGCCCGGTGTAGCGTCCATTCACCGAATGGTTCGGCAGCCGGGTTCGTCCGTTGCGGTCTAGAAGGAATTTTGGGGTGATGCGAGCACTATAAAATTAACTTAATGCACACCCAGTGACGGCGGATCGGAGGGAGAACAGAGGAAGCCTTTTAGTCCGGTTCATAGCTCGTTCCGGTCCATCCGGACGGCAAGCGAGAGAGGCCCCTCTCTCGTTCAACAACATCTGGCCCCAGATGTTGTGTTACAAATGTGTAGTTAGCGGAGCATACGTCCGTCGCTCGGGACGCTCCGTTGTATAGGCAGTCCGCTGAGACTGCTAAGGCTTCCTCTTCTCGTCAGCGCACACGACCGCACCTTGGCTGCGTGACCGCCGATATATTACCTGCTTCGCCGATCAAGGATTCTTCGGCGACCAGGTCACACCATCCGGCAGCCAGGGATTCGAGACCGATGGACTCCGGACGTTCGCATAGGAAAAGTATGCGGGAGCCATCTGATGCGGAGCTGCCCTCGGCGAAGCAGCGATAGACTGCGCCTCCGCAGGTCTCGACGCCGGACATTCTTGTGCACATAGCACAGCTTATCGCAGCATCCCAGCAGCCGACAGAAACGGTGTCGGATCGAGAATTATCCGACAGCGCTGGGTCGGTAGCCGGGGACTCGAGGCCTGCAGACTCCGGACGTTCGCATAGGAAGTGTGCGGGAGTCAACGTACACGGAGCTTCCAGCGGCAATGCATCGTAAGTCCGCTACTGCACAGGCCTCGGGAACGGACGTGCTTTCCTTAATAGCACAGTTTATCGCAGCATCCCAGCATCAACTGAATCTGTCGCATATATTTTATCCGACGATGCTGGGTCGGGACGCTTCGCGGAAGCGGGTACGGACGTCCGAAAGTTTCATCCGGTCCGATGGGATACCGAAAGGGATTCGGTGGATTTCAAGCTTTCCCTTTCGGAACAACATATGCTGCGATGCCGGATAAGAAACTGATAGCGTCGGTGGACTTAGAAATTTTTGGTTCGGTTCAGGGACATCGTCCCTCAGTTCCGACATAGTCCAATAATGTCACACAAACTTTCGAATTATTGAACGACGCTATATATATTATTATTTTATGCTTGCTATCCAAGCATTTCTGGTTTCTTGTTCGAAGAGTTATGGAGATGTCTTTCAAAAGTGTGCCTCTGTCGTCATAGTTAATGAAGAGTTAGCGGCAATAAGTGCTCATGGAATATGTCTATCGCTTACGGAGTGACATTCGCTAGCTCACCCGGTGTAGCGTACATTCATTGAATGGTTCGGCTGCCGGGTTCGTCCGTTGCGGTCTAGGAAGGAGATTTGGGTGATGCGAGCACTTTAATTACTTTAGTACTCACCCAGTGACGGCAGATTGAGGACAGATCGGAGGAAGCCAACAACATAGGGGACCGCATGTTGTGGTTCAGATATTTTACATTCGGAGCATATGTCCGTTGCTTGGGACACTCCGTTATATTGACAGTCCGAGAGACTGTCTTTAATGCTTCCTCATCCTCACAGCAGGGCACACGACCGCACATTGGCTACGTGACCTCGAGTATCCGATCAGTTTCGGCATTCAGTGATTCCACAGCGAATAGGTCGCGCCATCCGGTAGCCAAGGGACACGAGGCCTATACACTCCGTTCGCTCGCATATTGGAAGTATGCACGGGGTAACGATCTCGGAGCTTCCTGCGGCAATGCATCGTAAGACCGCTGCTCCTCAGGCCTCAGTGACGGACGTGCTATCCGAGTTAGCACAGTTGTTTCGCAGCATCCCAGCAATTGACGGTTTCTCAGTCGAATCAGGAATTATCCGACGGCGCTGGGTCGGTGCGGTCCGCGGTTGCATCAAGCTACGGACGACCGAACGCTTTATAGGGTCCGACAGGATGGCGAAAGGGATTCGAAAGATTTCGAGTTTTCCCTTTAGTAGTATCGGAAGATGCCTTTCATATCTTCTGGCATTTCTTCCAGTGATTATTTTTCGGACTTCATTGCTGCGATCTTGGATAAGAGACTTATAGCGTCATTGGACTCGGATTTTTCGATCGGTACAGGGACTTTGTCCCTGACTTACCGACGCAGTCCAATATTGTCATTACAACATGTGTTTTATTTTTCGACGCTATATATTTATATATATATACAAGCCTGCTACTAAGCATGATAGTTTAGTTTCTTGTCCGCGTGGCTCATTTCTGCCATTTTATCTTTTTTACATATAGTTTATTTTGGCAGAGCAGGGCATACCGAGAGTTCATATGCGTCTAGACGGTGTGATTAAAGACTGCATATATTCTTTTCGCCGTTTATGTCTTTTCCAATTTCAATGTTGGGAACGACATTATGTATAGTAGACTTAACTTAGACGCTTTATTATACGTAATCCGCCTTACTGAGGCGTTATCATTACGTCTTCAAGAAAAGATTTACGGGATATTATTCTCAATGTAATTTCTTTTGAGGGCAGTAGTTTGTTCACGTATAACTCCGCCCTTCAGTGGCTGATTGGAGTTGGTTAGACGTGATGCAGCCCTAGTTACATCCACGCGTGGATAGTAGGTTAAGAACTCTCTCAGAGTCGCTTCGTTCTCGGAGGAGCTTCTCTTCGACGGCAACTTTCCGGCAATCCATGAATTGCTTGATTTATACATTCTCTTGTCTATCTAGTGTTACAAGAGATTCAGACTGGGGCAAACATTCGGTGGTTGACTCAGAGAGTGCCGCCGCAGTTGCCGGACCCGAGTGTGGCTGTTATGACGGTTGCCAGTCAAACAGATTGGGATATATTCTGATCCCTACGGATTCGAAGTGCCAGGGTCTTTGGGTTCCGCAGTCTTTTAACTATCAGTTTAACTTCCGCGGAATAATGTTTTTTAGGCTTGCTTTATGTCATTGCATGAACATTATTCAGAAACGCATGCCCAAATTCCTGTCCTTTAATTCGACAGTAGTGGCGTATCTCCGGAACCAGGGAGGCACTCTTTCGTTTCCGTTATTTTATTTAATGGAAAGAATCCGTCTGTTGGTTATACTACACCAAGTTCAGTTTTGGTCCGTCATATTCTGGGTCGTCTGATTGTTTTATCGCACTCCCGTTCTCTTACGGGTCGCTTGTTGCTGTCAGAATGGACTCTCAACAAACAAGTATTTAATCAGATTTGCAATCTATGGGAGCGCCCAATGATGTTTTATTTATGACACAGCTTGCTAATCAATTGCAGACGTATGTGTTGGCTTGTCCAGATCTCTGAGCTAATACTGTTAACGCTCTATTGATCTATAGGACGGAATGATAGGATACGCGTATCCTCCGGCGCTGTTGTTTTAGCAGGTATTGCTAAGATAAACAACCACAATACATTTCTGTTGATAGCATCTCTATCTTCACAGAGATCATGAGTAATTTACTCTCTTGTCTACTGTGGATCTTAACGTGAAATCTTCCTCTATGTGAGGATCTTTTTTCACTGGGTAAATCGTGTCATTTTTATCACAACCAGCAAGGTCGCAACCTTCATGTATTCCGTTGTGTGGTCCGTATTGCATTGTAAGCACTGTACTGGACGAGCTTTGGACGCGATTTCTTACTATAGGAGATCCTCTTCTTCGCTATTCTATGCGACTAAAGTGGAGGCTCTTCCGTCGTGGTGTAGGGATCATTATGTTCATATGGTTGATCCCTCCATACTACTCATTGCTATTTTTTAGTATACTTGTTTCACAAGATCTACTGCAGCCTGTTGTTATTTAGGTTATAGGTTTATGTTACCTCATACCTATGCACTCTACGATAGTTTACATTTGAGTCTTTTGTCTCTTTATCTAAGTCAGTTAGTAACTTTTTGATAAATAGACTTAGAATCTTTAGATTAAATTCCTATACGGATTTTAACTTCGGTTCTTATTTAGCTAAGTAATCATTTGAGCCTCTGGAAACAGTAGTTTTCAAATTCTGACCTTTTAGACAGTAATTCTGTTGGTTTCTCTTTTACTGTAGAGTCAGTGAGTTTCATGCACTATCGATGGATGATTTTCACTTTCATAGTTTCGGAATCAATACTTCCGTTACTATTTAGGTTGGATTGTTGCATAAGAGTTAGGCTCCTATTATCCGGAACCTATTATTTTAAGGTCCTTCCGTCTTCGTATGGGCATAGGCCTTTACTCTTTCCGGGTACAGTTTATGTATTTATAAACAGATATCTGTTTATTACAAGGGCGTAAGCTTCTTCTGTCTTTGATGTCTAGTAGAAGGACGTTACGCTCCATTTTATTGTTAATGGATTCTATTAACTAGCGTACTGCTTATGGTATATCATTGGCTTAGCAGTTGTGCTTAAGATTTCGGCTCATGAAGTAAGAGTTCTTCTACTTCTTGGGCTTACATTAATAGTGTTGCTATTATAGATTTTTGAAGGCTGCTCATTGCGCTCAGCCATCCATTCATGAATTTTATCTCAGAAATATCGAGTCCATTTCTGGAGGCCTCTATTGTTAGGTCTATTCTCTACTGCTCAGAATGTCATTCACTTAACAGTTGCTACTATAGCTAGGTAGGCTGTCTGTTTCGGCAGTGTCTCCGTTCGGCTGCCCTCTTCGCTCTGGGCTATTTGACCCAGGGCAAGAAAAAGGGGGGGGGGGGGGGGAGGGTGTTCCCTTGGGTCACCTGTTTTTTACTATGAAAACAAGGGGATACCTCCTCCGGAGTTAGTAATTCTGAGCTGTTATTGGGATGGTTGTTTAGTGAGAAGTTTAAGTTTATAAAATTCATTCAAGTCTTAGTTTTTAAAGTATAGCTTTTGAATATTGCATATGTCAACGGACATGATTATGCAATTCTCACACACTTTTAGGAGTATAAGAGTCTCTATTCTCTAGACTTACTTTATTATTGGCTTACTTTAAAAATTATTAGTATAAGGATTATTGGATATTAATAGAGTACATGGATGTATGAAGCTCAATTTTTGAAAGGTGTTGTTTCTTTCTAATTTATCATAAATAAGAAAGATACATGTAAGGCCTATTACTTCTTTTCCCTACAGGGGATGACTCTATTTTATTTTATTGAGCGTATTCCATTTTGCTCTATGTCCTTGGCCCTCCAGCCTTTTTACTATTCAGCTATGTCTGGGTCATTGGTACAGTATAAAAATGTTAAAAAATTTATAGTAATTTATATATTTTTTATACTTACCAATGACCCAGACGAGGATGGCCCTCCCAGGAGTTGGGAACTCTTGCCTCCCCGCTGAGTACATAGCGCTTACCAGGCACTGGTTATTAGAATGATAAATGGCGCCAATTTCGGAACGTCCTTGACACTGCGCATGCGCAGTAGGGGCGAGGTGTGGAGGGCCTTTCAGGACATGTTTTCTTTAGTTTTAGATGCAAATTTTGGGGATTGGGGGGCAAAATTTGTGTTTGGCCCTATATTTTAAGAGTTAGCACCAGCTATGTCTGGGTCATTGGTAAGTATAAAAAATATATAAATTACTATAAATTTTTTAACTTTTTTTACTTTTTGGGGCCTAAAGAAATTTGATTAAATTGCACTGTTGTGTTCTCTTGCATACTGTATACTACTGTACAGATACACAAGTTGAAATGTGTCCTTATCATTTGCAACTTAGACCTCTACAAACTGATGTGAAAATACTGAAATTTCAAGCAGAAAATGTTTCCCATAATTTAACTAGGAATTTAGCCAGTTCGGTCTTGTTTGACAGAGCTCTGTCAAAGAAGATTGAAGTGGTTGTCTTTGCTAGTTGTACTATGGATAAAATTTTTATCTTGAAATTTAGATTCTTTGACATCAGTATGTAGAAGTTCACCTCCTTGCATTCTGTTGGTGGTCAGTGCTGCCCAAGACAGCAAAGGTCTCTTATTACTTACATAGGTTTAATTTGAGTACATTTAATTCTTGAGCCGGAAGATTTTTATATATTTTTGCTACATTTGGAAAGTTTACATTCTGTGGCATTGCAGTTGTTTCGGGCAAGTCTTGTCAGCCTGTGCAATCAACCAAGACTTGCCAAGAAATAACTGCCAGCATACTTGGTATATAACCTGCAAGTTTACAAAAGGACTGCATGTTGGGATATATGTTCTGTTGCAGAAAAAATTATCAGTGTGGGTACTAGGCCTCGATGGGTTAACCAAGTGTTTCCTTATAAATTGAATCAACTTTTTGAGTGTTCAGTTTTCAGGAATTTTTCAGCAAAATCTGTCATGGCTGCTTTACAACAGCCATGACTAGGTTTGATGAAAAATAATTTACAAATACTCAGAAGGTCAAAAAAGTTAAAGGCCTGGACATTTTATACAATTTTCACACTAACTTGCCAGTCATAGTTAAAAGCGGTACTTGTTGTCCAGTACATTCTTGGCTGCTTCCATACACAGCCAAGATTTTACTTGAAATCTCTGCTTGAGGGTGTTGACTTTTTTGGGCAGAGCACCTTTTTTTAAGTACGATAGCAAAAATGGCAAAAGTCAAGAGTCCACCTTTGACAGGTTAAAATATAACGTTCGTCTTTTTATATCACTTTGCCAAATCAATACTTGCTCTGGAAAAAAACAACTAAAAGCCACAAGTAGTAAACTGTCAAAGTGCAGCAAAAATGTAATTAAAATATCAAGGCCTTAGGATTTAACCCTTTAACCAATGCAGACAATATCAAAATTTATTATTTTAAATATTATTTTTTCAAATTCTTTTAAAAAGTTGCACCAAAACCATATCACATGACCCCCTTAGTGGAATGAGCTCAAAGACCTTGTTCATATATGGAGTCACATGATATGGTTTTGTTGAATTTTTTGAACAACTTTTTTTTTCAATTGCTCAGTTTGTAAATTACGCATGTGGATGTGGTCGATTGGTTATGTAAAGGGTTAAACAGTCTGCAAAACTCATTTTTATATGCCCGATTGAAAAATGGTTATATTTTGAAATCAGTCTGTCCATCCATCCATCCATCCATCCATCCATCCATCCATCCATCCATCCATCCATCCATCCATCCATCCATCCATCCATCCATTAACTTTGTTTGTTTCTGACGGATAACTCCAGTTTGGATCATTTGATCTCAACCAAGGTTTCTGTGTATTACAGTAATACAAGCCAGCTTTGAATATGGGTTCCGTCCAATTCTTTTTACATGAGTTACGGCACTTTTTCGACTTAGAATATGACCGCCTATCAACATTTATTTTTTGTAGTTCATGGTAGTACAATTCAGAATGGCCTACAGGCATATTCAGCCATGCCTGGTGGTGCTCTTGTTATAAGATAGTAAAAATGAAAATTTCTAAAAAAAAAAAATAATATCCTGATTTACTTTATTTTTCAGGTACTTATATTTGTAGGAGAGACACTGCTTTGTTTGAATTGGGCGGTGACAGCTGATATTTTATTGGTAAGTTTTTCATTTTATTGAAACTAACCAGCATGAAATTGCAAACAGAAATTGTGATAAATTGTACTTTTCTTGGGATCTCATCCTGAGTGTTGAAAGTCATGAGAAATAATATATCAAATTAGGATAGGAAGTGTTGAAATACGGACAGCTTATTAATTGATCTTGACATTCTGACATTCTATAATGCATGAATTAGTCCTGGATGCCATAATTTTCCACAATTTTGTCGCAATGATTCCATAAAAGTGAATGTTTTAGCTAACCAAACAATTGTTTTAATCTGCCAGAAGTACACAGTGATGTGATACAGGGTTATTTATTCAACCCCATTCAATCCTACTAACTTTTAAAGTTGAATTTTTATTCAACATTTGAATTCACAGAAGTAGGGAAGATCAGTTAGTGTTCCGAGCTGGACTTTTTGTTCTTTTTCTGCTTCTGTAATGGTTTCTTGGCATTTTGTTAGTACTACAGTAGAACCTGTCTTGAGAGACCACCTTTTATGCCAAACAAAGTGGTCTCTCAAAACAGGTGGTCGCTCATGACAGGTCCATTACAAAACAAAACAACCAAAAGTTACAAGGTCACAGTGGTCTCTCAAGATAGATGGCCTCTCACGAGAGTGGTCTCTTAAAACTAAGGTTTAATACTAGGAACGGGAATTTCATGGCTGGGTTCTGAAAGTCATCCATGATACCCGAGAAATTCACAGTCCATGGTATCAATGATTAGGTATTATAGTTTATGAGATTACACTGAATATCAATTTCTTCCGAGACCAGCATCGTCATTTGAGATATGGTTTAATCTTGCGATCGGGAATTTCTTGGTTACTGTTTCCGAAAATCAGTGCTCATGCCCGAGAAATTCATAGACTAGAATCGGAAATCAAAGCTTGCAGAATGCAACTTTTGATTGCCAGTTCTGTCCTATGAATTTCCTGTGTATCGGGACTAATATTCAGAAACAAGAACTGGAAAACACCTGGTATTGTGACTGACTTTCAAATACAAGAACCAGAGAATTCCCATTCCCAGGATTAAAGCCAACTCAAAACAGGTTTTACGGCATCATTGAAATTTGAAAGAGATCAATACCATGTCTTTAGGGTCCAGCAAATCTTAATTTTTGGCATAAAACGAATGTTAAATCGAATCAAGCAATGAATTTCACATTTAATCGAATCACATTTCCACCTCGTATGTCTATTATATTCTGTCTCAGCATTGAATAAATGAAATTGCTTGATTTACTTAACTAAAAGATGAATATTAGAAATGTCTGCTTGATTTTGGTGCACATATGTAATACATAACCAGCAATTATCTCCCCTGCCAGTTAGTATCAGTTGAATATGTTTTAGCTATTTGCATAATTTTAATTTTAATTTTTTGTAACTTATTACTCTTCACTTGGGAGTGTGGTGACTCAGTGGTTATGGCATTAGACTTCAAACCAAGAGTCCCAGGGTTTGATCCCCACAAGGGGTAACCAGATTGCATCCTTGGGCAAGGCACTTAATCCTGATTGCCCGTGTGGGGGGCACGGTGGCACAGTGTACTAACTAAGGTGTACTACATGTCAATGGTGAACTTGTCTTCAACCAGTGCTAACCCTACTTGTGCAGAATTAGTGTGTTGGGGAGTCAGACTGTTACCCACCACTGCTTGGTGGTTCTCTGGGTACTCCGGATTTCTCCACCTGTAAAACTGTCCGACATGAGGCGACCCTGGATGTTAGAAGTGTCATTAAACCCCAATAAATAAATAAATTACTCTCCACTTAACTTTTAACCTGCTGAGTATATTTTTATACTGTACCAATGACCCAGACTTGGCTGGTGCAAACTCTAACAAAACCAGGGCCAAACACAAATTTTGCCCTCCAATCCCCAAAATTTGCATCCAAAACAAAAAGAAATCATGTCCTAAAGGACCTCCATACTACGCCTCTGCTGCACATGCGCAGTGACGCAGACGTCCCGAAATTGGCGCCAATTATCATTCTCTGTTTGGCCCTTCATCAGTCAACATCTCACTGATCTTTGTGCTTGTAAATCACAGTTTAAAGGATGCCAGACACGTAATTTTTGGAGAAAATGTGATTCTAAGGAGGATAGAAGGAGGAGAGGAAAAAGAAGTGACAAAAAATAATCAGGGCTGTACTTAAAATTTTTTGATGAAATTATGTTAAGTTGCCTATTTTCGAGGCATGGGGCTCTTGTTGTCATTCTTGCTAAATGTTGCACTGCTTATTCAGTGTTTCCTCTCCCCTAGCCTTCTTAAGTCACCCCTTGCAATTCTCCCATGCTTTTGGCATATTTTTGAGAAAGTTCATTTCTAAAATTTCCTGGTAGAGTTGCTTGGTTACAGAATGTTGTCTGTTATTTTCCCCATAGTTACATTTTCACCCATGGGTGTATAACGTTGTGTTCTGCATCTTCCATCTGATGTTCTACAGATTCTCCCCTGGGAGTCTCTGTTTTGCATCAGATAGAGTGTATTTTTGATGACTGATTCCGGGCCAGTTTTTTCAGTGCCTGGAGTCATGTTTTCTGGTGTTTTACACTTTGTTTACATTGGCAACAGCCTTTTTTGAGGGGGGCTGTTTGCCTTTGCTGTAGTTTATCTCACTATAAGATACATTTATATTATCCGTAAGTGTCTCATTAATTATTTAATATAAATTTAAAATTTTTGACCACACTTTGCCATCGGATCCATCGGGGCTCAACGTTACTTTTCAGCAACTTGGGCTTCGCTGAAAAAATATTTTTTCAAAATTATTTTGATTTGCAATTGTTTTTTCATTTATTAATGGATCATGTTATTATGTATCTTTGTGTCAGGGGTTTTTGCGAGTAACTAGGACTTGTTGTTGTCCTTTCACATGAAGGGACTTTGTTCAAATTGTAATAGGAAGAAATCTTCCTCTGACTTTCATGATCATTGTATTAATTGTAGTCAGTGTTCTCGCATTAATCCCTGTCCTATATGTGAATATTGGGATGAGAAACATTGGAAACGTGTGTCACGATATGTTGTTTCTGGAGAAAGGGCTATGCCGGCTCTTTCTCCGCAAGGTCACTCTACTCTCTCAGTTTCTATTTCAGAGGAACAAGAACAGGGTGATGTTTCCATGTTATCTTCTACAAGTGTGCGTCCGTCGTCACAAATGAATTCAGAGCTAGCGGCAAAAGTGCTCATGGAGATTAGACAAATGTCGTCCGCTAGCTCGCCCGGTGTAGCGTCCATTCACCGAATGGATCGGCAGCCGGGTTCGTCCGATGCGGTCCAGGAGGAAATTTTGGGTGATGCGAGCACTATAAACATAATTGATGCACACCCAGTGACGGCGGATAGTAAGCGAGAACGGAGGAAGCCTTTGAGTCCGGTTCCTAGCTCGTCCAGGTCCAGCCGGGCCGCGAGCGAGAGAGGCCCCTCTCTCGTACAACAACATCTGGGACCAGATGTTGTGGTACAAAATGTGTCGCAAGCGGAGCATACGTCCGTCGCTCGGGACGCTCCGTTGTATAGGCAGTCCGCGGAGACTGCTAAGGCTTCCTCTTCTCGTCAGCGCACACGACTGCACCTTGGCTGCGTGACCGCCGATATATTACCAGCTTTGCCGATCAAGGATTCTTCGGCGACCAGGTCACACCATCCGGCAGCCAGGGATTTGAGACCGATGGACTCCGGACGTTCGCATAGGAAAAGTATGCGGGAGCCATCTGATGCAGAGCTGCCCTCGGCGAAGCAGCGAAAGACTGCGCCTCCGCAGGTCTCGACGCCGGACATTCTTGTGCAGATAGCACAGCTTATCGCAGCATCCCAGCAGCCGACAGAAACGGTGTCGGATCGAGAATTATCCGACGGCGCTGGGTCGGTACACTCCGCCGAAGCATCGGGGGCGGACGAACGGGAACATCATGAGGTCCAACCTGATGGTGAAAGGGATACGGATGACTTGGAGCTATCCCTTTCGGAACAACATAAAGCTGCCGTGGACTTCATCCGGCACTTTCTCCCTCAAGTTGTTCCGTCGGGCCAGACTGCTGCGGTTCCGGACAAGAGGATTATAGGGTCATTGGACTCTGAATTTTTTGAGCGGTTCAGGGACATCGCTCCCGAGTTTCCGTCGCAGTCCAATAATGTTGCAAGAACATTTGAATTATTGAACGACGCTATATTTAAACTTGCTTCCAAGACGGAGAAAGCAGGTTTCTTGTCCGCTAATACTCTCAACCTGCCTTTCATTAATGCAAGGAATAAATTCGATACGGCAGGACAGGGTATCCCGAGAGTTCCTATGCGTATGGACGACGAGGCGGAAGACTTAGAGCTATCATTACCGTCGTCGGCTTCTATTCCAACCGCGGTGTTGGAAACAGCTATTGCGTCTAACAGAGCCAATTTAGATGCCTTATCTTACGCAGATCACCTTACTAAGGCGTTATCACTGCGCCTTCAAGGTAAAGAGTTTCAGGATATACAATCCTCTTTAAGACTTCTTTCAAGGGCAGTAGCTTATTCCACGTGTAACTCCGCCCTTTCAGTGGCAAATCTGGAGTTGGTTAGACGTGACGCAGCCCTAGCTACATCCACACTAGTGGATACTAAGGTGAAGAACTCTCTTAGAGTCGCTTCGGTCTCCGGAGAACTTCTCTTTGACGGCAAGCTTTCTGCTATTTATGATAAAATTACAAAGAAAGCTTCGGATTCTCTGTTGTTCAAATCTGCTTCTAAGAAGTCGGATACAGCAGACAAGAATAAGACAGGCACTTCTGGGTCTAATGCGCCCAAGAGAGGTTCCTATAGAGGTTCCGGTGCGTCCTCTTGGTCTTATTCGAGAGACCGTCAGGGTAGCGACTCTCGTTCGGGACGTCCTTCAGGCCGGGACAATCGGTCGGACGCCCCGAGGTCGACGGGGCGAGGTGCGGGTCGTGGAGGACGTGGTTTCTCCTACCGCAGACCTCGCAGGTCCAGGAGGTGATGGCTTAAACCTCTATCGCGTACCGGTTGGCGGAAGGTTGTCGAGCTTTTCACAAGAATGGGCGTCGATTACGGACGACCCTTGGGTGAGAGGAGTGACTTCGGAAGGTCTAAAGATATCCTTCAAACGAAAGCCTCCATTAACTTGAAGTCCAAAGTGGACTCATCTTCCGTCAAATCCGCAGAAAAGAGACGCTCTGTTATCAGAGGTGCAGTCTCTTTTAATGAAGAACACGGTAGAGGTCGTAGAAAACCAGGAATCTCCGGGATTCTACAGCCATCTGTTTCTGGTTCCGAAACCAGACGGCTCGTTCCGTCCAGTCATAGATTTGAGCTGGATAAACAAGCTGATCGTCGCTCCGAAGTTTTATATGGAGACGATTCGGTCGGTCAGAGCGAGTATTCGGGTGAACGATTATGCAACAAGCATAGATCTCAAAGATGCGTACTTTCACGTCATGGTACATCCGACATTCTGAAAGTACCTACGCTTCGCTGTCCTAGGAGTGGTGTATCAATTCCGGGCGATGTGCTTCGGATTGAATCTAGCACCCTGGGCTTTCACTCGGGTAATGAACTCGGTAATGATCTATTTCCGAGCTCATTCGTCTGCGGTAACGTCGGCCTACCTGGACGACATTCTTCAGAGGTACGGCAACGAGTTAACGCTTCAGAACGATGTTCAGAATCTTCTTTTATTGCTCCGTCTCGGTTTTATAGTAAACGAGAAGAAGTCGGATCTGGTGCCGTCCAAGTCATTCACTCATCTGGGAGCGAGCTTCGAGACGCACAACAATCTCGTTCGTCTGCCGTTAACCAGAGCGAAATTAGTCAGTTGTTACGCTCGCTATTGGCACGCAGACAAAGTCACAGCGAGAGAATTTATGAGACTGATAGGTCTGTGCGGAGCCGCCGTGGATCTCATTCCGATGGGGCAGTTACGCACACGTCCTCTTCAAATTTTCTTGGCTCAGAATTGGAGTGTGAAAATTCATTCGCTCGACGTAGACGGTCTCTTGTCAGATCAAGTGAAACAAGAGATTCAGACTTGGGCAAACATTCAGTGGTTAACTCAGGGAGTTCCGCTGCAGTTGCCGGATCCGAGTTTTACCATTATGATGGATGCCAGTCAAACAGGTTGGGGTGCATCATTAATCCCAACGGATTCGAGATGCCAGGGTCTTTGGGATCCGCAATTCCTGTGCAAGCACATAAACATCAAGGAAATGATGTCAGTTTGGCTTGCGTTACATCACTGGATGGACATTATTCACAATGCTCATGTCCAAATCCTATCCGACAATACGACAGTAGTGGCGTATATACGGAATCAGGGAGGCACTCATTCAGTTCCGTTGTTCAATCTAACGGAAAGAATCCTTCTGTTTGCGCTAGAACATCACGTTCTTCTTTCGGTCCGTCACATACCGGGTCGTCTGAATGTGCTAGCAGACTCCCTTTCACGAAAGGGTCGCTTGTTGCCATCGGAATGGACTCTCAACAAACAAGTATTCAATCAGATTTGCTACCAATGGGAACGGCCAATGATAGACTTATTTGCGACACATCTCAACAATCAGTTGCAGACGTATGTGTCTCCGTGTCCGGATCCAAGAGCATTTGCAGTAGACGCTCTGTCGATCCCTTGGGACGGAATGATAGGATATGCGTATCCTCCAGCGCCATTAATTCAACAAGTATTGCTAAAGATAAAACAATCTCAATGCAAGATTCTGTTGGTAGCATCTCTGTCGCCACAGAGACCGAGGATAAATCTACTCAGGTGTCTGTTGTGGGACCTACCGCGAAAGCTTCCTCCACGGGAGGATCTTCTTTCACAGGGGAAATCGCGCCAACTCCATCACAACCCGCAAGGTCTCAACCTTCACGTTTTTCCGTTGTGCGGTCCTTCTTGCATGGCAAACACGTTACAGGACGAGCTGTGGACGCGATTTCTAACTGTAGGAGGACCTCCTCTTCGCTAAACTATGCGGCTAAGTGGAAGGTTTTTTGTCGTTGGTGTAGGGATCATTCTGTAGATATATTCGATCCCTCTATACCAGACATTGCAAACTTTCTAGTATACTTGTTTGACGAAATCAAACTGCAGCCTGTTACTATAAAGGGTTATAGGTCTATGTTATCTGATACCTATGCACATCATGATAGTTTACAAATTGGATCTAATGTCTCTTTATCTAAGTTGGTTAGAAACTTTTCGATAAATAGACCCAGAACTCTTAGATTAATTCCTAAGTGGAATTTAGCTTGGATTCTTCTTAAATTGAAGGATAAGCCATTTGAACCTCTTGGGACAGTAGATTTCAAATTCTTATCTTATAAGACAGCTTTTCTCTTAGCTTTCTCTTCTGCTAGAAGAGTCAGTGAGCTTCATGCACTGTCGGTGGATGATTCTCACTATCGTAGTGTCGGGAACACTATCACCTTCACTACTAATGTAGGTTTTTTAGCTAAGAATCAGGCTCCTAATAAATATCCGGAACCTATTGTTATTAAGGCTCTTCCGTCTTCAGACGGGCGTAGGCCTTTACTCTGTCCTGTTAGAGCGTTACGTATCTATAAACAGAGATCTCAGTTTATCAGAAAGGGACGGAAACGTTTCTTTCTGTCTTTGATGCCTAATAGAAAGGACATTTCGGTCCATTCTATTGCTAGATGGATTCAATTAACTGTCCGTACTGCTTATGAGAGTTTATCTTCTTCTCAGCAGTCTGTGCTTAAGATTTCCGCTCATGAAGTAAGAGCTCTTTCTACTTCCTGGGCTTATGCTAATAGTGTTGCTATTACAGATTTAATGAAGGCTGCTTATTGGTCGCAGCCATCCACATTTACGAATTTTTATCTCAGAAATATTGAGTCCATTTCTGGAGACCTGCATTGTTTAGGTCCGTTATCTGTTGCTCAGAAAGTCGTCCACTAAACAGTTGCAACTATAGTTATGCAGGCTTTCTGTTCCGGCAGTGACTCCGTCCGGCTGCCCTCTTTGCTCTGGGCTATTTGACCCAGGGCAAGGGGAAGGGGGGGGGGGGGGCGCATGTTCCCTTAGGTCACCTGCTTTATAGTGAAAAGCAAGGGAATGCCTCCTCCAAGTCAGTATTTCTGAGTCGCTTCCGGGATGGTTTTAAAGTGTAATATTAATGTTAAAATTCATTCATGTCTTATTTTTAAAGTGTAGCTCGGTTTGAAGCATTTGTATATGTCAAGTGTCAAACAGGCTTTAATATACAATACTCGGACACTTTTAAATGACTATAAAGAGTCTCAATTCTCTGGACTACTTTATTTATTGGCTTACTTTAAAAATAATTAGTATAAGGGATATACTGGATGTTAATAGAGAACATGAATGTTATTGTGCTCAATTATTAAGGGTAGTGTATCTTTCTAATTTAATATTAAATAAGAAAGATACATGTAAAGCCTAATACTCCTTTTCTCCTTAAGGGGTTACCTCTTTACTATATAGTTGAGCTTATTGGATTTTCCTCTATGTCCTAGGCCCTCCAGCCTGTTTACTATTCAGCTAAGTCTGGGTCATTGGTACAGTATAAAAATGTTAAAAAAATTTATAGTAATTTATATATTTTTTATACTTACCAATGACCCAGACGGGGATGGCCCTCCCTGGAGTTGGGAACTCTTGCCTCCCCGCTGAGTACATAGCGCTGACCAGGCACTGCCAGTAAGAATGATAATTGGTGCCAATTTCGGGACGTCTGCGTCACTGCGCATGCGCAGTAGAGGCGTAGTATGGAGGTCCTTTAGGACATGATTTCTTTTTGTTTTAGATGCAAATTTTGGGGATTGGGGGGCAAAATTTGTGTTTGGCCCTGGTTTTGTTAGAGTTAGCACCAGCCAAGTCTGGGTCATTGGTAAGTATAAAGAATATATAAATTACTATAAATTTTTTAACTTTCAAAATATTTTTCATCCAATCTAGTCATGGCTGCTGAGAAGCAGCCATGACTAGATTTGATGGAAATAAGAAATCATTGGTGAAGCAGTCCATTCAGTTTGATTAAATGAGCCCAAATGATTCCTATTTCAGTTAAAAGATGGGAATATCCGCCGGCAGCATGCAAGGAATTAATGTAACACTCATATACAGTCAGAGTTATTCGCAAAAATAGCTATTCATCTTTTATTATGTGGGCGAATTTAACTAAATCATTGGGTAAAGGGTTAAAAAAATATTTGTGAAAAGATTTCATAATCTTTCATTTTTGGACAGAAGCATGTTATTAATAAGTTTACATCTTCTATCTTTTCTAGTATGTAATAGTTCCGACTAGGAGGTCAACTGCTGAAGCTGTACAGATATTAACATCACATGCATTAGGAGATGCCATTAGTCCATACTTAGTTGGTGTTGTGAGTAGTTATTAAAAATATTTGTTTCTGTCTCAGAATAAAATATCTGTAACTCTTGAAAAACACAACTCTTCATGATTTTTAGCTGCTACAACCAGCTTTATATGTGATTATGTTGGTCAGTTGGTCTGTTTGTTGCTCTTGTCAGTCGGTTTGTTGTCAGTCTGTGACCACCAGGATTTTAAATTTTTAAACTACTTGATGGAATGATATATTTGAAATGCAAGTGTATTGATGCCTGGCCCCAAATTCAGTGCAGGTGTTACTCTGAGTATTTACATGTATATCATAGTTATTGTCCATTATGGACTTGCAATTTGTTTCATCTTTAAGCCTATAAAAAGGAAATTTATTGTTTCTCAGGCAATTTTCCTCAATTTCATGATGAGTGAGGGAGGCTTTTTTTTGTTTATTCACAAAACAGTTCTGAAAATAGTTGGAATCAGAAATTTAACTACTTACACTATTCTGTGGCAAACTGGTGTTTTCAGCTGTGAAAATTTCCCATAATGTAGTTGAAAATTCAACCAGTTATACAAAGCTCTGTCAAGCAAGGTATAGTTCGTTAAATATTTGTCCTACAGGTGCAAAGTAGTGTCATAGAAGAGATTTCCAGGTGAAAAAAAGGTGATGAGGCAGATTTTCCTGCAAAACAATTTTTTTTTTGTGAATAGCCTTACCATTGTCGCAGCTTAGGTGCAAACTCGCAATTTTCAAGGCACTGAATTGTGCTTAAAATAACCAGCTTTTACAAGTTCTTGAAATATTTAAAAAAGTACTGGATTGGTCTAAAAGTTTTATCATTTTTAGCTCAACTTTGGCAAAGCCAAATTTGAGCTTATGCCATGGCCCGTCGTCCGTCTGTCCGTCTGGCCGTCTGTCCGTCTGTCCGTCAACAATTGGATACGGCTCGGGCTAGAGGTCGTATTTATGAACCGATCTTTACGAAACTTCTTGGGTACCTTTGTTATGACTGTGGGACGAGAACGAGTGTTTTTGGGTGCGGTCCGAAATTCAAGATGGATGCCAGCTGCCATTTTGTACCGACGATGCAGAAATCTGTTTTTTGTACAGAACTTCCATGTGAAAGCTCTGATTTGAATAATTTTTTGTATGAATGTTTAGTACCATGGGATACATCACATATAATACGGGGTTTTTTCTTGTGTGTAAATTATGCAAATTAGACTAACTTTGATGTTTTTTGGTGTTACTTTCAGCACTGTAAGTTCAAATGCCAATACGGCTCGGTCTAGAGGCCGTATTTATGAACCGATCTTTACGAAACTTCTTGGGTACCTTTGTTATCACCGTGGGACGAGAACGAGTGTTTTGGGATCCGGTCCGAAATTCAAGATGGCCGATGGCAGCCATTTTGTACGAAATTTGGTGCAATCAGATTTTTGCACAGAACTTCCATATGAAAGAGCTGATTTGAATAATTTTGTGTGTGAATGTTTAGTACTATGGGATACATCACATATAATACGGGTTTTTTTCTTGTGCAGAAATTATGCAAATTAGATGAACTTTGATTTTTTCAGTGCTGCTTACACACAGTAAGTACGCATGTCAATATGGCTTGGACTAGAGTCTGTATATATGAACCGGTCTTCACGAAACGTCTTGGGTACCTTTGTTATCACCTTGGGACGAGAACGAGTGTTTCTGGGTGCGGTCCAAAATTCAAGATGGCTGCCAGTGGCCATTTTGTATCGAAATTAGGTCTAATCAGTTTTTTGTACACAACTTCTATACGGCTCAGACTAGATGCCGTATTTATGAACCGATCTTTACGAAACTTCTTGGGTACCTTTGTTATTACCGTGGGATGAGAACGAGTGTTTTTGGGTGTGGTCCGAATTTCAAGATGGCCACCAGCAGCCATTTTGTACCAAAATTAGTGCAATCAGTCTTTTGTACAGAACTTCTGTATGAAAGTTCTGATTTGAATAAATTTTTGTATGAATGTTTAGTAACATGGAATACATTACATATAGTGCGGGTTTTTTTCTCGTGCAGAAATTATGCAAATTAGATGAACTTTGATTTATTCTGTGCTACTTACACTCTGTAAGTGCACATGTCAATACGGCTCGGGCTAGAGGCTGTATTTATGAACCGATCTTCACAAAACTTCTTGGGTACCTTTGTTATCACCTTGGGACGAGAACGAGTGTTTCTGGGTGCGGTCCAAAATTCAAGATGGCTGCCAGTGGCCATTTTGTACCGAAATTAGGTCCAATCAGTTTTTTGTCACAACTTCTACACAACTCATATTTGTGAACTGATCTTCACGAAACTTCTTGGGTACCTTTGTTTTCACCTTGGGACAGGAATGAGTGTGTTTTGGGGTGCCTTTGTTATCACTGTGTTATGAGAACAAATATTTTGGGGTTCAGTCAGACCCACTGTGGGACTCAAAGATTTTTTCTAGTTTAGCATCTGACTGTCACCCACCTTTACAATACTTTACCTATACATTTGTTAAGGCAACGCTCAGTATTTATGTACAGACCATTACAATACTTTATATGTACCTTTGTTATCAGGTCATTACCTACCTAGATGTTTGTCATTGCTGTGTCACATACTATACATGTACATGTCTTTGTCTTGACAAGTTGAGCTACAGTGTCATTGACACTTTCATTTGACTTTTCGGTTTTAGCTGAGAACTGGTGATTACAGATGTGGGTGCAAATTATTTTGTTTAAACAGTTAAACAATAGCATTTTCATGTTTGTGAAAGCTGCTTATTGTGCATTTTTTCAAATTTTAATGTGTATTTGAGGCCTTTAAAATTGTTTCCAACTCATTTTTGCTAAAAATCAAAACACTTTTGTTACATGTCATACATGGAGCTGTTCTGAGACCTCAATCAAGGCTTAAAATTCAGGTGAGAAGTGGAATTGGTTCTCACAAATGATTCTCATTAGGCCACACAAAGTAGATATTCTGTTTCTCTGGCCATTATTTGTGAAATTGCATGCGGGCGAGCGTTTTTTTATTTTATTTTTTATTTAAGTAATTACTTCTTTGCCATCAAAATTCATGTTCTTGGTTCAAGTTTTAGGCCTCATAATCTACAGAATAGCATAGGTGGTGGTGTATTTCATCCCTTGAGTGCAAGAAGGCTTTGCAATGCTAAAGCACTGCAAAGCCTTCTTGCACTCAAGGGACAAATTCATCAATTTTTTTAACATGGGTAAAATATTAGACATAAACCATTTAATTTTTATTTTTTTTAAGTTTAAATTGGTTATAAAAAGAGAGCATGCGGCAGCCAAAGGGACCTTGCGGGAGGGCCTGAGAAACAGATATTTTTATACTGTACCAATGACCCAGACATAGCTGGTGCTAACTCTTAAAATATAGGGCCAAACACAAATTTTGCCCCCCAATCCCCAAAATTTGCATCTAAAACCAAAGAAAACATGTCCTGAATGGCCCTCCACATTTCACCTCTACTGCGCATGCGCAGTGTCAAGGACGTTCCGAAATTGGCGCCATTAATCATTCTTAGTTTGGCCCTTCATCAGTTAACATCTGACTGATCTTTGTGCTTGTAAATCTCAGTTTAAATGATGCCAGACACATAAATATTAGTGAAATGGTGATTCTAAGGAGGATATAGAAGGAGGAGAGGAAAAATGTGTGACAGAAAATTATCAGGGCTGTAACTTAAAATTTTTTAATGAAATTATGTTAAGTTACCTATTTTTGAGGCAGCAGCCATTTTGTTGTCATTCTTGTTATCAAGTTACACTGTTTGTTCAGTGCTTTCCTCTCTCCCTTTCCTTTAAGTCCCCTCTTGCTATTCTCCCATGCTTTTGGCATATTTTCTGTAATTATTATTACTAAAATTTCTTGGGAGTTTTAGCTGAATAACAGAATGAATTCTGTTCTTTTCCCCATGTTTACGTCTTCACCTATGGGTGGTTAGGCATTGTGTTCTGCATCTACCATCTGATGTTCTGCAGTTTCTTCCCTGGAAGTCTCTGTTTTGCATCAGATAGTGTATTATTGGTAACTGATTTCGGGCCTGGGTGCCTGGAGTCTTATTTTAGTGTTTTTACACTTATTGTTTACATTTACAACAGCCCTCTGTGTGAGGGGGGGATTTCTTGAAAATAATATCTTGATGTTAATTTAATCATAACTAGATACATTATTATTGTTCGTAAGTGTTGCATAAATTGTTTAAAATATTTTAAAAAATTTTGTCCACACTTAGGCTTGGGATCCATTGGGGCTCAACGTTACTTTTCAGAAACTTGGGCTGTTCTGAAAAAATATTTTTTCAAAATATTTTGATTTCAATAATTTTTTCTATGTTAATGGATCATATTATTATGTATTTTGATTGTCAGGGGTTGGTGCGAGTACTAGGACTTTGTTTTCTTTTCACATTGAAAGGATTTTGATCAATTGTAATAAGAGGAAATCTTCCTCTGACTTTTATAATCATTCTATATGTAGTCAGTGTACTCGCACTAACTCCTGTTCTGTATGTGATGATTTCGATGACAACATGGGAAGCCTATGTCACGGTATGTTAGTGGGGAATTGGACATTCCGGTCCTTTCCCCGCAGGGTCACTCTACTTTATCAATTTCTATTTCAGACGATCAAGATTAGGGTGATGTATCCGTGATGTCTTCCAACAGTGTGCCTCCGTCGTCACAATTAATGAAGGGCTAGCGGAAAAGTGCTCATGTAAATACGCCAATTGCCTAAGAGGACCCTAATAGATTCGACGGCCTTTGACGTCCGCTAGCTCGCCCGGTGTAGCGTCCATTCATCGAATGGTTCGGCAGCCGGGTTCGTCCGTTGCGGTCTAGAAGGAGTTTTGGGGTGATGCAAGCACTATAAATCAACCAAATGCACACCCAGTGACGGCGGATTAGAGGGAGAACGGAGGAAGCCTTTTAGTCCGGTTCCTAGCTCGTTCAGGTCCATCCGGACGGCGAGCGAGAGAGGCCCCTCTCTCGTACAACAACATCTGGCCCCAGATGTTGTGGTACAAAATGTTTCGCATTCGGAGCATACGTCCGCCGCTCGGGACGCTCCGACATATAGTCAGTCCGGAGAGACTGTCAATAAGGCTTCCTCATTCTCATGGTAGCGCACACGACCGCTCTTGGCTACGTGACCTCGGATATCCAGTCAGCTTCGCCAGTGAGAGAATCATCGGCGACCAGGTCACACCATCCGGTAGCCAGGGACACAAGGCCTGCAGACTCCGGACGTTCGCATAAGAAAGTGTGCGGGAGTCAACGTGCACGGAGCTTCCGGCGGCAATGCATCGTAAGACCGCTACTGCACAGGCCTCGGGGACGGACGTGCTATCCCAAATAGCACAGCTTATCGCAGCATCCCAGCAACAACTGAATCTGTCGCATAATGTATTATCTGACGATGCTGGGTCGGGACGCTCCACGGAAGCGGGTACGGACGTCCGAAAATTTCATCCGGTCCGATGGGATACCGAAAGGGATTCGGAGGATTTCGAGCTTTCCCTTTCGGAACAACATATGCTGTTGTGTATGTCATCTGACTTGATCTTCTACAGGTTCTTTCGTCGGACCAGAATGCTGCGATGCCGGAAATAAGAAACTGATAGCATCGGTGGACTTAGAAATTTTTGGTTCGGTTCAGGAACATCGTCCCTCAGTTCCGACATAGTCCAATAATGTCACACAAACTTTCGAATTATTGAACGACGCTATATATTTATTATTATATGCTTGCTATTACCAAGCATTTCTGGTTTCTTGTTCGCAAAGTTACGGAGATGTCTTTCAAAAGTGTGCCTCTGTCGTCATAGTTAATGAAGAGCTAGCGGCAATAAGTGCTCATGGAATATGTCTATCGCCTAAGAGGTCCCTTGTAGGATCGACGGAGTGACATTCGCTAGCTCACCCGGTGTAGCGTACATTCATCGAATGGTTCGGCTGCCGGGTTCGTCCGTTGCGGTCTAGGAAGGAGATTTGGGTGATGCGAGCACTATAATAGCTTTAGTACTCACCCAGTGACGGCGGATTGAGGACAGATTGGAGGAAGCCTGTTAGTCCGGTTCCTGGCTCGTCCAGGTCCGTCCGGGCTGTGAGCGAGAGAGGTCCCTCTCTCGTCCAACAACATAGGGGACCGCATGTTGTGATTCAGATATTTTACATTCGGAGCATATGTCCGCCGCTCGGGACGCTCTGTTATATTGACAGTCCGAGAGACTGTCGATAATGCTTCCTCATCCTTACAGTAGTGCACACGACCGCACATTGGCTACGTGACCTACAGTATCCGACCAGTTTCGTCATTCAATGATTCCACGGCGAACAGGTCACGCCATCCGGTAGCCAAGGGTCACGAGGCCTATACACTCCGTTCGCTCGCATAATAGTAGTATGCACGGGGTAACGATCACGGAGCTTCCAGCGGCAATGCATCGTAAGACCGCTTCTCCACAGGCCTCAGTGACGGCAGCATCCCAGCAATCAACAGTTTCTCGGTCGGATCAGGAATTATCCGACGGCGCTGGGTCGGTGCGGTCCGCGGTTGCATCAGGTTCGGACGACCGAACGCTTTATAGGGTCCGACAGGATGGCAAAAGGGATTCGGACGATTTCGAGTTTTCCCTTTCGGAACAACAGAAGCTGCCATACATTTCTTCCGGCATTATCTTCCAGTGGTTGTTCCTTCGGACTACATTGCTGCGATGTTGGATAAGAGACTTATAGCGTCATTGGACATGGAATTTTGGATCGGTTCAGGGACATTGTCCCTGACTTACCAACACAGTCCAATAATGTCATTAGAACATGTGTATTATTTATCGACGCTATATATATACAAGCCTGCTACCAAGCATGATAGTTTAGTTTCTTGTCCGCAATGCTCAATTCTGCCTTTTATCATTTATAGGAATAATTTATTTTGGCAGAACAGGGCATACCGAGAGTTCATATGCGTCTTGACGGCGTGGTTAAGACTGGTAATAATCTTTTTCGCCGTCTATGTCTTTTCCAACCACAATGTTGGAAATGACAATTGATGTCTAATAGACTTAACTTAGACGCTTTATCATACTTAATCCACCTTACTGAGGCGTTATCATTACGTCTTCAAGAGAAAGAATTCCGGGATTTGATCCTCAATGTGATTTCTTTTGAGGGCAGTAGTTTGTTCACGTATAACTCCGCCCTTCAGTTGCTGCTTGGAGTTGGTTAGACGTGACGCAGCCCTAGCTACATCCACGCGCGTGGATAGTAAGAACTCTCTCAGAGTCGCTTCGTTCTCGGAGAAGCTTCTCTTCAACGGCAACTTTTCAGCAATCCATGAATTGCTCGATTTACACATTCTCTTGTCTATCTAGTGTAGCAAGAGATTCAGACTGGGGCAAACATTCAGTGGTTGACTCAGAGAGTGCCACTGCAGTTGCCGGATCCGAGTTTTATAATTATGACGGTTGCCTGTCAAACAGGTTGGGATACAATATTGATCCCAACGGATTCGAAGTGCCAGGGTCTTTGGGTTCCGCAGTCTCTAGACAAGCACTTATCTTCCACAGAATAATGTTTTTTAGGCTTGCTTTATGTCATTGGATGAACATTATTCAGAAACGCATGTCCAAATCCTGTCCGATAATACGACAGTAATGGCGTATCTCCGGAACCAGGGAGGCACTCATTCGTTTCTGTTATTCAATTTAATGGAAAGAATCCTTCTGTTTGTTATAGTACACCAAGTTCTGCTTCGGTCCGTCATATTCCGGGTCGTCTGATTGTTTTACCGGACTCCCTTCACTTATGGGTCACTTGTTGCCGTCAGAATGGACTCTCAACAAACAAGTATTCAATCAGATTTGCTATCAATGGGAGCGCCCAATGATAATTTATTTACGACACAACTTGCTAGTCAATTGCAGACGTATATGTTTACATGTCCGGATCTCTGAGCTTATGTTGTTAACGCTCTATTGATCTAATAGGACGGAATGATAGGATATGCGTATCCTCCTGCGCTGTTGTTTCAGCAAGTCTTGCTAAGATAAACAACCACAATACATTTCTGTTGATAGCATCTCTGTCTTCACAGAGACCGTGGGTAAATTTACTCTGATGTCTACTGTGGGACTTAACGCGAAAACTTCCTCCATGAGAGGATCTTTTTCGCTGGGTAAATCGTGTCATCTTCATCACAACCCGCAAGGTCTCAACCTTCGCGTATCCCGTTGTGTGGTCCTTATTGCTTTGTAAGCATTGTACTGGACGAGCTTTGGACGCGATTTCTTACTGTAGGAGAACCTCTTCTTCGCTATACTATGCGGCTAAAGTGGAGGCTCTTCCATCGTTGGTGTAGGGATCACTATGTTGATATTGTTGATCCCTCCATACTAGTCATTGCAACTTTCTAGTATACTTGTTTGACAAGATCTACTGCAGCCTGTTACTATTAAGGTTATAGGTTTATGTTATCTCATACCTATGCACTCTATGATAGTTTACAATTGAGTCTTATGTCTCTTTATCTAAGTCAGTTAGTAGCTTTTCGATAAATAGACTTAGAATCATTAGATTAAATTTCTATACGGCATTTAACTTCGGTTCTTATTTAGCTAAGTAATCATTTGAGCCTCTGGAATCTGTAGTTTTCAAATTCTGACCTTTTAGACAGTAATTCTGTTGGCTTCTCCTTTACTGAAGAGTCAGTGAGCTTCTTGCACTATCGGTGGATGATTCTCACTTTCGTAGTTTCGGAATCACTACTTCCTTTACTATTTAGGTTGGATTTTTGCATAAGAGTCAGGCTCCTAATAAATATCCGGAACCTATTGTTATTAAGGTCCTTCCGTCTTCGTACGGGCATAGGCCTTTACTCTGTCCGGTTGGAGTTTACGTATTTATAAACAGATATCTGTTTATTACTACGGGCGTAAGCTTCTTCTGTCTTTAATGCCTAATTGAAGGACGTTACGCTCCATTCTATTGCTAATGGATTCAATTAACTATCGATACTGCTTATGGTATATCATTGACTTAGCAGTTGTGCTTGAGATTTCGGCTCATGAAGTAAGAGTTCTTCTACTTCTTGGGCTTACATTAATAGTGTCGCTATTATAGATTTTTGAAGGCTGCTCATTGCGCTCAGCCATCCACATTCATGAATTTTTATCTCAGAAATATCGAGTCCATTTCTGGAGGCCTCTATTGTTAGGTCTGTTATCTACTGCTCAGAATGTCATTCACTTAACAGTTGCTATAATAGCTAGGTAGGCTGTCTGTTTCGGCAGTGACTCCGTTCTGCTGCCCTCTTCGCTCTGGGCTATTTGACCCAGGGCAAGAAAAGGGGGGGGGGGGGAGTGGGGGTGTTCCCTTGGGTCACCTGTTTTACTATGAAAACAAGGGGATACCTCCTCCGGAGTTAGTAATTCTGAGCTGTTATTGGGATGGTTGTTTAGTGAGAAGTTATGTTTTAAAAATTCATTCAGGTCTTAGTTTTTAAAGTATAGCTTTTGAATATAGCACGTGTCAACGGACGTTATTATACAATCCTCAGACACTTTTTAGGAGTATAAAGAGTCTCTATTCTCTAGACTTACTTTATTTATTGGCTTACTTTAAAAATTATTAGTATAAGGATTATACTAGATATTAATAGAGTACATGGATGTATGATGCTCAATTTTGGAAGGTGTTGTATCTTTCTAATTTATTATAAATAAGAAAGATACATGTAAGGCCTAATACTTCTTTTTCCCTAGAGGGGATGACTCTATTTCATATAATTGAGCGTATTCCAACTTGCTCTATGTCCTTGGCCCTCCAGCCTTTTTACTATTCAGCTATGTCTGGGTCATTGGTACAGTATAAAAATGTTAAAAAATTTATAGTAATTTATATATTTTTTATACTTACCAATGACCCAGACGGGGATGGCCCTCCCAGGAGTTGGGAACTCATACCTCCCCGCTGAGTACATAGCGCTTACCAGGCACTGGTTATAAGAATGATTAATGGCGCCAATTTCGGAATGTCCTTGACACTGCGCATGCGCAGTAGAGGTGAAGTGTGGAGGGCCATTCAGGACATGTTTTCTTTGGTTTTAGATGCAAATTTTGGGGATTGGGGGGCAAAATTTGTGTTTGGCCCTATATTTTAAGAGTTAGCACCAGCTATGTCTGGGTCATTGGTAAGTATAAAAAATATATAAATTACTATAAATTTTTTTAACTTTCAGTGTGCAGTCTTTGGGCTGCACGTTGAAAATATTGGTTAGTTATCCCACCTATTCACTGAGCAATTCACCTGCTTGGTGAAATTATGACGTATATTCTTCCTGGACTGGTAAAGCAGCCTTTAGTGTTCAAAGAGTTAATTTCTCATCACAAAGCAAATAAATCCCCTGTTCATCACCACAAGACAGGAAAATTACCGAAATTGAGCCAAGTCCTGTTAATTGAATAAAAAATCTTATAATTTATCAAGAAATTACACTGATAATCACTGAATTCCCTTGTTTATAGACCTATTTGTACTCAGTATATCCAATACAAATATCTAGTCTACAGTACAATCGTCATAGACTGGTCGTAATCCAAGTTTGGGCAGTGATGGCCACACATGTATTTACCAGGTAATAAAAATATCATGAGCAAAATTTTTATTAATGAAGCACCGGGTTGTACCCAATACTTCATTAATTAAACTTTTGATGATTATTCCTATAATAAATGTTTGAAATCTAATATTATTGTGTCCATGGAAATATTGCCTACCTATGCAAAATGACCAGTCCATGTGGCCTAACTGTATTATGTCTTTGCTGACAGAGTTCTGTATGCTCTGTCAAACAAGATATGATAGAATAAATGCTCAGTTTTTCACTAGAATACATGAAAGTGACTGAATCTCTGTCAAACAAGTACTCCTGTTAATTAACTGGTAGAGTGCTAGAAGCCCATATTTGGGCTTTGTTTTGAAATGCACAGACCTCGAAGGCTTCATCTTCAGTGGATGTGCTTCATATCTTTAAAATGAAATTCTTTAGTCTGTATAGATTTGCCTTCTTACAATGTATTGTAACAAGGCAAAAGCATGTGAACAAATTTTAATGACCAAAAATAATTTAGCACTCCACTGGTTACATATTTTTCACTGGCAAAGTGGCTATTCATTTAACAGGGAATCCATCTTAAGTGAGTTACATAGGATTTGTGTCAGGTGCATGTTTTATTCCTTTGGAGGAATACAAGTGTAAGAATTGTTTCAGTACTGTGATCACGAAGGCAATCCCTTTCTCAACAAGCAGGGCCTGGGAGAGGAAATTTGGGCCCCAGGTTAATTCTGTAATGGGCTCCTTGTTGAAAGTGTTGGATTACTGATGCAAATGCGAAATACCATGAGAGCCAAAGGCATGAATGCTGGTAGAGGGATTTTGAAATCAGTTATTCAATGGAGACTTTTGGAATGAAAAATCACCTTATATTTTTAAACAGTAACCAATGGCCCAGACATAGCTGGTGCTAATTCTAAATTATCCAGGGCCAAACACAAATTTTGCCCCCCAAACCCCAACATGTGCATCAAAAACCGAAAATTTAATGTCCTATGTGGCCCTCCATACATTTGACAACTGTGCATGTGCAGTGTCCAGGAAGTGTCGAAACAGCTGCCAAAATATCATTCCTTGTTCGGCCCTCTGTCAGATAATAACAGACTGACTTTTGTGCTTTTAAATCTCTGTTTTGATGATGCCAAACACATATCAAAGATAATTATGGTGGATCAGAGGATAGAATAGAACCATGGAAGGAAGGAACAGTGCTTTTTTATGTTCAGGGCTGTAACTTTATAATTTTTGATGAAATTATTTCTAGTTACCCATTTTCATGGTGTCGCCTGAATTATCATTCTTCCTAATGATTAAGTTACTGTTTGTTAAGTGTTCCTTCCCTATCCTTCCCTGAAGCCCTCCAGTTAAACTCCCAGGCTTTTTTGTGTTTTTATTGAAATTTTTTTATGTAAATTTCTTGTGAGTTTAACATTTCTGCAGAATGTTTATTCTGTTTATCCCCATGGTTATGTCTTCACCCTAGGGGTGTTTAGGCATTTGTAGTCATACATCATCCATCCGATGTATTGCATTCTCTTCTGATGAAGACCTTGCTTTGCATTGGATAGTGTCAAATCTGTTACTGACTTCGGGCCATAATTTTTTGCAGCCTGGAGTCTTGTTTCCGTTTTTTCTCTGGCGTTGTTTACATTGACATCACTTCCTTTAACATGTAATTTCCCTATGAATTATTCATGTTAGGATTAGTGTAAGATACATTCCTTATTCCGATAGTGTAGCCTTAATTTTTGGCAGTGAAAAAAATTTTTTGTCCACACTTGGGCTCTATCGGGATCCATTGGGGCTCAGGGTTCCCATTGGGAACTTGGGCTCAAATCATAATTTTTGGAAAAATTTTTTTTTTGAAAAATTTTTTCGAATCATTGTTTCATTGATTGTTTTAATGTATCTTTTTCAGTATTTTGGGAGTTAAGTGCGAGTACTGTTGACTTTCATGTTTTTCAAATGAAAGCTTATTGTTCAAATTGTAATTCGGGGAAGTCTTCCTCAGATTTGCACAAATTTTGTGTGTCTTGTAGTCATTGTACTCGCACTAATTCCTGTGCTGCTTGTGTCAATTGGGATGACAGACGTTGGAGACGTGTGTCACAGTATGTTGTTAGTGGTGGGAGGACTATACCGGTCCTTTCGCTGCACAGTCACTTTAGTTTTTCAGAGGAACAAGAACATGGTGATGGTTTTGTGACTCCATCCATTAGTGTGCTTCCGTCATCGCAAAATGATAGTCAATCAGAGCTAGTGGCTAAAGTGCTTTCAAATATTTGACAGGGCAATAAACCATGTCCCGGTGGTTACAAAGCCCTGTCGCCAGCTGTTTGTGGGCAACGCGACACCGGCTGTGTTTGTAGCAGTCGAGGATAAAAATATGGGTAGAGCAAGCACTATAACCACTTATCAAGCTCACCCAGCGATGATGGAAATGAGGAAGCTAGCAAGCTCGCCGGTCGGCTCGGCGAGGTCTAGCAGGACCGCGAGCGAGAGAGTCCCTTCTCTCTCTCAACAACATCGGGGGCCAGATGTTGTGGTTAGAAACTTGCTTCAGTCAGAGCTTACATCCACGTAACTGGTCTGGGATGCTCCGTCATTTAGTCAGCCGAGGATGTCTGTAAGTAGAGCTTCCTCCAAGTCAGTACAGTACACACAACCGCACCTTGGCTATGTGACATCCGATATCAGCCGGAATCGCTGAGCAAGGACTGCTCGTCTATTAAAAAGTCACAGCATCTGGTAGCCAAGGAGACGAGGCCTTGTTTGATGGGACGTCTGCAGAAAAGAGCCGTCTCGGACACACGGTCCCAGGAGCAGCCAGCAGCCAAGCAACAGAAGACCGCTGCTCCTCAGGCTTCGGTTACGGACCTGCTGTTACAGATTGTGCAGCTCATTGCAGCATCCCAGCATAGTCGGGAGCAAGTTACAGCAGTCTCGGAACACTAGCTGTCCGAAGATGCTGGGTCGGTCCAGTCATCTGCCCATTCAGAGGAAATTCGGATTCAGTCGGATACGGAAAGGGAAATGGAGGATATGGACCCATCCCTTTCAGAACAACATATGGTAGCGATGAATTTTATCCATCAATACTTTCCTGAGATTGTTCCAGTGAATCAAACTGCTGCATCTACACATAAAAAGCTGCTAGTGTCGTGAGACGCGGACTATATCCGGTCATGGGAGGAAGTCATTTCCTTCCCGTTGCAGTCGAAACAAGTGTTTTGCTCTCCTAAATGATACTATATTTTTATACTGTACCAATGACCCAGACTTAGCTGGTGCTAACTCTAACAAAACCAGGGCCAAACACAAATTTTGCCCCCCAATCCCCCAAATTTGCATCCAAAACAAAAAGAAATCATGTCCTAAAGGACCTCCATACTACGCCTCTACAGCGCATGCGCAGTGACGCAGTCGTCCCGAAATTGGCGCCAATTATCATTTCTCTGTTTGGCCCTTCATCAGTCAACATCTCACTGATCTTTGTGCTTGTAAATTTCAGTTTAAAGGATGCCAGACACGTAATTTTTGGAGAAAATGTGATTCTAAGGAGGATAGAAGGAGGAGAGGAAAAAGAAGTGGCAAAAAATAATCAGGGCTGTACTTAAAATTTTTTGATGAAATTATGTTAAGTTGCCTATTTTCGAGGCATGGGCCTCTTGTTGTCATTCTTACTAATTGTTGCACTGCTTATTCAGTGTTTCCTCTCCCCTAGCCTTCTAAAGTCCCCCCTTGCAATTCTCCCATGCTTTTGGCATATTTTTGAGAAATTTCATTTCTAAAATTTCCTGGGAGAGTTGCTTGGTTACAGAATGTTTTCTGTTATTTTCCCCATAGTTACGTTTTCACCCATGGGTGTATAACGTTTGTGTTCTGCATCTTCCATCTGATGTTCTACAGATTCTCCCCTGGGAGTCTCTGTTTTGCACCAGATAGAGTGTAATTGATGACTGATTCCGGGCCAGTTTTTTCAGTGCCTGGAGTCATGTTTTCTAGTGTGTTTACACTGTTTGTTTTCATTGGCAACAGCCTTTTTTGAGGGGGGCTGTTTGCCTTTGTTGTAGTTTATCTCATTATAAGATACATTTATATTATCCGAAAGTGTCTCATTAATTATTTTATATAAATTTAAAATTTTTGACCACACTTTGCCATCGGATCCATCGGGGCTCAACGTTACTTTTCAGCAACTTGGGCTTCGCTGAAAAAATATTTTTTCAAAATTATTTTGTTTTGCAATTGTTTTTTCATTTATTAATGGATCATGTTATTATGTATCTTTGTGTCAGGGGTTTTTGCGAGTAACTAGGACTTATTGTTGTTCTTTCACAATGAAGGGACGTTGTTCAAATTGTAATAGGAAGAAATCTTCCTCTGACTTTCATGATCATTGTATTAATTGTAGTCAGTGTTCTCGCATTAATCCCTGTCCTATATGTGAACATTGGGATGAGAAACATTGGAAACGTGTGTCACGATATGTTGTTTCTGGAGAAAGAGCGATGCCGGCTCTTTCTCCGCAAGGTCACTCTACTCTCTCAGTTTCTATTTCAGAGGAACCAGAACAGGGTGATGTTTCCATGTTATCTTCTTCAAGTGTGCGTCCGTCGTCACAAATGAATTCAGAGCTAGCGGCAAAAGTGCTCATGGAGATTAGACAAATGTCGTCCGCTAGCTCGCCCGGTGTAGCGTCCATTCACCGAATGGTTCGGCAGCCGGGTTCGTCCGATGCGGTCCAAGAGGAAATTTTGGGTGATGCGAGCACTATAAACATAATAGATGCACACCCAGTGACGGCGGATAGTAAGCGAGAACGGAGGAAGCCTTTTAGTCCGGTCCCTAGCTCGTCCAGGTCCAGCCGGGCCGCGAGCGAGAGAGGTCCCTCTCTCGTACAACAACATCTGGGACCAGATGTTGTGGTACAAAATGTGTCTTTAGCGGAGCATACGTCCGTCGCTCGGGACGCTCTGTTGTATAAGCAGTCCGCAGAGACTGTTAAGGCTTCCTCTTCTCGTCAGCGCACACGACCGCACCTTGGCTGCGTGACCGCCGATATATTACCAGCTTCGCCGATGAAGGATTCTTCGGCGACCAGGTCACACCATCCGGCAGCCAGGGATTCGAGACCGATGGACTCTGGACGTTCGCATAGGAAAAGTATGCGGGAGCCATCTGATGCGGAGCTGCCCTCGGCGAAGCAGCGAAAGACTGCGCCTCCGCAGGTCTCGACGCCGGACATTCTTGTGCAGATAGCACAGCTTATCGCAGCATCCCAGCAGCCGACAGAAACGGTGTCGGATCGAGAATTATCCGACGGCGCTGGGTCGGTACGCTCCGCCGAAGCATCGGGGGCGGACGACCGGGAACATCATGAGGTCCGACCGGATGGTGAAAGGGATACGGATGACTTGGAACTATCCCTTTCGGAACAACATAAAGCTGCCATGGACTTCATCCGGCACTTTCTCCCTCAAGTTGTTCCGTCGGGCCAGACTGCTGCGCTTCCGGACAAGAGAATTATAGCGTCATTGGACTCTGAATTTTTTGAGCGGTTCAGGGACATCGCTCCCGAGTTTCCGTCGCAGGCCAATAATGTTGCTAGAACATTTGAATTATTGAACGACGCTATATTTAAACTTGCTTCCAGGACGGGGAAAGCAGGTTTCTTGTCCGCTAATACTCTCAACCTGCCTTTCATTAATGCAAGGAATAAATTCGATACGGCAGGACAGGGTATACCGAGAGTTCCTCTGCGTATGGACGACGAGGCGGAAGACTTAGAGCTATCATTACCGTCGTCAGCTTCTATTCCAACCGCGGTGTTGGAAACAGCTATTGCGTCTAACAGAGCCAATTTAGATGCCTTATCTTACGCAGATCACCTTACTAAGGCGTTATCACTGCGCCTTCAAGGGGAAGAGTTTCAGGATATACAATCCTCTTTAAGACTTCTTTCAAGGGCAGTAGCTTATTCCACGTGTAACTCCGCCCTTTCAGTGGCAAATCTGGAGTTGGTTAGACGTGACGCAGCCCTAGCTACATCCACACTAGTGGATTCTAAGGTGAAGAACTCTCTTAGAGTCGCTTCGGTCTCAGGAGAACTTCTCTTTGACGGCAAGCTTTCCGCTATTTATGATAAAATTAAAAAGAAAGCTAATGATTCTCTGTTGTTCAGATCGGCTCCTAAGAAGTCGGATACAGCAGACACGAATAAGACAGGCACTTCTGGGTCTAATGCGCCCAAGAGAGGTTCCTATAGAGGTTCCGGTGCGTCCTCTTGGTCTTATTCGAGAGACCGTCAGGATAGCGACTCTCGTTCGGGACGTCCTTCAGGCCGGGACAATCGGTCGGATGCCCCGAGGTCGACGAGGCGAGGTGCGGGTCGTGGAAGACGTGGTTTCTCCTACCGCAGGCCTCGCAGGTCCAGGAGGTGATGGCTTAAACCTCTATCGCGTTCCGGTTGGCGGAAGGTTGTCGAGTTTTTCACAAGAGTGGGCGTCGATTACGGACGACCCTTGGGTGAGAGGAGTGACTTCGGAAGGTCTGAAGATATCCTTCAAACGAAAGCCTCCATTAACTCGAAGTCCAAAGTGGACTCATCTTCCGTCAAATCCACAGAAAAGAGACGCTCTGTTATCAGAGGTGCAGTCTCTTTTAATGAAGAACGCGGTAGAGGTCGTAGAAAACCAGGAATCTCTGGGATTCTACAGCCATCTGTTTCTGGTTCCGAAACCAGACGGCTCGTTCCGTCCAGTCATAGATTTGAGCTGGATAAACAAGCTGATCGTCGCTCTGAAGTTTTATATGGAGACGATTCGATCGGTCAGAGCGAGTATTCGGGTGAACGATTATGCAACGAGCATAGATCTCAAAGATGCGTACTTTCACGTCATGGTACATCCGACATTCCGAAAGTATCTACGCTTCGCAGTCCTTGGAGTGGTGTATCAATTCCGGGCGATGTGCTTCGGATTGAATCTAGCACCCTGGGCTTTCACTCGGGTAATGAACTCGTTAATGATCTACTTCCGAGCTCATTCATCTGCGGTAACGTCGGCCTACCTGGACGACATTCTTCAGAGGTACGGCAACGAGTTAACGCTTCAGAACGATGTTCAGAATCTTCTTCTATTGCTCCGACGTCTCGGTTTTATAGTAAACGAGGAGAAGTCGGATCTGGTGCCGTCCAAGTCATTCACTCATCTGGGAATGAGCTTCGAGACGCACAACAATCTCGTTCGTCTGCCGTTAACCAGAGCGAAATTAGTCAGTTGTTACGCTCGCTATTGTCTGCACGCAGACAAAGTCACGGCGAGAGAATTTATGAGACTGATAGGTCTGTGCAGAGCCGCCGCAGATCTCATTCCGATGGGGCGGCTATGCACACGTCCTCTTCAAATTTTCCTGACTCAGAATTGGAGTGTGAAAATTCATTCGCTCGATGTAGACGTTCTCTTGTCAGATCAAGTGAAACAAGTGATTCAGACTTGGGCAAACATTCAGTGGTTAACTTAAGGAGTTCCGCTGCAGTTGCCGGATCCGAGTTTTACCGTTATGACGGATGCCAGTCAAACAGGTTGGGGTGCATCATTAATCCCAACGGATTCGAGATGCCAGGGTCTTTGGGATCCGCAATTCCTGTGCAAGCACAAAAACATCAAGGAAATGATGTCAATTTGGCTTGCGTTACGTCACTGGATGGACATTATTCACGATGCTCATGTCCAAATCCTATCCGACAATACGACAGTAGTGGCGTATATACGGAATCAGGGAGGCACTCATTCAGTTCCGTTGTTCAATCTAACGGAAAGAATCCTTCTGTTTGCGTTAGAACATCACGTTCTTCTTTCGGTCCGTCACATACCGGGTCGTCTGAATGTGCTAGCAGACTCCCTTTCACGAAAGGGTCGTTTGTTGCCGTCGGAGTGGACTCTCAACAAACAAGTATTCAATCAGATTTGCTACCAATGGGAACGGCCAATGATAGACTTATTTGCGACACATCTCAACAATCAGTTGCAGACGTATGTGTCTCCGTGTCCGGATCCAAGAGCATTTGCAGTAGACGCTCTGTCGATCCCTTGGGACGGAATGATAGGATATGCGTATCCTCCAGCGCCGTTAATTCAACAAGTATTGCTAAAGATAAAACAATCTCAATGCAAGATTCTGTTGGTAGCATCTCTGTCGCCACAGAGGCCGTGGATAAATCTACTCAGGTGTCTGTTGTGGGACCTACCGCAGAAGCTTCCTCCACGAGAGGATCTTCTTTCGCAGGGGAAATCGCGCCAACTCCATCACAACCCGCAAGGTCTCAACCTTCACGTTTTTCCGTTGTGCGGTCCTTCTTGCATGGCAAGCACTTTACAGGACGAGCAGTGGACGCGATTTCTAACTGTAGGAGGACCTCCTCTTCGCTAAACTATGCGGCTAAGTGGAAGGTTTTTCGTCGTTGGTGTAGGGATCATTCTGTAGATATATTTGATCCCTCTATACCAGACATTGCAAACTTTCTAGTATACTTGTTTGACGAAATCAAACTGCAGCCTGTTACTATAAAGGGTTATAGATCTATGTTATCTGATACCTATGCACATCATGATAGTTTACAAATTGGATCTAATGTCTCTTTATCGAAGTTGGTTAGAAACTTTTCGATAAATAGACCCAGAACTCTTAGATTAATTCCTAAGTGGAATTTAGCTTGGGTTCTCCTTAAATTGAAGGAAAAGCCATTTGAACCTCTTGGGACAGTAGATTTCAAATTCTTATCTTATAAGACAGCTTTTCTCTTAGCTTTCTCTTCTGCCAGAAGAGTCAGTGAGCTTCATGCACTATCGGTGGATGATTCTCATTATCGTAGTGTTGGGAACACTATCACCTTCACTACTAATGTGGGTTTTTTAGCTAAGAATCAGGCTCCTAATAAATATCCGGAACCTATTGTTATTAAGGCTCTTCCGTCTTCAGACGGGCGTAGGCCTTTACTCTGTCCTGTTAGAGCACTACGTATCTATAAACAGAGATCTCAGTTTATCAGAAAGGGACGGAAACGTTTCTTTCTGTCTTTGATGCCTAATAGAAAGGACATTTCAGTCCATTCTATTGCTAGATGGATTCAGTTAACTATCCGTACTGCTTATGAAGATTTATCTTCTTCTCAGCAGTCTGTGCTTAAGACTTCTGCTCATGAAGTAAGAGCTCTTTCTACTTCCTGGGCTTATGCTAATAGTGTTGCTATTACAGATTTAATGAAGGCTGCTTATTGGTCTCAGCCATCCACATTTACGAATTTTTATCTCAGAAATATTGAGTCCATTTCTGGAGACCTGCATTGTTTAGGTCCGTTATCTGTTGCTCAGAATGTCGTCCACTAAACAGTTGCAACTATAGTTATGCAGGCTTTCTGTTCCGGCAGGGACTCTGTCCGGTTGCCCTCTTTGCTCTGGGCTATTTGACCCAGGGCAAGGGGAAGGGGGGGGGGGGGGGGTGTTCCCTTAGGTCACCTGCTTTATAGTGAAAAGCAAGGGAATGCCTCCTCCAAGTCAGTATTTCTGAGTCGCTTCCGGGATGGTTTTAAAGTGTAATATTAATGTTTAAATTCATTCATGTCTTATTTTTAAAGTGTAGCTCGGTGTGAAGCATTTGTATATGTCAAGTGTCAAACGGGCTTTAATATACAATACTCGGACACTTTTAAATGACTATAAAGAGTCTCAATTCTCTGGACTACTTTATTTATTGGCTTGCTTTAAAAATAATTAGTATAAGGGTTATACTGGATGTTAATAGAGAACATGAATGTTATTGTGCTCAATTATTAAGGGTAGTGTATCTTTCTAATTTAATATTAAATAAGAAAGATACATGTAAAGCCTAATACTCCTTTTCTCCTTAAGGGGTTACCTCTTTACTATATAGTTGAGCTTATTGGATTTTCCTCTATGTCCTAGGCCCTCCAGCCTGTTTACTATTCAGCTAAGTCTGGGTCATTGGTACAGTATAAAAATGTTAAAAAATTTATAGTAATTTATATATTTTTTATACTTACCAATGACCCAGACGGGGATGGCCCTCCCTGGAGTTGGGAACTCTTGCCTCCCCGCTGAGTACATAGCGCTGACCAGGCACTGCCAGTAAGAATGATAATTGGCGCCAATTTCGGGACGACTGCGTCACTGCGCATGCGCAGTAGAGGCGTAGTATGGAGGTCCTTTAGGACATGATTTCTTTTTGTTTTGGATGCAAATTTTGGGGATTGGGGGGCAAAATTTGTGTTTGGCCCTGGTTTTGTTAGAGTTAGCACCAGCTAAGTCTGGGTCATTGGTAAGTATAAAAAATATATAAATTACTATAAATTTTTTAACATTCAGTCTTTCTAGTGGAAAGAGAAAATGCAGCTTTCTTTCCTCATCTTCCGTTTTAAAACGGTATAGGAAGGTGTTCAGAGAGTACCTCTGCATTTAAATGAGCAAGCTGAGGACCTAGATTTGGCCTTACCTCCTTCATTTACTATTCGCTCGGAAACATTTGAGGCAGCAATTTCTACAAATAGAGCGAATTTAGATGCTATGTCGTACGTGGATCACCTGACGAGAGCTATGGCACAATGTCTCAATGGAAAGGAGTTTGAGGATGTTCATTCTTCCTTAAGGGTTCTTTCCAGGGCTATACTGTTTACCATGTATAACTCCACCCTTACAGTGGCTAATTTGGAGCTAGACGTGATGGAGCCCTTGCTTCATCATCTTTAATAGATGACAAGGTGAAAAACTCTCTTAGAGTCGCTCCTGTATCAGGACATGATATGTTTGATGATAAGCTTTCTTTGGTCTATGACCAAGCTACAAAGAAAGCATCAAACACTCTGCTTTTAAAGTCAGCATCAAATAAACCAGCACCTGCAGAGAAGAGTAAAGCAGGAGGTTCTGGACAAAAATTGTTGAAAGGAAACTCCTTGCGGGTATATAAGAAATCCTTTTACAATTACTCGCAAAATCGTCAGTTCAGCAACTCTGGTCGGGGGCGTGGATCTGGCCGAAATAACCGGTTAGACGCCCCCAAGCCGGCAGGTCGAGGCTCTTCACGGGGAGGATGTGGTTTCTCTTCCCGCAAGCCTCGCAGGTCCTACAGGTGAAGATCAGGACCTCTATTGTGTTCCAGTTGGCGGGAGTTATCAAGACTCATAAGAAACTGGATAACTATAACGGAAGATCGGTGAGTGAGAAATGTGATCTCGGAAGGACTGAGACTGTCGTTCCGAGCCAAACCACCGCTAACACGATGTCCACAATGAACTGAAGTTCCGTCAAACCCGTCAAAAAGAGAATCTTTCCTTGCGGAGATAAACCAGGAATCTTTAGGTTTCTACAGTCACCTGTTCCTCGTACCGAAGTCAGACAGCTCGTTTCGACCAGTAATAGACTTGAGCTGAATAAACAAACTTATTGTAGCTCCAAAGTTCTATATGGAAACCATCCGGTCAGTAAGAGCGAGCATACGAGTGAACGACTATGTGGCAAGCATAGATCAAAAAGATGCATACTTTCATGTCATGGTACATCCGGCATTCAGAAAGTACTTTCACTTCAGTTCCGAGCAATGTGCTTCAGTCTGAATCTAGCTCCCTGGGCATTCACTTGAATAATGAACTGGGTAATGTCTTATTTCCGAGCTCATTCGTCTGTGGTAACGTCAGCTTTCTTGGATGACATTTTTCAGAGATACGGCAACAAAGATATATTTTTATACTGTACCAATGACCCAGACTTAGCTGGTGCTAACTCCACAAAAACCAGGGCCAAACACAAATTTTGCCCCCCAATCCCCAAAATTTGCATCCAAAACAAAAAGAAATCATGTCCTAAAGGACCTCCATAGTACGACTCTACTGCGCATGCGCAGTGACGCAGTCGTCCCGAAATTGGCGCCAAATATCATTCTCTGTTTGGCCCTTCATCAGTCAACATCTCACTGATCTTTGTGCTTGTAAATCTCAGTTTAAAGGATGCCAGACACGTAATTCTTGGAGAAAATGTGATTCTAAGGAGGATAGAAGGAGGAGAGGAAAAAAGAAGTGGCAAAAAATAATCAGGGCTGTACTTAAAATTTTTTGTTAAAATTATGTTAAGTTGCCTATTTTCGAGGCAAACGCCTCTTGTTGTCATTCTTGCTAATTGTTGCACTGCTTATTCAGTGTTTCCTCTCCCCTAACCTTCTAAAGTCCCCCCTTGCAATTCTCCCATGCTTTTGGCATATTTTTGAGAAGTTTCATTTCTAAAATTTCCCTGGGAGAGTTGCTTGGTTACAGAATGTTTTCTGTTATTTTCCCCATAGTTACGTTTTCACCCATGGGTGTATAACGTTTGTGTTCTGCATCTTCCATCTGATGTTCTGCAGATTCTCCCCTGGGAGTCTCTGTTTTGCATCAGATAGAGTGTAATTGAGGACTGATTCCGGGCCAGTTTTTTCAGTGCCTGGAGTCATGTTTTCTTCTGTGTTTACACTGTTTGTTTTCATTGGCAACAGCCTTTTTTGAGGGGGGCTGTTTGCCTTTGAGGTAGTTTATCTCATTATAAGATACATTTATATTATCCGAAAGTGTCTCATTAATTATTTTATATAATTTTAAAATTTTTGACCACACTTTGCCATCGGATCCATCGGGGCTCAACGTTACTTTTCAGCAACTTGGGCTTCTCTGAAAAAATATTTTTTCAAAATTATTTTGTTTTGCAATTGTTTTTTCATTTATTAATGGATCATGTTATTATGTATCTTTGTGTCAGGGGTTTTTGCGAGTAACTAGGACTTATTGTTGTTCCTTCACAATGAAAGGAACTTGTTCAAATTGTAATAGGAAGAAATCTTCCTCTGACTTTCATGATTATTGCATAAATTGTAGTCAGTGTTCTCGCATTAATCCCTGTCCTGTATGTGAACATTGGGATGAGAAACATTGGAAACGTGTGTCACGATATGTTGTTTCTGGAGAAAGAGCGATGCCGGCTCTTTCTCCACAAGGTCACTCTACTCTCTCAGTTTCTATTTCAGAGGAACCAGAACAGGGTGATGTTTCCATGTTATCTTCTTCAAGTGTGCGTCCGTCGTCACAATTAAATACAGAGCTAGCGGCAAAAGTGCTCATGGAGATTAGACAAATGTCGTCCGCTAGCTCGCCCGGTGTAGCGTCCATTCACCGAATGGTTCGGCAGCCGGGTTCGTCCGATGCGGTCCAAGAGGAAATTTTGGGTGATGCGAGCACTATAAAAATAATAGATGCACACCCAGTGACGGCGGATAGTGAACGAGAACGGAGGAAGCCTTTTAGTCCGGTTCCTAGCTCGTCCAGGTCCAGCCGGGCCGCGAGCGAGAGAGGCCCCTCTCTCGTACAACAACATCTGGGACCAGATGTTGTGGTACAAAATGTGTCTTTAGCGGAGCATACGTCCGTCGCTCGGGACGCTCCGTTGTATAAGCAGTCCGCAGAGACTGTTAAGGCTTCCTCTTCTCGCCGGCGCACACGACCGCACCTTGGCTGCGTGACCTCCGATATCTTGCCAGCTTCGCCGAGGAAGGATTATTCGGCGACCAGGTCACACCATCCGGCAGCCAGGGACTCGAGACCGATGGACTCCGGACGTTCGCATAGGAAAAGTATGCGGGAGCCATCCGATGCGGAGCTGCCCTCGGCAAAGCAGCGAAAGACCGCTCCTCCGCAGGTCTCGACGTCGGACATTCTAGTGCAGATAGCACAGCTTATCGCAGCATCCCAGCAGCCGACAGAGACGGTGTCGGATCGAGAATTATCCGACGGCGCTGGGTCGGTACGCTCCGCCGAAGCATCGGGGGCGGACGACCGGGAACATCGGGAGGTCCGACCGGATGGTGAAAGGGATACGGATGAATTGGAGCTATCCCTTTCGGAACAACACAAAGCTGCCGTAGACTTCATCCGGCACTTTCTTCCTCAAGTTGTTCCGTCGGGCCAGACTGCTGCGCTTCCGGACAGGAGAATTATAGCGTCATTGGACTCTGATTTTTTCGAGCGGTTCAGGGACATCGCTCCCGAGTTTCCGTCGCAGTCCAATAATGTTGCAAGAACATTTGAATTATTGAACGACGCTATTTTTAAACTTGCTTCCAGGACAGGGAAAGCAGGCTTCTTGTCCGCAAATACTCTCAACCTGCCTTTCATTAATGCAAGGAATAAATTCGACACGGCAGGTCAGGGTATACCGAGAGTTCCTCTGCGTATGGACGACGAGGCGGAAGACTTAGAGCTATCATTACCGTCGTCAGCTTCTATTCCAACCGCAGTGTTGGAAACAGCTATTGCGTCTAACAGAGCCAATTTAGATGCCTTATCTTACGCAGATCACCTTACGAAGGCGTTATCACTGCGTCTTCAAGGGGAAGAGTTTCAGGATATACAATCCTCCTTAAGACTTCTTTCAAGGGCAGTAGCTTATTCCACGTGTAACTCCGCCCTTTCAGTGGCTAATCTGGAGTTGGTTAGACGTGACGCAGCCCTGTCTACATCCACACTAGTGGATTCTAAGGTGAAGAACTCTCTTAGAGTCGCTTCGGTCTCAGGAGATCTTCTCTTTGACGGCAAGCTTTCCGCTATTTATGATAATATTAAAAAGAAAGCTAGTGATTCTCTGTTGTTTAGATCCGCTCCTAAAAGGTCGGATTCAGCAGACACGAATAAGGCGGGCACTTCTGGGTCTTATCCGCCCAAGAGAGGTTCCTATAGAGGTTCCGGTGCGTCCTCTAGCTCTTATTCGAGAGACCGTCAGGATAGCGACTCTCGTTCGGGACGTCCTTCAGGCCGGGACAATCGGTCGGACGCCCCGAGGTCGACGAGGCGAGGTGCGGGTCGTGGAAGACGTGGTTTCTCCTACCGCAGGCCTCGCAGATCCAGGAGGTGATGGCTCAAACCTCTATCGCGTTCCGGTTGGCGGAAGGTTATCGAGTTTTTCTCAAGAGTGGGCGTCGATTACGGACGACCCTTGGGTGAGAGGAGTGACTTCGGAAGGTCTAAAGATATCCTTCAAACGAAAGCCTCCATTAACTCGAAGTCCAAAGTGGACTCATCTTCCGTCAAACCCTCAGAAAAGAGACGCTCTGCTATCAGAGGTGCAGTCTCTTTTAATGAAGAACGCGGTAGAGGTCGTAGAAAACCAGGAATCGCTGGGATTCTACAGCCATCTGTTTCTGGTTCCGAAACCAGACGGCTCGTTCCGTCCAGTCATAGATTTGAGCTGGATAAACAAGCTGATCATCGCTCCGAAGTTTTATATGGAGACGATTCGATCGGTCAGAGCGAGTATTCGGGTGAACGATTATGCAACGAGCATAGATCTCAAAGATGCGTACTTTCACGTCATGGTACATCCGACATTCCGAAAGTATCTACGCTTCGCAGTCCTAGGAGTGGTGTATCAGTTCCGGGCCATGTGCTTCGGATTGAATCTAGCACCCTGGGCTTTCACTCGAGTAATGAACTCGGTAATGATTTACTTCCGAGCTCATTCGTCTGCGGTAACGTCGGCCTACCTGGACGACATTCTTCAGAGATACGGCAACGAGTTAACGCTTCAGAACGATGTTCAGAATCTTCTTCTATTGCTCCGACGTCTCGGTTTCATAGTAAACGAGGAGAAGTCGGATCTGGTGCCGTCCAAGTCATTCACTCATCTGGGAATGAGCTTCGAGACGCACAACAATCTCGTTCGTCTGCCGTTAACCAGAGCGAAATTAGTCAGTTGTTACGCTCGCTATTGTCTAAATACAGACAAAGTCACAGCGAGAGAATTTATGAGACTGATAGGTCTGTGCGGAGCCGCTGCGGATCTCATTCCGATGGGACGGCTACGCACACGGCCTCTTCAAATTTTCTTGACTCAGAATTGGAGTGTGAAAATTCATTCGCTCGATGTAGACGTTCTCTTGTCAGATCAAGTGAAACAAGAGATTCAGACTTGGGCAAACATTCAGTGGTTAACTCAAGGAGTTCCGCTGCAGTTGCCGGATCCGAGTTTTACCATTATGACGGATGCCAGTCAAACAGGTTGGGGTGCATCATTAATCCCAACGGATTCGAGATGCCAGGGTCTTTGGGATCTGCAATTCCTGTGCAAGCACATAAACATCAAGGAAATGATGTCAATTTGGCTTGCGTTACGTCACTGGATGGACATTATTCACGATGCTCATGTCCAAATCCTATCCGACAATACGACAGTAGTGGCGTATATACGGAATCAGGGAGGCACTCATTCAGTTCCGTTGTTCAATCTAACGGAAAGAATCCTTCTGTTTGCGTTGGAACATCACGTTCTTCTTTCGGTCCGTCACATACCGGGTCGTCTGAATGTGCTAGCAGACTCCCTTTCTCGAAAGGGTCGCTTGTTGCCGTCGGAGTGGACTCTCAACAAACAAGTATTCAATCAGATTTGCTACCAATGGGAACGGCCAATGATAGACTTATTTGCGACACATCTCAACAATCAGTTGCAGACGTATGTGTCCCCGTGTCCGGATCCAAGAGCATTTGCTGTAGACGCTCTATCGATCCCTTGGGACGGAATGATAGGATATGCGTATCCTCCAGCGCCGTTAATTCAACAAGTATTGCTAAAGATAAAACAATCTCAATGCAAGATTCTGTTGGTAGCATCTCTGTCGCCACAGAGACCGTGGATAAATCTACTCAGGTGTCTGTTGTGGGACCTACCGCGGAAGCTCCCTCCACGAGAGGATCTTCTTTGGCAGGGGAAATCGCGCCAACTGCATCACAACCCGCAAGGTCTCAACCTTCACGTTTTTCCGTTGTGCGGTCCTTCTTGCATGGCAAGCACTTTACAGGACGAGCAGTGGACGCGATTTCTAACTGTAGGAGGACCTCCTCTTCGCTAAACTATGCGGCTAAGTGGAAGGTTTTCCGTCGTTGGTGTAGGGATCATTCTGTTGATATATTTGATCCCTCTATACCAGACATTGCTAACTTTCTAGTATACTTGTTTGACGAAATCAAACTGCAACCGGTTACTATAAAGGGTTATAGATCTATGTTATCTGATACCTATGCACATCATGATAGTTTACAAATTGGATCTAATGTCTCTTTATCGAAATTGGTTAGAAACTTTTCGATAAATAGACCCAGAACTCTTAGATTAATTCCTAAGTGGAATTTAGCTTGGGTTCTCCTTAAATTGAAGGAAAAGCCATTTGAACCTCTTGGGACAGTAGATTTCAAATTCTTATCTTATAAGACAGCTTTTCTCTTAGCTTTCTCTTCTGCCAGAAGAGTCAGTGAGCTTCATGCACTATCGGTGGATGATTCTCATTATCGTAGTGTTGGGAACACTATCACCTTCACTACTAACGTCGGTTTTTTAGCTAAGAATCAGGCTCCTAATAAATATCCGGAACCTATTGTTATTAAGGCTCTTCCGTCTTCAGACGGGCGTAGGCCTTTACTCTGTCCTGTTAGAGCACTTCGTATCTATAAACAGAGATCTCAGTTCATCAGAAAGGGACGGAAACGTTTCTTTCTGTCTTTGATGCCTAATAGAAAGGACATTTCAGTCCATTCTATTGCTAGATGGATTCAGTTAACTATCCGTACTGCGTATGAAGATTTATCTTCTTCTCAGCAGTCTGTGCTTAAGATTTCTGCTCATGAAGTAAGAGCTCTTTCTACTTCCTGGGCTTATGCTAATAGTGTTGCTATTACAGATTTAATGAAGGCTGCTTATTGGTCTCAGCCATCCACATTTACTAATTTTTATCTCAGAAATATTGAGTCCATTTCTGGAGACCTGCATTGTTTAGGTCCGTTATCTGTTGCTCAGAATGTCGTCCACTAAACAGTTGCAACTATAGTTATGCAGGCTTTCTGTTCCGGCAGTGACTCCGTCCGGCTGCCCTCTTCGCTCTGGGCTATTTGACCCAGGGCAAGGGGAAGGGGGGGGGCGGGTGTTCCCTTAGGTCACCTGCTTTATAGTGAAAAGCAAGGGAATGCCTCCTCCAAGACAGTATTTCTGAGTCGCTTCCGGGATGGTTTTAAAGTGTAATATTAATGTTTAATTTCATTCATGTCTTATTTTTAAAGTGTAGCTCGGTGTGAAGCATTTGTATATGTCAAGTGTCAAACGGGCTTTAATATACAATACTCGGACACTTTTAAATGATTATAAAGAGTCTCAATTCTCTGGACTACTTTATTTATTGGCTTGTTTTAATAATAATTAGTATAAGGGTTATACTGGATATTAATAGAGAACATGAATGTTATTGTGCTCAATTATTAAGGGTAGTGTATCTTTCTAATTTAAATATTAAATAAGAAAGATACATGTAAAGCCTAATACTCCTTTTCTCCTTAAGGGGTTATCTCTTTATTTTATAATTGAGCTTATTGGATTTTCCTCTATGTCCTAGGCCCTCCAGCCTGTTTACTATTCAGCTAAGTCTGGGTCATTGGTACAGTATAAAAATGTTAAAAAATTTATAGTAATTTATATATTTTTTATACTTACCAATGACCCAGACGGGGATGGCCCTCCCTGAGTTGGGAACTCTTGCCTCCCCGCTGAGTACATAGCGCTGACCAGGCACTGCCAGTAAGAATGATATTTGGCGCCAATTTCGGGACGACTGCGTCACTGCGCATGCGCAGTAGAGTCGTACTATGGAGGTCCTTTAGGACATGATTTCTTTTTGTTTTGGATGCAAATTTTGGGGATTGGGGGGCAAAATTTGTGTTTGGCCCTGGTTTTTGTGGAGTTAGCACCAGCTAAGTCTGGGTCATTGGTAAGTATAAAAAATATATAAATTACTATAAATTTTTTAACTTTTCAGAACGATGTTCAGAGTCTGCCTTTTCTTCTCTGATATCTCGGTTTTATAGTAAATGAGAAGAAGTCGGATCCAGCTCCATCCAAATCGTCATCCACTTGGGTATGAGCTTTGAGACTCACAACAATCTGGTCCGTCTGCCGTTACCCAGAGCAAAATTAGTCAGTTGTTATGCTCGCTTCTGTCCACACTCAGAAGAATTAACAGCGAGGGAGTTCATGGGACTGTGCGGTGCGGCTGCGGATCGCATTCCGATGAGCCGTTTGCGCACACATCCTCTCCAGACACTCTTTACTCAGAACTGGAGTGTGAAGACACATTCGCTTGAAACGAATATTGTTTTAACGGACCAAGAAAAAACAACAAGTTCAGATTTTGGCAGATGTTCAGTGGTTAACTCGAGGAGTTCCACTGCATTTGCCAGATCCGGCTTTCACGATTTTGACGGATGTGAGTCAGATCAGTTGGGGCACGACCCTGATTCTGACAGACTCGAAATGCCAGAGTCTTTGGGACCCACAGTTCCTAGTGAAGCACATAATCATCAAAGAAATGATGTCAATATGGCTAGCACTATAACAATGGATTCACATTATAGAGAACGTTCATGTTCAAATATTGTCGGACAACTCGACAGTGGTAGCATACATAAGGAACCAGGGAGGCACGCATTCGATTACGTTATACCAGTTAATGGAAAGTATCCTTCTGTTTGTCTTGAATCATCAAGTTCAACTGCCTATCCATCATATTTCGGGTCGTCTGAATGTATTAGCAGACTCGCTCTCTCGGAAAGGTTGCATGTTGCCTTCAGAATGAACTCTCAACAAGCGAGTGTTCAGACAGATTTTCTACCAGTGGGATCAACCAATGATAGACTTATTTGTGACACATCTTAACAATCAGTTGCAGACTTACGTGTCGCCATGTCCAGATCCTCGGGCATATGCAGTTGACACTCTCTCGATTTCATGGGACGGAATGATAGAATACGCATATCCTCCAACTCTGTTAATTCAGCAGATCTTGCTAAAGATCAAGCAATCCCATTGCAAGATTCTGTTAGTAGCTTCTCTGTCGGCACAGAAACCTTGGATAAATCTTCTCAGGTTTCTATTATGGGACATTCCCCGGAAGCTTCCTCCACTGGAGGTCCCTCTTTATCAGGGGAAGTAATGTGCACTGCATCACAATCCTCAAGGTCACAACCTTCACGTATTTCCATTGTGCGGTTCTTCCTGCATGGCAAGCATTTTACAGGACGAACAGTGGATGCAGTTTCTAACTGTAGGAGGACCTCCTCTTCGCCGAATTATGCAGCAAAGTGGAGGGTTTTCTTCTGTTGGTGTAAGGATCAGTCAATAGACTTTTATGATCCTTCCATACCAGACATTGCAAATTTTCTGGGCTACTTGTTTGACGTTCTCAAACTGCAGCCTATCACTGTTAAGGGCTATAGGTCTATGTTATCAGACACTTACGCTCATCATGATAGCTTGGATATCGGGTCTAATATTTCTGTATCCAAATTGGTTAGAAATTTCTCGATTAATAGACCTAGAACTCGCAGGTTAATTCCTAAATGGAATTTAGCTTGGGTTCTGTTGAAGCTCAAAGAAGCTCCTTATGAGCTGTTAGATGTTGTAGAGTTCAGATTTTTGACCTATAAACTGCATTTCTCTTAGCCTTTGCGTCCACTAGAAGAGTTAGCGAACTCCAAGCATTATCTGTAGATGAATCTCACTACTGCAGTGTTGGAAATACCATCACTTTAACTTACACAAGTTGATTTTTTGGCTAGGAATCAGGTTCCTAATGTAAGGCCAGAGCCTATTATTATTATGGCTCTGCCTTTTGCGGACAACCATAGGCCATTGCTGTGTCCAGTCAGGGCTATGCACATTTATAAACGCTGATCTGATTTTATTAGGCAAGGAAGGAAATGCTTCTTTCTATCATTAGTTTCTAACAGAAAGGATATTTCTGTTCAGTCTATAGCTAGATGGATCCAGTTAACAATATGGTTTGCTTATGATGATCTTTCTACAGGTCAGCGTTCTGTCAATAAGATTTCAGCGCATGAAGTCAGAGCGCTGTCAACTTCTTGGGCTTACTACCACTGTATAGCCAAAACTGATCTCATGAAAGATGCGTACTGGACACAGCCTTTTACATTCACTAGGTTTTACCTTAGAGATATAGAGTCCATCTCCGGTGACCTTAAAAGTTTAGGTCCTCTTTCTGTTGCTCAGAATGTCCATTAAATAATTACAGCTATAGTTATTTAGGTTTTCCGTTATAGCATTGACGCTGTTCTGCTGCCCTCTTCGTTCTGTGGTTGTGTGACCCAGAACAAGGGGAAGTGGGGGGGGGGGGGGGGGGGGTCCCTTATCAACACCAGGCTTTATAGTGAAAAGCAAGGGAAGACCTCCTCCGGTGACAATAGCTCCGAGTCGGTGCTGGGATGGTTTTAATGTGTAGCTCAGTGGAAGCAATTATGATGTCATTCATGTAATATTTTTAAAGTGTAGTTCGGTGTGAAGCAATTGTATATGTCACGTGTCAAACAAGCATTTTTATACAGTCCTTGGACACTTTTAAATTAATATAAAGAGTCTCATTCTCTGGACTATCTTTATATTTTGGCTTCCCTTCATCTAATTAGCATAGTGGGTTATGCTGGTAGTTAATTGAGTATTATATATGGAGTTATACTCAATTACTTTGTTGGTGTTATGTCTTCCTTAATTTATTAAATACGAAGGACATATGTAATTCCATTCTCTTCTATTCTCCTGTAGGAAATAATCTATTTGTAGTAGTTATTGGATTTTTCTTTATGTCCTAGGCCCTCCAACCTATTTACCATTCAGCTATGTCTGGGCCATTGGTTACTGTGTAAAAATATGATAAATTCATAGTAATTTGTATATTAGTATACTTACCAATGGCCCAGACAGGGATGGCCCTCCCATGAGTGGGCACTCATACCTCCCCGCTGACTATAACATTTAGCAGGCAATATAAAAGGAATGATACTTTGGTGGCAGTTTCGGCACTTCCTGGACACTGCACATGCACAGTTGTCAATGTATGGCCACATAGGACATTAAATTTTCGGTTTTTGATGCAAATTTGGAGGTAAGTATAAAAATATACAAATTATTATGAATTTATCATATTTTTATACTGTACCAATGACCAAGACATAGCTGGTGCTAACTCTTAAAATATAGGGCCAAACACAAATTTTGCCCCCCAATCCCCAAAATTTGCATCTAAAACCAAAGAAAACATGTCCTGAATGGCCCTCCACACTTCACCTCTACTGCGCATGCGCAGTGTCAAGGACGTTCCGAAATTGGCGCCATTAATCATTCTAAGTTTGGCCCTTCATCAGTTAACATCTGACTGATCTTTGTGCTTGTAAATCTCAGTTTAAATGATGACAGACACATAAATATTAGTGAAATGGTGATTCTAAGGAGGATAGAGAAGGAGGAGAGGAAAAATGTGTGACAGAATATTATCAGGGCTGTAACTTAAAATTTTTTTAGGAAATTATTTAAGTTACCCATTTTCGAGGCAGCAGCCATTTTGTTGTCATTCTGGTTATTTAGTTACACTGATTTTTCAGTGTTTTCCGCTCTCCCTTTCCTTTAAGTCCCCTCTTGCTATTCTCCCATGCTTTTGGCATAGTTTCTGTAATTATTATTACTAAAATTTCTTGGGAGTTTTAGCTGAATAACAGAATGAATTCTGTTCTTTTCCCCATGTTTACGTCTTCACCTACGGGTGGTTAGGCGTTGTGTTCTGCATCTACCATCTGATGTTCTGCAGTTTCTTCCCTGGAAGTCTCTGTTTTGCATCAGATAGTGTATTTTTGGTAACTGATTCCGGGCCTGGCTGTCTGGAGTCTTATTTTAGTGTTTTTACACTCATTGTTTACATTTACAACAGCCCTCTGTGTGAGGGGGGGATTTCTTGAAAATAATATCTTGATGTTATTTTAATCATAACTAGATACATTATTATTGTTCGTAAGTGTTGAATAAATTGTTTAAAATATTTTTAAAATTTTTGTCCACACTCAGGCTTGGGATCCATTGGGGCTCAACGTTACTTTTCAGAAACATGGGCTATTCTGAAAAAATATTTTTTCAAAATATTTTGATTTCAATTATTTTTTCTATATTAATGGATCATATTATTATTATGTATTTTGATTGCCAGGGGTTGGTGCGAGTACCAGGACTTTGTTTTCTTTTCACATTGAAAGGATTTTGATCAATTGTAATAAGAGGAAGTCTTCCTCTGACTTTTATAATCATTCTATATGTGGTCAGTGTACTCGCATTAACTCCTGTTCTGTATCGTATGATTTCGATGACAACATGGGAAGCGTATGTCACGGTATGTTAGTGGGGAATTGGACACTCCGGTCCTTTCCCCGCAGGATCACTCTACTTTATCAATTTCTATTTCAGACGATCAAGATAAGGGTGATGTATCTGTGATGTCTTCCAACAGTGTGCCTCCGTCGTCACAATTAATGAAGGGCTAGCGGAAAAGTGCTCATGTAAATACGCCAATTGCCTAAGAGGACCCTAGTAGGTTCGACGGCCTTTGACGTCCGCTAGCTCACCCGGTGTCGAATGGTTCGGCAGCCGGGTTCGTCCGTTGTGGTCTAGAAGGAGTTTTGGGGTGATGCGAGCACTATAAATCAACCAAATGCACACCCAGTGACGGCGGATTAGAGGGAGAACGGAGGAAGCCTTTTAGTCCGGTTCATAGCTCGTTCTGGTCCATCCGGACGACGAGCGAGAGAGGCCCCTCTCTCATACAACAACATCTGGCCCCAGATGTTGTGGTACAAAATGTTTCGCATTCGGAGCATACGTCCGTCGCTCGGGACGCTCCGACATATAGGCAGTCCGGAGTAGACTGTCAATAAGGCTTCCTCATTCTCATGATAGCGCACACGACCGCTCTTGGCTACGTGACCTCGGATATCCAGTCAGCTTCGCCAGTCAGAGAATCATCGGCGACCAGGTCACACCATCCGGTAGCCAGGGACACGAGGCCTGCAGACTCCGGACGTTCGCATAGGAAAGTGTGCGGGAGTCAACGTACACGGAGCTTCCGGCGGCAATGCATCGTAAGACCGCTACTGCACAGGCCTCGGGAACGGACGTGCTTTCCTAAATAGCACAGCTTATCGCAGCATCCCAGCATCAACTGAATCTGTCGCATATTTTTTATCCGACAATGCTGGGTCGGGACGCTCCGCGGAAGCGGGTACGGACGTCCGAAAATTTCATCCGGTCCGACGGGATACCGAAAGGGATTCGGAGGATTTCGCGCTTTCCCTTTCGGAACAACATATGCTGTTGTGTATGTCATCTGACTTGATCTTCTACAGCTTCTTTCGTTGGACCAGAATGCTGCGATGCTGGATAAGAAACTGATAGCGTCGGTGGACTTAGAAATTTTTGGTTCGGTTCAGGGACATCGTCCCTCAGTTCCGACATAGTCCAATAATGTCACACAAACTTTCGAATTATTGAACGACGCTATATATATATTATTATTATATGCTTGCTATTACCAAGCATTTCGGGTTTCTTGTTCGCAAAGTTACGGAGATGTCTTTCAAAAGTGTGCCTCTGTCGTCATAGTTAATGAAGAGCTAGCGGCAATAAGTGCTCATGGAATATGTCTATCGCCTAAGAGGTCCCTTGTAGGATCGACGGAGTGTCATTCGCTAGCTCACCCGGTGTAGCGTACATTCATTGAATGCTTCGGCTGCCGGGTTCGTCCGTTGCGGTCTAGGAAGGAGATTTGGGTGATGCGAGCACTATAATTACTTTAGTACTCACCCAGTGACGGCGGATTGAGGACAGATCGGAGGAAGCCTGTTAGTCCGGTTCCTGGCTTGTCCAGGTCCGTCTGGGCTGTGAGCGAGAGAGGTCCCTCTCTCGTCCAACAACATAGGGGACCGCATGTTGTGGTTCAGATATTTTACATTCGGAGCATATGTCTGTCGATTGGGACGCTCCGTTATATTGACAGTCCGAGAGACTGTCGATAATGCTTCCTCATCCTCACAGCAGGGCACACGACCGCACATTGGCTACGTGACCTCGAGTATCCGATCAGTTTCGTCATTCAGTGATTCCACGGCGAATAGGTCACGCCATCCGGTAACCAAGGGACACGAGGCCTATACACTCCGTTCGCTCGCATATTAGTAGTATGCACGGGGTAACGATCACGGAGCTTCCAGCGGCAATGCATTGTAGGACCGCTTCTCCATAGGCCTCAGTGACGGACGTGCTATCCGAGTTAGCACAGTTTTTTCGCAGCATCCCAGCAATCGACAGTTTCTTAGTCGAATCAGGAATTATCTGACGGCGCTGGGTCGGTGCGGTCCGCGGTTGCATCAGATACGGACGACCGAACGCTTTATAGGGTCCGACAGGATGGCGAAAGGGATTCGAAAGATTTCGAGTTTTCCCTTTCGTAGCATCGGAAGCTGCCATTCATATCTTCTGGCATTATCTTCCAGTGATTGTTATTTCGGACTACATTGCTGCGATGTTGGATAAGAGACTTATAGCGTCATTGGACACGGAATTTTGGATCGGTTCAGGGACGTTGTCCCTGACTTACCGACACAGTCCAATAATGTCATTAGAACATGTGTATTATTTATCGATGCTATATATGCATATAAGCCTGCTACCAAGCATGATAGTTTAGTTTCTTGTCCGCAATGCTCATTTCTGCCTTTTTATCATTTATACGAATAATTTATTTTGGCAGAGCAGGGCATACCGAGAGTTCATATGCGTCTAGACGGCGTGGTTAAAGACTGGAAATATTCTTGGTAAAATCGTGTCATCTTTATCACAACCCGCAAGGTCGCAACCTTCACGTATTCCGTTGTGTGGTCCTTATTGCATTGTAAGCATTGTACTGCAGCCTGTTACTATTAAGGTTATAGGTTTATGTTACCTCATACCTATGCACTCTATGATAGTTTACAATTGAGTCTTATGTCTCTTTATCTAAGTCAGTTAGTAACTTTTCGATAAATAGACTTAGAATCATTAGATTAAATTCCTATATGGAATTTAACTTCGGTTCTTATTTAGCTAAGTAATCATTTGAGCCTCTGGAAACAGTAGTTTTCAAATTCTGACCTTTTAGACAGTAATTCTGTTGGCTTCTCTTTTACTGAAGAGTCAGTGAGTTTCATGCACTATCGGTGGATGATTTTCACTTTCGTAGTTTCGGAATCACTACTTCCTTTACTATTTAGGTTGGATTTTTGCATAAGAGTTAGGCTCCTAATATCCGGATCCTATTGTTATTAAGGTCCTTCCGTCTTCGTACGGGCATAGGCCTTTACTCTGTCCGGTTAGAGTTTATGTATTTATAAACAGATATCTGTTTATTACTACGGGCGTAAACTTCTAATGTCTTTGATGCCTATTAGAAGGACGTTACACTCCATTCTATTGCTAATGGATTCAATTAACTATCGATACTGCTTATGGTATATCTTTGACTCAGCAGTTGTGTTTGAGATTTCGGCTCATGAAGTAAGAGTTCTTCTACATCTTGGGCTTACATTAATAGTGTCGCTATTATAGATTTTTGAAGGCTGCTCATTGCGCTCAGCCATCCACATTCATGAATTTTTTATCTCAGAAATATTGAGTCCATTTCTGGAGGCCTCTATTGTTAGGTCTATTATCTACTGCTCAGAATGTCATTCACTTAATAGTTGCTACTATAGCTAGGTAGGCTGTCTGTTTCGGCAGTGACTCCGTTCTGCTGCCCTCTTCGCTCTGGGTTATTTGACCCAGGGCAAGAAAAAGGGGGGGGGGGGGGGAGGATGTTCCCTTGGGTCACCTGTTTTACTATGAAAACAAGGGGATACCTCCTCCGGAGTTAGTAATTCTGAGCTGTTATTGGGATGGTTGTTTAGTGAGAAGTTTGTTTTAAAAATTCATTCAAGTCTTAGTTTTTAAAGTATAGCTTTTGAATATAGCACGTGTCAACGGACATGATTATGCAATCCTCAGACACTTTTAAGGAGTATAAAGAGTCTCTATTCTCTAGACTTACTTTATTTATTGGCTTACTTTAAAAATTATTAGTATAAGGATTATACTAGATATTAATAGAGTACATGGATGTATGATGCTCAATTTTGGAAGGTGTTGTATCTTTCTAATTTATCATAAATAAGAAAGATACATGTAAGGCCTAATACTTCTTTTTCCCTAGAGGGGATGACTCTATTTTATATTATTGAGCGTATTCCATCTTGCTCTATGTCCTTGGCCCTCCAGCCTTTTTACTATTCAGCTATGTCTGGGTCATTGGTACAGTATAAAAATGTTAAAAAATTTATAGTAATTTATATATTTTTTATACTTACCAATGACCCAGACGGGGATGGCCCTCCCAGGAGTTGGGAACTCTTACCTCCCCGCTGAGTACATAGCGCTTACCAGGCACTGGTTATTAGAATGATTAATGGCGCCAATTTCGGAACGTCCTTGACACTGCGCATGCGGAGTAGAGGTGAAGTGTGGAGGGCCATTCAGGACATGTTTTCTTTGGTTTTAGATGCAAATTTTGGGGATTGGGGGGCAAAATTTGTGTTTGGCCCTATATTTTAAGAGTTAGCACCAGCTATGTCTGGGTCATTGGTAACTATAAAAAATATATAAATTACTATAAATTTTTTATCTTTTTTGCCGTCAAAATGACGTTTTTTAACAACATATTTCAAATTTGCAAGTTCATCACTGAGTATTCAGTGGCCTAGAGCTATAGCTTTTGACTACTCAATTTTTGAAGTAATAACTTGATTACGTCAAATTGATTAATAGTTATCACTTCAAGAATCACGCAGTCCAAAATTACAACAGTTGGTCAAGTGCAGAGCTCCATTTGTGATACAGCCCATTTCTTAACTGTTGGCACAGGAGTCAAAACTTTTGAGGTCCAAGCCTGACCCAAGAATCCTGGACCCTGGATCCCCCAAAGTTCCAGACCACAGGGTTGCAACCCTGGGCCCTCTGTCCTCTCCCCAGCCCTGTCAACAAGATGCCTGACTAACACCAGTTTATCGAGATTTCAGAAATAAAATATTGCAAAATCAAGAATGAATGAAGGAAACAATCAAAATAGCATCTGAGATTCAGGGCTCTAGCATTTATACCTTGATTGCTTTGTGTAGTCAACATAACCCGATACAGTTCAAATACTGAGAGGATACAGTATGAGGACTCCACCCTACATGTAAGAATGTCATGTGAGAATGCATCTGATCAGTCATTACACATCTGAATGATGTTATAATATGAATGAAATGCTTCAGCACAAAATGGTGTCAAGCAAGAAAATAAAAAGACTGCCGAAGGTGATGTTTTTCTTTAAAATATCAGCTTCATTCACTCAATTCAAATTTGATCACTGTATAAATGCAGAACACAACTTGAGTAGAGTACGAAGGATAGGAATCAATAGACAACTCCCACCTCAGGTCATTGATTCCAGTCATCCATACTTCACTCTTGTGTGATCATTGATTCCAGTCATCCATACACCACTCTTGTGTGATAATTGATTCCAGTCATCCATACTCCACTCTCGTTGTGTACTGTTTTATTCTTTCTTGATGAATTAGATTCTGCAGTGTTATGGGGAGGGAAGTGGTTACAGTATTTTGACCAGATCATGACCCGTTTTTTATCCAGTTTCCAGTGCTTGTTTACTGTGGTAAATGAGCTGAAGTTTACTGGTAAAATAGGATCCAGTCACTAATGCTTGGGGTGGAAGTCCTCTAAAATGGGCAACATGGGTATACATTGTAGTTATAGACAGAATCCTGAAATAGATTTTGTTGGGTTCCAAAACATGATTCCAAACTGGAACACCACCTCCATTTTTTGGAGAGGTGTTTAGAGGATTAACTTATTCCTTTTGGGCTCTGGTTCAGGGTCAACAGCCGTTATGGTACAGCAACTATTGCGAATTAGGAAAATGAGATCTTGATGGATTATTCCCTTAAAGTAATAGGCCTCCACAAGGAATTTACACTATCAAAAACCAAAAAGGTATGCTCAGTCTACATGCACTTCAAATAAAAATGGGATTCGATAATGACAGCAGGGGAGATAAGTGAGGCTAATATAGCTCTACACAAACTGATTAATAGATTGGCAACCTCATTTGACAAGAGATCTGATAGAAAAATTAATCACTTTCTGGATATTCAAAAGAAGACATACTTCAGTGTGACCCTGAACTTGATGTAAATACTCAGATCAGACGTGATAAAGAACTACATTGGGTCTTTATCTTCAAGACTGTGAACAGTCTTAACTTTTAAGTCTTTTTGATCCCAAACAGTAGTATGAAACATGTTTTCAGGTTTCATAAGTTACAAACGTTGAACAACAATAAACACAAGTGCACCATTTATGGATTTGGTAAAATATATTTTCAGATTTCTGATGCAGTAAAGAAACAAAAATCTCACCATGGATATGTTTCACCTCAGCTGGAAGCAACAGCACTTCAGTATGCACTTTTTACAACAGCTTTTGTCTGTGTTCTTGGCGGTGGTTTTTATTTAGCATCAGCATTATTCTTGGAGAGAGACAAACACCAGGCTGAGAAATTCTCAAAAATATGTGGTAAGTAGTATACTGATATTGGGCTAAAAAAAACCTATTTTGATTCTCATGCATTTTTATTGCCTTGCAGTGTCTTCCAATATTGCTACAAAATTGGGAGTCTTGTTTGAAACACTTTGCATATTATAATATTAGAACGTTCCTTTTCATGTTCTATTCGTCGATAGTACCTGAGTTTGTGTGATTTCTGAAATAAAACCTGAAGCAGCAAAGCTGCTGAAGGCTTTATTTCAGAAATCACACAAACTCAGGTACTATCGACCGATAGAACATGAAAAGAAACGTTCTAATTATTTTATTATGCCAAACAAAATATGACTTTCATTGTTAAGCGTTAACTGCAACACGCCATCGATCTTGTAACAACAATGTAGTCGAATCCAAAAACATGACATCATTTCGAACGAATGACGTCTCTTCGAAAATGACTTGTCACAAGTGCCGTCGCTTTGAGAGTTTCTTTATCAACAAATGCCAATGTTAATAACTGCATCATGCTGTTCGTGTTATAATTCATTGTTAATGCTTGTGTGAAAGGTGATTTAAATTAATGGAATATAAATTCATGTTTCTCGGACAACAGTTGATAGAATTAAGTGGAGTGAAACACAAGTCATAACTGAGACTCATATTCAGGATTCACTGAAGTGGTGAACAACACGTGAGTGAGTTTTTTAATATTTCTGATTCTTTTGAATGCATTGTTTGCAGTTAAAATTGAAAACACACCCACTGAAGGTGATATATTTGTTGGTAAGTTTGTGTCTACCGGTGTTGAAAAAGCTAAACGGACATGGAGCCAGCATTTGGTGTTGAGAAATTCGACGCTGATCAATGGAAGTGGCGCTTACATTTTCTTCGTTCTCTTGTCTCCAGGGAAAAATGTTCCGATAGTACCCGTGTTTTGCCCCAAAACTCCAGTACTATGACTTTTAGAAGGTGTCATATTAACCAATCACGGCTGATGTTGCAAACGTGGGGCATAATAATTTAATTTATGAATGTAACTGAAATGTGAAGAGCACAACTAAAGATTCAAAAACATTTTTTTATGTATAATTGTGCAATTTCTATATACTTTATGTGTGAAAAGACCCTCAGTCCATGCTCACTATATAAAAGAAAAAAATTAAAATAAAATCCTTTCTCGCTGATTTAAAAAAAAACAAAACAATTGCCTGAGAATCTGTTAATTGATATTATGTGGCTATACTGCTTTCACTTCAGAATATCTGATGAGTTCAATGTCTATTCTTTTTGTTCTGCATTGGTGACATCATTTGCAATTAACACTCTACATATTTATGTCAAAATACTGAAATTTCAAGCAACAATTTTTTCCCATAATGGAACTAGGAACTGAATCAATTTATTCTCGTTTGACAGAGCTCATTGAGCTCTGTCAAATGATGTTGAATTGGTTAAATTTATATTTTCTATTTGCATTTTCAGAAAAAATTGCCGAATTTTGATATTTGAGATTGATTGATGCTCCACATCATTCCACCATTCATTCGTATTAGATTATTCAATTTGGCAAACATTTTGTGTGACCTGGTGACAATTTGGCATGACCCGTTTTGGTTCGCTTGTCTTTCATTTTTGGTAAACTCCATGTCACCCAACTGGCCATTTGCCTCGAATCGACAGGCCTGTATTCTGTTGTTTAATTTTTTATAGCAAAATTTCCTTTTTAGCTTAACTTGACAAAGTCAAGATAATCTATTGTCATCACACTTGCAGAAGTCTGTTAGTCTGTGCGTCTGTTCACATTTTCCTTTAGCACAGGCTTCACCCTGTAGTTCTTGTCCGATCGTCACAAAATTTCATTGCAGGTTTGAGGTCATATCTAGATGAGAACGTCCCCTTTTGGTCGGGATCATTCATCCACGATGTCTGCCCAAGCCCAAAACCTGAAAACTTTTAGTACAGTATACAGGTCATATTTATGGAGGGGTTTTATTGTAACTTGGTAGGATGACTCTGTTTAATGTCTAAATGGGAATGTCCCCCTTTGGTCATGATCTGTCGACCGTGACGACTGCCCAAGCCCGAAACCCCAAAACTTTTAGAACAGTCAACAGGTTATATTTAATATGGAGGGATTTCATTGTTACTTGGTAGGATGACTCTGTATGATTTCTAGATGAGAACTTCCCCATTTGGTCGTGATCTGTCATCTATGACGGCTGCCGGAGCCCAAAGACTGAAAACCTTTAGAGAGTCTACAGGTCGTATTTATGGTGGGATTTCATTTTAACTTGGTAGGATGTCTCCATATAGTGTCTAGATGAGATCAGGCCCAAAGCTTGAAAACCTTTAGCACAGTCTACAGGCCGTATTTATGAAGGGATTTCATTGTAGCCTGATAGGATGACTCATTTTGGAATAATTTCACTGTAACTTGGTAACTTTGGTTGACATACATTAACTGTGAGGGCCACATTAACCCACCGCTCAATTCTTTAGTACAGTTTAAACCTCAAATTATTTTTATTGAAAACATAGCATACAGGGAACAGAAATTAACATATTCTCAATTATCACAATTCTTGTTATATTTCATAACCCTTTCATAAACATTGAACATTATCCATTTCATCAAACACAACACACAGTCAAATTAAGCTACAGCGTCATTGACACTTTAATTTTATACCCACCATACCAAAACAGAAAGATATCCTTTCCATTCAGTGAGAAATTTAACTTTCCCCTCTGCTTCAAACATATCTATGTGATCTTGAAAATGTAAATGAGCAGCTGACATGATCTGTGGGCAGTAAAGGAGATCAATTTGAACTTAATCTTTTGTGTTTGAGTTACAGGCTTGTGCACCATGCAGTTTTAGACTATGGCAAATTAGTTTCGCTGTGTGTTTCAGACTTTTTGACAGTTAACCCTTTACCTAACGCAGACGATATCAAAATTTATTATTTTAAATATAATTTTTTCAAATTTTTCAAACAATTTCAACTAAACTATATCATGTGACCCCTCGTTGGAACGAGCTCGACAAGCTCGTTCCAACGAGGGGTCACATGATATGGTTTTGTTGAAATGTTTTGAAAAATAATATTTTTTCAACTGCTGAATTTGTATATTACGCGGGCGTATGTGGGGGATTCGTTGGGTAAAGGGTTAATGTCTCTCCGAAGCCTGTTTATCTGGGGAACTTCTAAACAGATACATTTTCAAACAGAAATTAGTAAATTGAGTACATGCTCATGTTCCGGTATGGCAGAGACAAAAAAGAAAATACTTTTTATTCAGCGCAGAAATTGAACAGAGTACATTTGAAACTAGAAGTCCTGTCGAAATTAGCACAGAAAATGCTTGTTAGTTAATGTTGTCCTTACTGCAGAAGAATGGAGTAGTCTGAAATACACGAGAGTGTTTGCACTGTGCCATACAAAATCCGTTCTTAATGAGTTTGGTAGTGAAATCATGAACTGAACCAATTAAACAGAAAGAAAATATTGAGACTAAAGTATATGGAGGGTGGATTACTACTAAATCACTGTGGGATAGATTTTTTACTTAATAATTATTTACAATTTCTGAGGACTAAACACATGAAGCGGTGGTCCATGTAATGAAAGTTTGCAAGTGTTTTTGTGCTGTTATGAACAATTATAAAAATACGTTTCGAGTGGAGAATATATGGCTGTGCGATTAAGTAGTATTCCACTCTAGGTATTATGTACATGCAGTCGAATATTTTTATACTGTACCAATGACCCAGACATAGCTGGTGCTAACTCTTAAAATATAGGGCCAAACACAAATTTTGCCCCCCAATCCCCAAAATTTGCATCTAAAACCAAAGAAAACATGTCCTGAAAGGCCCTCCACACTTCGCCTCTACTGCGCATGCGCAGTGTCAAGGACGTTCCGAAATTGGCGCCATTAATCATTCTAAGTTTGGCCCTTCATCAGTTAACATCTGACTGATCTTTGTGCTTGTAAATCTCAGTTTAAATGATGCCAGACACATAAATATTAGTGAAATGGTGATTCTAAGGAGGATAGAGAAGGAGGAGAGGAAAAAAATGTGTGACAGAATATTATCAGGGCTGTAACTTAAAATTTTTTAATGAAATTATGTTAAGTTACCTATTTTCGTGGCAGCAGCCATTTTGTTGTCATTCTGATTATTTAGTTACACTGTTTTTTAAGTGTTTTCCTCTCTCCCTGTCCTTTAAGTCCCCCCTTGCTATTCTCCCATGCTTTTGGCATAGTTTTTGTAATTATTATTACTAAATTTTCTTGGGAGTTTTAGCTGAATAACAGAATGAATTCTGTTCTTTTCCCCATGTTTACGTCTTAACCTACGGGTGGTTAGGCGTTGTGTTCTGCATCTACCATCTGATGTTCTGCAGTTTCTTCCCTGGAAGTCTCTGTTTTGCATCAGATAGTGTATTTTTGGTAACTGATTTCGGGCCTGGGTGCCTGGAGTCTTATTTTAGTGTTTTTACACTCATTGTTTACATTTACAACAGCCCTCTGTGTGAGGGGGGGATTTCTGGAAAATAATATTTTTATACTGTACCAATGACCCAGACATAGCTGGTGCTAACTCTTAAAATATAGGGCCAAACACAAATTTTGCCCCCCAATCCCCAAAATTTGCATCTAAAACTAAAGAAAACATGTCCTGAAAGGCCCTCCACACTTCGCCCCCACTGCGCATGCGCAGTGTCAAGGACGTTCCGAAATCGGCGCCATTAATCATTCTAAGTTTGGCCCTTCATCAGTTAACATCTGACTGATCTTTGTGCTTTTAAATCTCAGTTTAAATGATGCCAGACACATAAATATTAGTGAAATGGTGATTCTAAGGAGGATAGAGAAGGAGGAGAGGAAAAGAATGTGTGACAGAATATTATCAGGGCTGTAACTTAAAATTTTTTAATGAAATTATGTTAAGTTACCTATTTTCAAGGCAGCAGCCATTTTGTTGTCATTCTGATTGTTTAGTTACACTGTTTTTACAAGTGTTTTCCTCTCTCCCTGTCCTTTAAGTTCCCCCTTGCTATTCTCCCATGCTTTTGGCATAGTTTCTGTAATTATTATTACTAAAATTTCTTGGGAGTTTTAGCTGAATAACAGAATGAATTCTGTTCTTTCCCCATGTTTACGTCTTCACCTACGGGTGGTTAGGCGTTGTGTTCTGCATCTACCATCTGATGTTCTGCAGTTTCTTCCCTGGAAGTCTCTGTTTTGCATCAGATAGTGTATTTTTGGTAACTGATTTCGGGCCTGGGTGCCTGGAGTCTTATTTTAGTGTTTTTACACTCATTGTTTACATTTACAACAGCCCTCTGTGTGAGGGGGGGATTTCTAAAAAATAATATCTTTATGTTATTTTAATCATAACTAGATACATTATTATTGTTCGTAAGTGTTGAATAAATTGTTTAAAATATTTTTAAAATTTTTGTCCACACTTAGGCTTGGGATCCATTGGGGCTCAACGTTACTTTTCAGAAACTTGGGCTGTTCTGAAAAAATATTTTTTCAAAATATTTTGATTTCAATTATTTTTTCTATATTAATGGATCATATTATTATTATGTATTTTGATTGCCAGGGGTTAGTGCGAGTACCAGGACTTGTTTTCTTTTCACATTGAAAGGATATTGATCAATTGTTTTAAGAGGAAGTCTTCCTCTGACTTTATTATCATTCTATATGTGGTCAGTGTACTCGCATTAACTCCTGTTCTGTATCGTATGATTTCGATGACAATATGGGAAGCGTATGTCACGGTATGTTGTTGGGGATTTGGACACTCCGGTCCTTTCCCCGCAGGGTCACTCTACTTTATCAATTTCTATTTCAGACGATCAAGATTAGGGTGATGTATCTGTGATGTCTTCCAACAGTGTGCCTCCGTCGTCACAATTAATGAAGGGCTAGCGGAAAAGTGCTCATGTTATACGCCAATTGCCTAAGAGGACCCTAGTAGGTTCGACGGCCTTTGACGTCCGCTAGCTCGCCCGGTGTAGCGTCCATTCACCGAATGGTTCGGCAGCCGGGTTCGTCCGTTGCGGTCTAGAAGGAATTTTGGGGTGATGCGAGCACTATAAAATTAACTTAATGCACACCCAGTGACGGCGGATCGGAGGGAGAACGGAGGAAGCCTTTTAGTCCGGTTCATAGCTCGTTCCGGTCCATCCGGACGGCAAGCGAGAGAGGCCCCTCTCTCGTTCAACAACATCTGGCCCCAGATGTTGTGGTACAAAATGTGTCGCTAGCGGAGCATACGTCCGTCGCTCGGGACGCTCCGTTGTATAGGCAGTCCGCTGAGACTGCTAAGGCTTCCTCTTCTCGTCAGCGCACACGACCGCACCTTGGCTGCGTGACCGCCGATATATTACCAGCTTCGCCGATCAAGGATTCTTCGGCGACCAGGTCACACCATCCGGCAGCCAGGGATTCGAGACCGATGGACTCCGGACGTTCGCATAGGAAAAGTATGCGGGAGCCATCTGATGTGGAGCTGCCCTCGGCGAAGCAGCGATAGACTGCGCCTCCGCAGGTCTCGACGCCGGACATTCTTGTGCACATAGCACAGCTTATCGCAGCATCCCAGCAGCCGACAGAAACGGTGTCGGTTCGAGAATTATCCGACAGCGCTGGGTCGGTAGCCGGGGACTCGAGGCCTGCAGACTCCGGACGTTCGCATAGGAAGTGTGCGGGAGTCAACGTACACGGAGCTTCCGGCGGCAATGCATCGTAAGTCCGCTACTGCACTGGCCTCGGGAACGGACGTGCTTTCCTTAATAGCACAGTTTATCGCAGCATCCCAGCATCAACTGAATCGGTCGCATATATTTTATCCGACGATGCTGGGTCGGGACGCTCCGCGGAAGCGGGTACGGACGTCCGAAAGTTTCATCCGGTCCGACGGGATACCGAAAGGGATTCGGAGGATTTCAAGCTTTCCCTTTCGGAACAACATATGCTGCGATGCCGGATAAGAAACTGATAGCGTCGGTGGACTTAGAAATTTTTGGTTCGGTTCAGGGACATCGTCCCTCAGTTCCGACATAGTCCAATAATGTCACACAAACTTTCGAATTATTGAACGACGCTATATATATTATTATTTTATGCTTGTTATCCAAGCATTTCTGGTTTCTTGTTCGAAGAGTTATGGAGATGTCTTTCAAAAGTGTGCCTCTGTCGTCATAGTTAATGAAGAGTTAGCGGCAATAAGTGCTCATGGAATATGTCTATCGCTTACGGAGTGACATTCGCTAGCTCACCCGGTGTAGCGTACATTCATCGAATGGTTCGGCTGCCGGGTTCGTCCGTTGCGGTCTAGGAAGGAGATTTGGGTGATGCAAGCACTTTAATTTCTTTAGTACTCACCCAGTGACGGCAGATTGAGGACAGATCGGAGGAAGCCAACAACATAGGGGACCGCATGTTGTGGTTCAGATATTTTACATTCGGAGCATATGTCCGTTGCTCGGGACGCTCCGTTATATTGACAGTCCGAGAGACTGTCTTTAATGCTTCCTCATCCTCACAGCAGGGCACACGACCGCACATTGGCTATGTGACCTCGAGTATCCGATCAGTTTCGGCATTCAGTGATTCCACGGCGAATAGGTCGCACCATCCGGTAGCCAAGGGACACGAGGCCTATACACTCCGTTCGCTCGCATATTGGAAGTATGCACGGGGTAACGATCACGGTGCTTCCAGCGGCAATGCATCGTAAGACCGCTTCTCCTCAGGCCTCAGTGACGGACGTGCTATCCGAGTTAGCACAGTTGTTTCGCAGCATCCCAGCAATTGACAGTTTCTCGGTCGAATCAGGAATTATCCGACGGCGCTGGGTCGGTGCGGTCATCAGCTACGGGCGACCGAACGCTTTATAGGGTCCGACAGGATGGCGAAAGGGATTCGAAAGATTTCGAGTTTTCCCTTTAGTAGTATCGGAAGATGCCTTTCATATCTTCTGGCATTTCTTCCAGTGATTATTTTTCGGACTTCATTGCTGCGATCTTGGATAAGAGACTTATAGCGTCATTGGACTCGGATTTTTCGATCGGTACAGGGACATTGTCCCTGACTTACCGACGCAGTTCAATATTGTCATTACAACATGTGTTTTATTTTTCGACGCTATATATATATATATATATACAAGCCTGCTACTAAGCATGATAGTTTAGTTTCTTGTCCGCGTTGCTCATTTCTGCCATTTTATCATTTTTACAAATAGTTTATTTTGGCAGAGCAGGGCATACCGAGAGTTCATATGCGTCTAAACGGTGTGATTAAAGACTGCATATATTCTTTTTCGCCGTTTATGTCTTTTTCAATTTCAATGTTGGGAACGACATTATGTATAGTAGACTTAACTTAGACGCTTTATTATACGTAATCCGCCTTACTGAGGCGTTATCATTACGTCTTCAAGAAAAGATTTACGGGATATTTTTCTCAATGTAATTTCTTTTGAGGGCTGTAGTTTGTTCACGTATAACTCCGCCCTTCAGTGGCTGATTGGAGTTGGTTAGACGTGACGCAGCCCTAGTTACATCCACACGCGTGGATAGTAAGGTTAAGAACTCTCTCAGAGTCGCTTCGTTCTCGGAGGAGCTTCTCTTCGACGGCAACTTTCCGGCAATCCATGAATTGCTTGATTTATACAATCTCTTGTCTATCTAGTGTTACAAGAGATTCAGACTGGGGCAAACATTCGGTGGCTGACTCAGAGAGTGCCGCCGCAGTTGCCGGACCCGAGTGTGGCTGTTATGACGGTTGCCAGTCAAACAGATTGGGATATATACTGATCCCTACGGATTCGAAGTGCCAGGGTCTTTGTGTTCCGCAGTCTTTTAGCTATCAGTTTAACTTCCGCGGAATAATGTTTTTTTAGGCTTGCTTTATGTCATTGCATGAACATTATTCAGAAACGCATACCCAAATTCCTGTCCTTTAATTCGACAGTAGTGGCGTATCTCCGGAACCAGGGAGGCACTCTTTCGTTTCCGTTATTCAATTTAATGGAAAGAATCCGTCTGTTGGTTATAGTACACCAAGTTCAGTTTTGGTCCGTCATATTCCGGGTCGTCTGATTGTTTTATCGGACTCCCGTTCTCTTACGGGTCGCTTGTTGCTGTCAGAATGGACTCTCAACAAACAAGTATTCAATCAGATTTGCTATCTATGGGAGCGCCCAATGATGATTTATTTATGACACAGCTTGCTAATCAATTGCAGACGTATGTGTTGGCTTGTCCAGATCTCTGAGCTAAAAGTGTTAACGCTCTATTGATCTATAGGACGGAATGATAGGATACGCGTATCCTCCGGCGCTGTTGTTTTAGCAGGTATTGCTAAGATAAACAACCACTATACATTTCTGTTGATAGCATCTCTATCTTCACAGAGATCATGAGTAATTTACTCTCTTGTCTACTGTGGGTCTTAACGTGAAATCTTCCTCTATGTGAGGATCTTTTTTCACTGGGTAAATCGTGTCATCTTTATCACAACCAGCAAGGTCGCAACCTTCATGTATTCCGTTGTGTGGTCCGTATTGCATTGTAAGCACTGTACTGGACGAGCTTTGGACGCGATTTCTTACTATAGGAGATCCTCTTCTTCGCTATTCTATGCGACTAAAGTGGAGGCTCTTCCGTCGTGGTGTAGGGATCATTATGTTCATATTGTTGATCCCTCCATACTACTCATTGCTATTTTTTAGTATACTTGTTTCACAAGATCTACTGCAGCCTGTTATTATTTAGGTTATAGGTTTATGTTACCTCATACCTATGCACTCTACGATAGTTTACAATTGAGTCTTTTGTCTCTTTATCTAAGTCAGTTAGTAACTTTTTGATAAATAGACTTAGAATCTTTAGATTAAATTCCTATACGGATTTTAACTTCGGTTCTTAATTAGCTAAGTAATCATTTGAGCCTCGGGAAACAGTAGTTTTCAATTCTGACCTTTTAGACAGTAATTCTGTTGGTTTCTCTTTTACTGTAGAGTCAGTGAGTTTCATGCACTATCGATGGATGATTTTCACTTTCATAGTTTCGGAATCAATACTTCCGTTACTATTTAGGTTGGATTGTTGCATAAGAGTTAGGCTCCTATTATCCGGAACCTATCATTTTAAGGTCCTTCCGTCTTCGTATGGGCATAGGCCTTTACTCTTTCCGGGTACAGTTTATGTATTTATAAACAGATTTCTGTTTATTACTATGGGCGTAAGCTTCTTCTGTCTTTGATGTCTAGTAGAAGGACGTTACGCTCCATTTTATTGTTAATGGATTCTATTAACTATCGGTACTGCTTATAGTATATCATTGACTTAGCAGTTGTGCTTAAGATTTCGGCTCATGAAGTAAGAGTTCTTCTACTTCTTGGGCTTTCATTAATAGTGTTGCTATTATAGATTTTTGAAGGCCGCTCATTGCGCTCAGCCATCCACATTCATGAATTTTATCTCAGAAATATCGAGTCCATTTCTGGAGGCCTCTATTGTTAGGTCTATTATCTACTGCTCAGAATGTCATTCACTTAACAGTTGCTACTATAGCTAGGTAGGCTGTCTGTTTCGGCAGTGTCTCCGTTCGGCTGCCCTCTTCGCTCTGGGCTATTTGACCCAGGGCAAGAAAAAGGGGGGGGGGGGAGGGTGTTCCCTTGGGTCACCTGTTTTACTATGAAAACAAGGGGATACCTCCTCCGGAGTTAGTAATTCTGAGCTGTTATTGGGATGGTTGTTTAGTGAGAAGTTTAGGTTTTTAAAATTCATTCAAGTCTTAGTTTTTAAAGTATAGCTCTTGAATATTGCATATGTCAACGGACATGATTATGCAATCCTCAGACACTTTTAGGAGTATAAGAGTCTCTATTCTCTAGACTTACTTATTTATTGGCTTACTTTAAAAATTATTAGTATAAGGATTATATCGGATATTTATAGAGTATATGGATGTATGAAGCTCAATTTTGGAAGGTGTTGTATCTTTCTAATTTTACATAAAATAAGAAAGATACATGTAAGGCCTATTACTTCTTTTCCCTACAGGGGATGACTCTGTTTTATTTTATTGAGCGTATTCCATTTTGCTCTATGTCCTTGGCCCTCCAGCCTTTTTACTATTGAGCTATGTCTGGGTCATTGGTACAGTATAAAAATGTTAAAAAATTTATAGTAATTTATATATTTTTTATACTTACCAATGACCCAGACGGGGATGGCCCTCCCAGGAGTTGGGAACTCTTGCCTCCCCGCTGAGTACATAGCGCTTACCAGGCACTGGTTATTAGAATGATTAATGGCGCCGATTTCAGAACGTCCTTGACACTGCGCATGCGCAGTGGGGGCGAAGTGTGGAGGGCCTTTCAGGACATGTTTTCTTTAGTTTTAGATGCAAATTTTGGGGATTGGGGGGCAAAATTTGTGTTTGGCCCTATATTTTAAGAGTTAGCACCAGCTATGTCTGGGTCATTGGTAAGTATAAAAAATATATAAATTACTATAAATTTTTTAACATCTTGATGTTATTTTAATCATAACTAGATACCTTATTATTGTTCGTAAGTGTTGAATAAATTGTTTAAAATATTTTTAAAATTTTTGTCCACACTTAGGCTTGGGATCCATTGGGGCTCAACGTTACTTTTCAGAAACTTGGGCTATTCTGAAAAAATATTTTTTCAAAATATTTTGATTTCAATTATTTTTTCTATATTAATGGATCATATTATTATTATGTATTTTGATTGCCAGGGGTTGGTGCGAGTACCAGGACTTTGTTTTCTTTTCACATTGAAAGGATTTTGATCAATTGTAATAAGAGGAAGTCTTCCTCTGACTTTATAATCATTCTATATGTGGTCAGTGTACTCACATTAACTCCTGTTCTGTATCGTATGATTTCGATGACAATATGGGAAGCGTATGTCACGGTATGTTATTGGGGAATTGGACACGCCGGTCCTTTCCCCGCAGGGTCACTCTACTTTATCAATTTCTATTTCAGACGATCAAGATTAGGGTGATGTATCTGTGATGTCTTCCAACAGTGTGCCTCCGTCGTCACAATTAATGAAGGGCTAGCGGAAAAGTGCTCATGTAAATACGCCAATTGCCTTAGAGGACCCTAGTAGGTTCGACGGCCTTTGACGTCCGCTAGCTCGCCCGGTGTAGCGTCCATTCACCGAATGGTTCGGCAGCTGGGTTCGTCCGTTGCGGTCTAGAAGGAATTTTGGGGTGATGCGAGCACTATAAATCAACCTAATGCACACCCAGTGACGGCGGATCGGAGGGAGAACGGAGGAAGCCTTTTAGTCTGGTTCATAGCTCGTTCCGGTCCATCCGGACGGCAAGCGAGGGAGGCCCCTCTCTCGTTCAACAACATCTGGCCCCAGATGTTGTGGTACAATATGTTTCGCATTCGGAGCATACGTCCGTCGCTCGGGACGCTCCGACATATAGGCAGTCCGAAGTAGATTGTCAATAAGGCTTCCTCATTCTCATGATAGCGCACACGACCGCTCTTGGCTACGTGACCTCGGATATCCAGTCAGCTTCGCCAGTCAGAGAATCATCGGCGACCAGGTCACACCATCCGGTAGCCAGGGACACGAGCCCTGCAGACTCCGGACGTTCGCATAGGAAAGTGTGCGGGAGTCAACGTACACGGAGCTTCCGGCGGCAATGCATCGTAAGACCGCTACTGCACAGGCCTCGGGAACGGACGTGCTTTCCTAAATAGCACAGCTTATCGCAGCATCCCAGCATCAACTGAATCTGTCGCATATTTTTTATCCGACGATGCTGGGTTGGGACGCTCCGCGGAAGCGGACGTCCGAAAATTTCATCCGGTCCGACGGGATACCGAAAGGGATTCGGCGGATTTCGAGCTTTCCCTTTCGGAACAACATATGCTGTTGTGTATGTCATCTGACTTGATCTTCTACAGCTTCTTTCGTCGGACCAGAATGCTGCGATGCTGGATAAGAAACTGATAGCGTCGGTGGACTTAGAAATTTTTGGTTCGGTTCAGGGACATCGTCCCTCAGTTCCGACATAGTCCAATAATGTCACACAAACTTTCGAATTATTGAACGACGCTATATATTATTATTATATGCTTGCTATAACCAAGCATTTCTGGTTTCTTGTTCGCAAAGTTACGGAGATGTCTTTCAAAAGTGTGCCTCTGTCGTCATAGTTAATGAAGAGCTAGCGGCAATAAGTGCTCATGGAATATGTCTATCGCCTTCGGAGTGACATTCGCTAGCTCACCCGGTGTAGCGTACATTCATCGAATAGTTCGGCTGCCGGGTTCGTCCGTTGCGGTTTAGGAAGGAGATTTGGGTGATGCGAGCACTTTAATTACTTTAGTACTCACCCAGTGACGGCAGTTTGAGGACAGATCGGAGGAAGCCTGTTAGTCCGGTTCCTGGCTTGTCCAGGTCCGTCCGGGCTGTGAGCGAGAGAGGTCCCTCTCTCGTCCAACAACACAGGGGACCGCATGTTGTGGTTCAGATATTTTACATTCGGAGCATATGTCTGTCGGTCGGGACGCTCCGTTATATTGACAGTCCGAGAGACTGTCCTTAATGCTTCCTCATCCTCACAGCAGGGCACACGACCGCACATTGGCTACGTGACCTCGAGTATCCGATCAGTTTCGTCTTTCAGTGATTCCACGGCGAATAGGTCGCGCCATCCGGTAGCCAAGGGACACGAGGCCTATACACTCCGTTCGCTCGCATATTGGTAGTATGCACGGGGTAACGATCACGGAGCTTCCAGCGGCAATGCATTGTAGGTCCGCTTCTCCTCAGGCCTCAGTGACGGACGTGCTATCCGAGTTAGCACAGTTGTTTCGCAGCATCCCAGCAATTGACAGTTTCTTGGTCGAATCAGGAATTATCCGACGGCGCTGGGTCGGTGCGGTCCGCGGTTGCATCAGGTACGGACGACCGAACGCTTTATAGGGTCCGACAGGATGGCAAAAGGGATTCGAAAGATTTTGAGTTTTCCCTTTAGTAGTATCGGAAGCTGCCTTTCATATCTTCTGGCATTATCTTCCAGTGATTGTTATTTCGGACTTCATTGCTGTGATCTTGGATAAGAGACTTATACCGTCATTGGACTTGGATTTTTCGATCGGTTCAGGGACATTGTCCCTGACTTACCGACGCAGTCCAATAATGTCATTACAACATGTGTTTTATTTTTCGACGCAATATATGCATACAAGCCTGCTACCAAGCATGATAGTTTAGTTTCTTGTCCGCGTTGCTCATTTCTGCCGTTTTATCATTTATACGAATAGTTTATTTTGGCAGAGCAGGGCATACCGAGAGTTCATTTGCGTCTAGACGGTGTGGTTAAAGACTGGAAATATTCTTTTTCGCCTTTTATGTCTTTTCCAACTTCTATGTTGGAAACGACATGATGTATAGTATGTGTTGGCTTGTCCCGATCTCTGAGCTAATGTTGTTAACGCTCTATTGATCTATAGGACGGAATGATAGGATACGCGTATCCTCCGGCGCTGTTGTTTCAGCAGGTATTGCTAAGATAACCACAATACATTTCTGTTGATAGCATCTCTATCTTCACAGAGATCATGGGTAATTTACTCTCTTGTCTACTGTGGGACTTAACGTGAAATCTTCCTCAATGTGAGGATCTTTTTTCACTGGGTAAATCGTGTCATCTTTATCACAACCCGCAAGGTCGCAACCTTCATGTATTCTGTTGTGTGGTCCGTATTGCATTGTAAGCATTGTACTGGACGAGCTTTGGACGCGATTTCTTACTATAGGAGATCCTCTTCTTCGCTATTCTATGCGGCTAAAGTGGAGGCTCTTCCGTCATTGGTGTAGGGATCATTATGTTCATATTGTTGATCCCTCCATACTACTCATTGCAATTTTTTAGTATACTTGTTTCACAAGATCTACTGCAGCCTGTTATTATTAAGGTTATAGGTTTATGTTACCTCATACCTATGCACTCTAGGATAGTTTACAATTGAGTCTTATGTCTCTTTATCTAAGTCAGTTAGTAACTTTTTGATAAATAGACTTAGAATCTTTAGATTAAATTCCTATATGGATTTTAACTTCGGTTCTTATTTAGCTAAGTAATCATTTGAGCCTCTGGAAACAGTAGTTTTCAAATTCTGACCTTTTAGACAGTAATTCTGTTGGTTTCTCTTTTACTGTAGAGTTAGTGAGTTTCATGCACTATCGATGGATGATTTTCACTTTCGTAGTTTCGGAATCACTACTTCCGTTACTATTTAGGTTGGATTTTTGCATAAGTGTTAGGCTCCTAATATCCGGAACCTATTGTTATTAAGGTCCTTCCGTCTTCGTACGGGCATAGGCCTTTACTCTTTCCGGGTAGAGTTTATGTATTTATAAACAGATATCTGTTTATTACTATGGGCGTAAGCTACTTCTGTCTTTGATGCCTAGTAGAAGGACGTTACGCTCCATTCTATTGTTAATGGTTTCTATTAACTAACGGTACTGCTTATGGTATATCATTGACTTAGCAGTTGTGCTTAAGATTTCGGCTCATGAAGTAAGAGTTCTTCTACATCTTGGGCTTACATTAATAGTGTCGCTATTATTGATTTTTGAAGGCTGCTCATTGCGCTCAGCCATCCACATTCATGAATTTTTATCTCAGAAATATCGAGTCCATTTCTGGAGGCCTCTATTGTTAGGTCTATTATCTACTGCTCAGAATGTCATTCACTTTACAGTTGCTACTATAGCTAGGTAGGCTGTCTGTTTCGGCAGTGTCTCCGTTCGGCTGCCCTCTTCGCTCTGGGCTATTTGACCCAGGGCAAGAAAAAGGGGGGGGGGGAGGGTGTTCCCTTGGGTCACCTGTTTTACTATGAAAACAAGGGGATACCTCCTCCGGAGTTAGTAATTCTGAGCTGTTATTGGGATGGTTGTTTAGTGAGAAGTTTATGTTTTTAAAATTCATTCAAGTCTTAGTTTTTAAAGTATAGCTTTTGATTATTGCATATGTCATCGGACATGATTATGCAATCCTCAGACACTTTTAGGAGTATAAGAGTCTCTATTCTCTAGACTTACTTTATTTATTGGCTTACTTTAAAAATTATTAGTATAAGGATTATATTGGATATTAATAGAGTACATGGATGTATGAAGCTCAATTTTGGAAGGTGTTGCATCTTTCTAATTTATCATAAATAAGAAAGATACATGTAAGGCCTATTACTTCTTTTTCCCTACAGGGGATGACTCTATTTTATATTATTGAGCGTATTCCATTTTGCTCTGTGTCCTTGGCCCTCCAGCCTTTTTACTATTCAGCTATGTCTGGGTCATTGGTACAGTATAAAAATGTTAAAAAATTTATAGTAATTTCTATATTTTTTATACTTACCAATGACCCAGACGGGGATGGCCCTCCCAGGAGTTGGGAACTCTTGCCTCCCCGCTGAGTACATAGCGCTTACCAGGCACTGGTTTTTAGAATGATTAATGGCGCCAATTTCGGAACGTCCTTGACACTGCGCATGCGCAGTAGAGGCGAAGTGTGGAGGGCCTTTCAGGACATGTTTTCTTTGGTTTTAGATGCAAATTTTTGGGATTGGGGGGCAAAATTTGTGTTTGGCCCTATATTTTAAGATTTAGCACCAGCTATGTCTGGGTCATTGGTAAGTATAAAAAATATAGAAATTACTATAAATTTTTTAACTTTTATATCTATTTACATGTACATGTATCACAGGAGAGGTTAGGAATGATGTTATTGATCTCTGTGTATTAATATATAATAGTACAGAGTTGAGCATACTGTTTTTCTACAGGAATTGAGTTATGCTAATGATGCAGTCAAACAGGGACAAAAGTGCACTTACCCAGTGAGCTATTACTTCAAAATAGTGCACAATACAGTCACAGGACTTCTAGTTTCAACTGTATACACTTGTTATGATCTACCAGCAGTCACAACCTCCCCTAGTTTGTAATTTTCTGTTTCAAAATAGTTTTTCAGTCCGCATTGGTATCTCATAGCAGTTATACATTTTAAAAATTGTAGAGTCTTGGAAACCTTCAAAATTTAATTCAATTCAATATCACCCTGATGATTCGATGCGAGTCAGAACTTATTTGAAAATTTCAAATCATCGAGATCTTCTAAAAAGCTCACCAAGTATCTTCTCTTGAACTCTTCTTCTATGATCTGGTCACCTGTACAGTTCAATGAGGTTCCTCTTCTGACACTCCTTTGATTTCATTTCAGGAATATTCCACATTTTTTATTGATTTCTCCAAAAAAGCCGAGTCACCTTTGATTACAATACCAGTGTGAAGACTGACAATATTAGATACAGTTGAAACTAGAAGTCCTCTCACAATTAGTGCAGAAAATGCTTGTTTATGCACTCCTTACTGCAGAAGAATGAATTTGTCTGAAATACACAGGAGTGTTGCACTGTGCTATACAAAATGTGATGTGCTATTAGCAAGTTCAGCAGTGATATCACACACTGAACCGATCAACCAGAAAGAAAATATTGAAAATATATGTGGAGGGTGGATTACTACTAAATTGCTGTGGGATAGATTTTTCAATTAGTAATTATTTTCAACTTCTGAGGACAACACAAGAGAAGTACTTGCAAACTTTCATCACATGGACCACCGGGTTGCACCCGACTGTCCATGTGATGAAAGTTTGCATATGTTTCTTGTTCTGTTTCTTGAACAATTATAAATACTTTTCGAGTGGTGAATATATGGCACTGTGATTGAGTAGTAATTGGCTCTCTGTATTATGTATTTGCATTCGAAGTTTTATATCTATTTACATCATTACATGTACATGTATCCCAGTAGAGGTTAGGAATGTGTTAATCATCTCTATTTACTAGTACAGTGGAACCCTGTTAATTGAATAGCCACTTTGCCAATGGAAATTAGTCAGTTAAAAGGAGTATTCAATTAACAGAGATTGTATCATTTTCCTGTATTCTAGAGTTAAACTTTGCATTTATTCTATTATATATTGTTTGACAGAGCTCCATGAGTTCTGTCAAACAAGATGTAATAGATTAAATGCCTATATTGGATGTACTGAGGCCAAATAGGTCTATAACCAAAGGAAAACTGGGGAGAATCAGGGTAATTTCTCGACATTTTACACAATTTTTTATTCAATTAACAGGAGTTTACTCCAGGGACCAGCCGTGAGGGCGACTAGGGCGATAAAGTCGCCCTTGTAAGCCCAAAGTCGCCTAGAAAAATAGTCGGGGTGATTACAAGTCGCCCTCTAAAAATTGGCCAAAATGAGAAAAGGCTGAACTGAGTGATGCGAGGTTCACATAAAAACGAGTATTTTCAAAAATCGAATGTGTTCGAGTGTGATAAATGGGCATTTTAATTCGTCAAATAAACATCCATTTATTTGAAATCACATGACAAGCAATTGTCCATTGTCGCTTTTGGCAGATTTTTTTATTTCTATTTTGTTGCGTTCCAGTCGGAGCTTCAAGTGTCGAAACGAAAAAAGGTGACTTACGCGATTCAACAAAACAACCCAGTTTGAAAGTAGGTTACGTCGCTTAGGATGCCGAAAATGTATACAAAACGGACGTATTTTATAACACATTATATTTTTATACTGTACCAATGACCCAGACTTAGCTGGTGCTAACTCCAACAAAACCAGGGCCAAACACAAATTTTGCCCCCCAATCCCCAAAATTTGCATCCAAAACAAAAAGAAATCATGTCCTAAAGGACCTCCATACTACGCCTCTACTGCGCATGCGCAGTGACGCAGTCGTCCCGAAATTGGCGCCAATTATCATTCTCTGTTTGGCCCTTCATCAGTCAACATCTCACTGATCTTTGTGCTTGTAAATCTCAGTTTAAAGGATGCCAGACACGTAATTTTTGGAGAAAATGTGATTCTAAGGAGGATAGAAGGAGGAGAGGAAAAAGAAGTGGCAAAAAATAATCAGGGCTGTACTTAAAATTTTTTGATGAAATTATGTTAAGTTGCCTATTTTCGAGGCATGGGCCTCTTGTTGTCATTCTTGCTAATTGTTGCACTGCTTATTCAGTGTTTCCTCTCCCCTAGCCTTCTAAAGTCCCCCCTGGCAATTCTCCCATGCTTTTGGCATATTTTTGAGAAATTTCATTTCTTAAATTTCCTGGGAGATTTGCTTGGTTACAGAATGTTTTCTGTTATTTTCCCCATAGTTACGTTTTCACCCATGGGTGTATAACGTTTGTGTTCTGCATCTTCCATCTGATGTTCTACAGATTCTCCCCTGGGAGTCTCTGTTTTGCATCAGATAGAGTGTAATTGATGACTGATTCCGGGCCAGTTTTTTCAGTGCCTGGAGTCATGTTTTCTAGTGTGTTTACACTGTTTGTTTTCATTGGCAACAGCCTTTTTTGAGGGGGGCTGTTTGCCTTTGTGGTAGTTTATCTCATTATAAGATACATTTATATTATCCGAAAGTGTCTCATTAATTATTTTATATAAATTTAAAATTTTTGACCACACTTTGCCATCGGATACATCGGGGCTCAACGTTACTTTTCAGCAACTTGGGCTTCTCTGAAAAAATATTTTTTCAAAATTATTTTGTTTTGCAATTGTTTTTTCATTTATTAATGGATCATGTTATTATGTATCTTTGTGTCTGGGGTTTTTGCGAGTAACTAGGACTTATTGTTGTTCTTTCACAATGAAGGGACGTTGTTCAAATTGTAATAGGAAGAAATCTTCCTCTGACTTTCATGATCATTGTATTAATTGTAGTCAGTGTTCTCGCATTAATCCCTGTCCTATATGTGAACATTGGGATGAGAAACATTGGAAACGTGTGTCACGATATGTTGTTTCTGGAGAAAGTGCGATGCCGGCTCTTTCTCCACAAGGTCACTCTACTCTCTCAGTTTCTATTTCAGAGGAACCAGAACAGGGTGATGTTTCCATGTTATCTTCTTCAAGTGTGCGTCCGTCGTCACAAATGAATTCAGAGCTAGCGGCAAAAGTGCTCATGGAGATTAGACAAATGTCGTCCGCTAGCTCGCCCGGTGTAGCGTCCATTCACCAAATGGTTCGGCAGCCGGGTTCGTCCGATGCGGTCCAAGAGGAAATTTTGGGTGATGCGAGCACTATAAACATAATAGATGCACACCCAGTGACGGCGGATAGTAAGCGAGAACGGAGGAAGCCTTTTAGTCCGGTTCCTAGCTCGTCCAGGTCCAGCCGGGCCGCGAGCGAGAGAGGTCCCTCTCTCGTACAACAACATCTGGGACCAGATGTTGTGGTACAAAATGTGTCTTTAGCGGAGCATACGTCCGTCGCTCGGGACGCTCCGTTGTATAAGCAGTCCGCAGAGACTGTTAAGGCTTCCTCTTCTCGTCAGCGCACACGCCCGCACCTTGGCTGCGTGACCGCTGATATATTACCAGCTTCGCCGATGAAGGATTCTTCGGCGACCAGGTCACACCATCCGGCAGCCAGGGATTTGAGACCGATGGACTCCGGACGTTCGCATAGGAAAAGTATGCGGGAGCCATCTGATGCGGAGCTGCCCTCGGCGAAGCAGCGAAAGACTGCGCCTCCGCAGGTCTCGACGCCGGACATTCTTGTGCAGATAGCACAGCTTATCGCAGCATCCCAGCAGCCGACAGAAACGGTGTCGGATCGAGAATTATCCGACGGCGCTGGGTCGGTACGCTCCGCCGAAGCATCGGGGGCGGACGACCGGGAACATTGTGAGGTCCGACCGGATGGTGAAAGGGATACGGATGACTTGGAGCTATCCCTTTCGGAACAACATAAAGCTGCCGTGGACTTCATCAGGCACTTTCTCCCTCAAGTTGTTCCGTCGGGCCAGACTGCTGCGCTTCCGGACAAGAGAATTATAGCGTCATTGGACTCTGAATTTTTTGAGCGGTTCAGGGACATCGCTCCCGAGTTTCCGTCGCAGTCCAATAATGTTGCTAGAACATTTGAATTATTGAACGACGCTATATTTAAACTTGCTTCCAGGACGGGGAAAGCAGGTTTCTTGTCCGCTAATACTGTCAACCTGCCTTTCATTAATGCAAGGAATAAATTCGATACGGCAGGACAGGGTATACCGAGAGTTCCTCTGCGTATGGACGACGAGGCGGAAGACTTAGAGCTATCATTACCGTCGTCAGCTTCTATTCCAACCGCGGTGTTGGAAACAGCTATTGCATCTAACAGAGCCAATTTAGATGCCTTATCTTACGCAGATCACCTTACTAAGGCGTTATCACTGCGCCTTCAAGGGGAAGAGTTTCAGGATATACAATCCTCTTTAAGACTTCTTTCAAGGGCAGTAGCTTATTCCACGTGTAACTCCGCCCTTTCAGTGGCAAATCTGGAGTTGGTTAGACGTAACGCAGCCCTAGCTACATCCACACTAGTGGATTCTAAGGGGAAGAACTCTCTTAGAGTCGCTTCGGTCTCAGGAGAACTTCTCTTTGACGGCAAGCTTTCCGCTATTTATGATAAAATTAAAAAGAAAGCTAATGATTCTCTGTTGTTCAGATCGGCTCCTAGAAAGTCGGATACAGCAGACACGAATAAGACAGGCACTTCTGGGTCTAATGCGCCCAAGAGAGGTTCCTATAGAGGTTCCGGTGCGTCCTCTTGGTCTTATTCGAGAGACCGTCAGGATAGCGACTCTCGTTCGGGACGTCCTTCAGGCCGGGACAATCGGCCGGACGCCCCGAGGTCGACGAGGCGAGGTGCGGGTCGTGGAAGACGTGGTTTCTCCTACCGCAGGCCTCGCAGGTCCAGGAGGTGATGGCTTAAACCTCTATCGCGTTCCGGTTTGCGGAAGGTTGTCGAGTTTTTCACAAGAGTGGGCGTCGATTACGGACGACCCTTGGGTGAGAGGAGTGACTTCGGAAGGTCTAAAGATATCCTTCAAACGAAAGCCTCCATTAACTCGAAGTCCAAAGTGGACTCATCTTCCGTCAAATCCACAGAAAAGAGACGCTCTGTTATCAGAGGTGCAGTCTCTTTTAATGAAGAACGCGGTAGAGGTCGTAGAAAACCAGGAATCTCTGGGATTCTACAGCCATCTGTTTCTGGTTCCGAAACCAGACGGCTCGTTCCGTCCAGTCATAGATTTGAGCTGGATAAACAAGCTGATCGTCGCTCTGAAGTTTTATATGGAGACGATTCGATCGGTCAGAGCGAGTATTCGGGTGAATGATTATGCTACGAGCATAGATCTCAAAGATGCGTACTTTCACGTCATGGTACATCCGACATTCCGAAAGTATCTACGCTTTGCAGTCCTGGGAGTGGTGTATCAATTCCGGGCGATGTGCTTCGGATTGAATCTAGCACCCTGGGCTTTCACTCGGGTAATGAACTCGGTAATGATCTACTTCCGAGCTCATTCGTCTGCGGTAACGTCGGCCTACCTGGACGACATTCTTCAGAGGTACGGCAACGAGTTAACGCTTCAGAACGATGTTCAGAATCTTCTTCTATTGCTCCGACGTCGCGATTTTATAGTAAACGAGGAGAAGTCGGATCTGGTGCCGTCCAAGTCATTCACTCATCTGGGAATGAGCTTCAAGACGCACAACAATCTCGTTCGTCTGCCGTTAACCAGAGCGAAATTAGTCAGTTGTTACGCTCGCTATTGTCTGCACGCAGACAAAGTCACGGCGAGAGAATTTATGAGACTGATAGGTCTGTGCGGAGCCGCCGCGGATCTCATTCCGATGGGGCGGCTACGCACACGTCCTCTTCAAATTTTCCTGACTCAGAATTGGAGTGTGAAAATTCATTCGCTCGATGTAGACGTTCTCTTGTCAGATCAAGTGAAACAAGAGATTCAGACTTGGGCAAACATTCAGTGGTTATCTCGAGGAGTTCCGCTGCAGTTGCCGGATCCGAGTTTTACCGTTATGACGGATGCCAGTCAAACAGGTTGGGGTGCATCATTAATCCCAACGGATTCGAGATGCCAGGGTCTTTGGGATCCGCAATTCCTGTGCAAGCACATAAACATCAAGGAAATGATGTCAATTTGGCTTGCGTTACGTCACTGGATGGACATTATTCACGATGCTCATGTCCAAATCCTATCCGACAATACGACAGTAGTGGCGTATATACGGAATCAGGGAGGCACTCATTCAGTTCCGTTGTTCAATCTAACGGAAAGAATCCTTCTGTTTGCGTTAGAACATCACGTTCTTCTTTCGGTCCGTCACATACCGGGTCGTCTGAATGTGCTAGCAGACTCCCTTTCACGAAAGGGTCGCTTGTTGCCGTCGGAGTGGACTCTCAACAAACAAGTATTCAATCAGATTTGCTACCAATGGGAACGGCCAATGATAGACTTATTTGCGACACATCTCAACAATCAGTTGCAGACGTATGTGTCTCCGTGTCCGGATCCAAGAGCATTTGCAGTAGACGCTCTGTCGATCCCTTGGGACGGAATGATAGGATATGCGTATCCTCCAGCGCCATTAATTCAACAAGTATTGCTAAAGATAAAACAATCTCAATGCAAGATTCTGTTGGTAGCATCTCTGTCGCCACAGAGACCGTGGATAAATCTACTCAGGTGTCTGTTGTGGGACCTACCGCGGAAGCTTCCTACACGAGAGGATCTTCTTTCGCAGGGGAAATCGCGCCAACTCCATCACAACCCGCAAGGTCTCAACCTTCACGTTTTTCCGTTGTGCGGTCCTTCTTGCATGGCAAGCACTTTACAGGATGAGCAGTGGACGCGATTTCTAACTGTAGGAGGACCTCCTCTTCGCTAAACTATGCGGCTAAGTGGAAGGTTTTTCGTCGTTGGTGTAGGGATCATTCTGTAGATATATTTGATCCCTCTATACCAGACATTGCAAACTTTCTAGTATACTTGTTTGACGAAATCAAACTGCAGCCTGTTACTATAAAGGGTTATAGATCTATGTTATCTGATACCTATGCACATCATGATAGTTTACAAATTGGATCTAATGTCTCTTTATCGAAGTTGGTTAGAAACTTTTCGATAAATAGACCCAGAACTCTTAGATTAATTCCTAAGTGGAATTTAGCTTGGGTTCTCCTTAAATTGAAGGAAAAGCCATTTGAACCTCTTGGGACAGTAGATTTCAAATTCTTATCTTATAAGACAGCTTTTCTCTTAGCTTTCTCTTCTGCCAGAAGAGTCAGTGAGCTTCATGCACTATCGGTGGATGATTCTCATTATCGTAGTGTTGGGAACACTATCACCTTCACTACTAATGTGGGTTTTTTAGCTAAGAATCAGGCTCCTAATAAATATCCGGAACCTATTGTTATTAAGGCTCTTCCGTCTTCAGACGGGCGTAGGCCTTTACTCTGTCCTGTTAGAGCACTACGTATCTATAAACAGAGATCTCAGTTTATCAGAAAGGGACGGAAACGTTTCTTTCTGTCTTTGATGCCTAATAGAAAGGACATTTCAGTCCATTCTATTGCTAGATGGATTCAGTTAACTATCCGTACTGCTTATGAAGATTTATCTTCTTCTCAGCAGTCTGTGCTTAAGATTTCTGCTCATGAAGTAAGAGCTCTTTCTACTTCCTGGGCTTATGCTAATAGTGTTGCTATTACAGATTTAATGAAGGCTGCTTATTGGTCTCAGCCATCCACATTTACGAATTTTTATCTCAGAAATATTGAGTCCATTTCTGGAGACCTGCATTGTTTAGGTCCGTTATCTGTTGCTCAGAATGTCGTCCACTAAACAGTTGCAACTATAGTTATGCAGGCTTTCTGTTCCGGCAGTGACTCCGTCCGGCTGCCCTCTTCGCTCTGGGCTATTTGACCCAGGGCAAGGGGAAGGGGGGGGGGGGGGGGGGGGGGGCGGGTGTTCCCTTAGGTCACCTGCTTTATAGTGAAAAGCAAGGGAATGCCTCCTCCAAGTCAGTATTTCTGAGTCGCTTCCGGGATGGTTTTAAAGTGTAATATTAATGTTTAAATTCATTCATGTCTTATTTTTAAAGTGTAGCTCGGTGTGAAGCATTTGTATATGTCAAGTGTCAAACGGGCTTTAATATACAATACTCGGACACTTTTAAATGATTATAAAGAGTCTCAATTCTCTGGACTACTTTATTTATTGGCTTGCTTTAAAAATAATTAGTATAAGGGTTATACTGGATGTTAATAGAGAACATGAATGTTATTGTGCTCAATTATCAAGGGTAGTGTATCTTTCTAATTTAATATTAAATAAGAAAGATACATGTAAAGCCTAATACTCCTTTTCTCCTTAAGGGGTTACCTCTTTACTATATAGTTGAGCTTATTGGATTTTCCTCTATGTCCTAGGCCCTCCAGCCTGTTTACTATTCAGCTAAGTCTGGGTCATTGGTACAGTATAAAAATGTTAAAAAATTTATAGTAATTTATATATTTTTTATACTTACCAATGACCCAGACAGGGATGGCCCTCCCTGGAGTTGGGAACTCTTGCCTCCCCGCTGAGTACATAGCGCTGACCAGGCACTGCCAGTAAGAATGATAATTGGCGCCAATTTCGGGATGACTGCGTCACTGCACATGCGCAGTAGAGGCGTAGTATGGAGGTCCTTTAGGACATGATTTCTTTTTGTTTTGGATGCAAATTTTGGGGATTGGGGGGCAAAATTTGTGTTTGGCCCTGGTTTTGTTGGAGTTAGCACCAGCTAAGTCTGGGTCATTGGTAAGTATAAAAAATATATAAATTACTATAAATTTTTTAACTTTCATTTCGATTTGCTGACGACTGTAAACTGTTGGGCTGTCTATTCCCAGAAAAACACGAATGGAATTGAAACACATGAAAAAAAGCTTTAGTGATGTCAAGAAAAGCTTTGTACAGGACACAAGTGTGCATGTGGACGATCTTGAAAAAGGGTCCTCCTAAACATCGGAATGACATGAAATGATGCGGAATGACACCGGAATGCCATAAAAATGATGCGGAATGACATTTCCTTTACAAAATACTCGACCACAGAATGTATTTTGTTTGTTAACTAACAAAGTACCTCCCAAGCAGCCTTCTTACATCTGGTCCTGTTCACACTTTCAGACTTAGGAAATTATTAGCTTAGTAGACTTTGTTGAAAGGCAACCACAGGAGGGTGATGGGGGATTGGCACAAAGAAGAGGTGAGGGGTCATGAAGGAGAAGGTAGCAGTGGGGGATTTTCAGTCAATAATTACATTGTGATTTTTTAACCTGGCACAGATGCATCATAGACAACTGGACCTGGATTATTTGTACGTTAATGGAGGACCATAAATTGAAAATATGAAGGGGCGGCGGGGGTGGTACATGAATATTCTTAATTTTCCCCACTTGCCTATGAAGTCTCCCTACATGACTCTGCAGTCTCCCTATTTTTTCTGGAGGGAGTCTTGAAGTCTCCCTAAAATTCCCCCTAGGCTGGTCCCTGGTTTACTCTATAACCTATATTCAATTAACAGGTCAAATTTGTACTTGAGGTATGGTAAATGGTTTTGTATTGGGAAATTATATTCAATTAACAGGGATATACAATTAAGAGATATCCAATTAAGTGTGCTCCACTGTATAGAATTGTACAAAATTGGGCACACTGTTTTTTTTTACAGGAATTGAGTTACGCTAATGGTGCAGCTTGACCTGGACAAAAGTGCACTTACTCAGTGTGCTATTACTTCAAAATTGTGCACAATACAGTGACGGGACTTCTACTGTACATTTCTACAAGGAGGTGAAATATATACTGCTTGAAAAGCAATGAGATTCGATTCAAATTTTGATTCTCAAAATTTGAGATTCACAGGGCCTAAAAACTGTATCACTGTAGTTGTTGAAAAGCATCTGTTTTTAGCTCACCTGACTTTCAGTCAGGAGAGCGATAGTGATCACTCACCATCCGTCATCCGTCGTCCGTCATCCGTCGTCCGTGAACATGGTGTTTGCATCTTCTCCTCCCAAACCGCTGAACCAATTTAATTGATATTTGAGATAATAGTTCGTTATGACATCGCAATTTGATTTTGTTCAAATCAAGTTGCCTCGCCTGTGGGTAGGGCCACACCCAAAAAGTGTGCTGGAATCTTAAAAAATCTTCTTCTCATGAACCAGCAGTAGCAGAGACTTGATATTTGGTGTGCAGCTTCCTTTGAGGTGTAGACTCAGATTTGTTCAAGAGAAGTTTGTGGGGCTATACTTGGCGTCATTATGGGAGGGGCAAAATTTTTGGCGCCGCCCAAAATTTCTATATTTTTATACTGTACCAATGACCCAGACATAGCTGGTGCTAACTCTTAAAAATATAGGGCCAAACACAAATTTTGCCCCCCAATCCCCAAAATTTGCATCTAAAACCAAAGAAATCATGACCTGAATGGCCCTCCATACTTCGCCACTACTGCGCATGCGCAGTGTCAAGGACGTCCCAAAATTGGCGCCATTAATCATTCTTTGTTTGGCCCTTCATCAGTTAACATCTGACTGATCTTTGTGCTTGTAAATCTCAGTTTGAATGATGCCAGACACATAAATATTAGAGAAATGGTGATTCTAAGGAGGATATAGAAGGAGGAGAGAAAAAATGAGTGACAGAAAATAATCAGGGCTGTAACTTAAAATTTTTTGATGAAATTATGTTAAGTTACCTATTTTCGAGGCAAGGGCCTGTTGTGGTCATTCTTGCTATAAGTTACACTGCTTGTTCAGTGTTTTCCTCTCTCCCTTTCCTTTAAGTCCCCCCTTGCTATTCTCCCATGCTTTTGGCATATTTTCTGTAATATTATTACTAAAATTTCTTGGGAGTTTTAGCTTGATAACAGAATGAATTCTGTTCTTTTCCCCATGTTTACGTCTTCACCCATGGGTGGTTAGGCGTAGTGTTCTGCATATACCATCTGATGTTCTGCAGTTTCTTCCCTGGAAGTCTCTGTTTTGCATCAGATAGTGTATTATTGGTAACTGATTTCGGGCCAGGATTATCAGTGCCTGGAGTCATGTTTCTGGTGTTTTTACACTTCTTGTTTGCATTGACAACAGCCTCTGTGTGAGGGGGATTTCTTGAAAATAATATCTTGATGTTAGTTTAATCATAACTAGATACATTATTATTGTTCGTAAGTGTTGCATTGATTTTTTTTAAATATTTTTAAAATTTTTGTCCACACTTAGGCTTGAGATCCATTGGGGCTCAACGTTGCTTTTCAGAAACTTGGGCTTTTCTGAAAAAATATTTTTTCAAAAAATTTTTTGATTTCAATTATTAGCTCAACTTTGACGAAGTCAAATTTGAGCTATTGTCATGGCCCGTCGTCCGTCTGTCCGTCTGTCCGTACGTCAACAATTGGCTATGGCTCGGGCTAGAGGTCGTATTTATGAACCGATCTTTACGAAACTTCTTGTGTACCTTTGTTATGACCCTGGGACGGGAACGAGTGTTTTTAGGTGTGGTCCGAAATTCAAGATGGCTACCAGTGGCCATTTTGTACCGATGATGCAAAAATCAGTTTTTTGTACAGAACTTCTGTATGAAAGTTCTGATTTGAATAAAGTTTTGTATAAATGTTTAGTACCATGGGATACATCACATATAATACAGGTTTTTTTCTCGTGCTTAAATTATGCAAATTAGACTGACTTTTGATTTATTTAGTGTTACTTTCAGAGCTGTAAGTGCCAAGCTGCTATGGCTCGGGCTAGAGGCCGTATTTATGAACCAATCTTTACAAAACTTCTTGGGTACCTTTGTTATGACCCTGGAACGGGAACGAGTGTTTTTGGGTGTGGTCCGAAATTCAAGATGGCTGCCAGTGGCCATTTTGTACCGATGATGCAAAAATCAGTTTTTTGTACAGAACTTCTGTATGAAAGTTCTGATTTGAATAAAGTTTTGTATAAATGTACAGTACAATGGGATACATCACATATAATACGGGTTTTTTTCTCGTGCGTAAATTATGCAAATTAGACTAACTTTGATTTATTTAGTGTTACTTTCAGAGCTGTAAGTGCCAAGCTGCTATGGCTCGGGCTAGAGGCCGTATTTATGAACCAATCTTTACGAAACTTCTTGGGTACCTTTGTTATGACCGTGGGACGAGAATGAGTGTTTTTGGGTGCAGTCCCAAATTCCAGATGGCTGCCAGCAGCCATTTTGTACCGACGATGCCGAAATCTGTTTTTTGTACAGAACTTCCATATGAAAGCTCTGATTTGAATAATTTTTTGTATGAATGTTTAGTACCATGGGATACATTACATATATTACAGGTTTTTTTCTTGTGCGTAAATTATGGAAATTAGGCTAACTTTGATTTATTTAGTGTTACTTTCAGCACTGTGAGTGCAAATCCCAATACGGCTCGGGCTAGAGGCCGTATTTATGAACCGATCTTCACGAAACTTCTTGGGTACCTTTGTTATCACTGTGGGATGAGAAGGAGTGTTTTTTGGGTCCAGTCTGAAATTCAAGATGGCCGCTAGCAGCCATTTTGTTCAAAATTAAGTGCAATCAGATTTTTGCGCAGAACTTCCAAATGAAAGATCTGATTTGAATAAATTTTTGTATGAATGTTTAGTACCATGGGATACATTACATATAATACAGAGTTTTTCTCGTGAATAAATTATGCAAATTAGGGGTCCGGGTGGGAATTAGAAACTTTTGGACCAAAATCCGGAAATTAGTATATTTTTATACTGTACCAATGACCCAGACATAGCTGGTGCTAACTCTTAAAATATAGGGCCAAACACAAATTTTGCCCCCCAATCCCCAAAATTTGCATCTAAAACTAAAGAAAACATGTCCTGAAAGGCCCTCCACACTTCGCCCCTACTGCGCATGCGCAGTGTCAAGGACGTTCCGAAATTGGCGCCATTTATCATTCTAAGTTTGGCCCTTCATCAGTTAACATCTGACTGATCTTTGTGCTTTTAAATCTCAGTTTATATGATGCCAGACACATAAATATTAGTGAAATGGTGATTCTAAGGAGGATAGAAAAGGAGGAGAGGAAAAGAATGTGTGACAGAATATTATCAGGGCTGTAACTTAAAATTTTTTAATGAAATTATGTTAAGTTACCTATTTTCAAGGCAGCAGCCATTTTGTTGTCATTCTGATTATTTAGTTACACTGTTTTTTCAAGTGTTTTCCTCTCTCCCTGTCCTTTAAGTTCCCCCTTGCTATTCTCCCATGCTTTTGGCATAGTTTCTGTAATTATTATTACTAAAATTTCTTGGGAGTTTTAGCTGAATAACAGAATGAATTCTGTTCTTTCCCCATGTTTACGTCTTCACCTACGGGTGGTTAGGCGTTGTGTTCTGCATCTACCATCTGATGTTCTGCAGTTTCTTCCCTGGAAGTCTCTGTTTTGCATCAGATAGTGTATTTTTGGTAACTGATTTCGGGCCTGGGTGCCTGGAGTCTTATTTTAGTGTTTTTACACTCATTGTTTACATTTACAACAGCCCTCTGTGTGAGGGGGGGGATTTCTAAATAATAATATCTTTATGTTATTTTAATCATAACTAGATACATTATTATTGTTCGTAAGTGTTGAATAAATTGTTTAAAATATTTTTAAAATTTTTGTCCACACTTAGGCTTGGGATCCATTGGGGCTCAATGTTACTTTTCAGAAACTTGGGCTGTTCTGAAAAAATATTTTTTCAAAATATTTTGATTTCAATTATTTTTTCTATATTAATGGATCATATTATTATTATGTATTTTGATTGCCAGGGGTTAGTGCGAGTACCAGGACTTGTTTTCTTTTCACATTGAAAGGATATTGATCAATTGTTTTAAGAGGAAGTCTTCCTCTGACCTTATTATCATTCTATATGTGGTCAGTGTACTCGCATTAACTCCTGTTCTGTATCGTATGATTTCGATGACAATATGGGAAGCGTATGTCACGGTATGTTGTTGGGGATTTGGACACTCCGGTCCTTTCCCCGCAGGGTCACTCTACTTTATCAATTTCTATTTCAGACGATCAAGATTAGGGTGATGTATCTGTGATGTCTTCCAACAGTGTGCCTCCGTCGTCACAATTAATGAAGGGCTAGCGGAAAAGTGCTCATGTAATACGCCAATTGCCTAAGAGGACCCTAGTAGGTTCGACGGCCTTTGACGTCCGCTAGCTCACCCGGTGTAGCGTCCATTCACCGAATGGTTCGGCAGCCGGGTTCGTCCGTTGCGGTCTAGAAGGAATTTTGGGGTGATGCGAGCACTATAATATTAACTTAATGCACACCCAGTGACGGCGGATCGGAGGGAGAACGGAGGAAGCCTTTTAGTCCGGTTCATAGCTCGTTCCGGTCCATCCGGACGGCAAGCGAGAGAGGCCCCTCTCTCGTTCAACAACATCTGGCCCCAGATGTTGTGGTACAAATGTGTCGCTAGCGGAGCATACGTCCGTCGCTCGGGACGCTCCGTTGTATAGGCAGTCCGCTGAGACTGCTAAGGCTTCCTCTTCTCGTCAGCGCACACGACCGCACCTTGGCTGCGTGACCGCCGATATATTACCAGCTTCGCCGATCAAGGATTCTTCGGCGACCAGGTCACACCATCCGGCAGCCAGGGATTCGAGACCGATGGACTCCGGACGTTCGCATAGGAAAAGTATGCGGGAGCCATCTGATGCGGAGCTGCCCTCGGCGAAGCAGCGATAGACTGCGCCGCCGCAGGTCTCGACGCCGGACATTCTTGTGCACATAGCACAGCTTATCGCAGCATCCCAGCAGCCGACAGAAACGGTGTCGGATCGAGAATTATCCGACAGCGCTGGGTCGGTAGCCGGGGACTCGAGGCCTGCAGACTCCGGACGTTCGCATAGGAAGTGTGCGGGAGTCAACGTACACGGAGCTTCCAGCGGCAATGCATCGTAAGTCCGCTACTGCACAGGCCTCGGGAACGGACGTGCTTTCCTTAATAGCACAGTTTATCGCAGCATCCCAGCATCAACTGAATCTGTCGCATATATTTTATCCGACGATGCTGGGTCGGGGCGCTCCGCGGAAGCGGGTACGGACGTCCGAAAGTTTCATCCGGTCCGACGGGATACCGAAAGGGATTCGGAGGATTTCAAGCTTTCCCTTTCGGAACAACATATGCTGCGATGCCGGATAAGAAACTGATAGCGTCGGTGGACTTAGAAATTTTTGGTTCGGTTCAGGGACATCGTCCCTCAGTTCCGACATAGTCCAATAATGTCACACAAACTTTCGAATTATTGAACGACGCTATATATATTATTATTTTATGCTTGCTATCCAAGCATTTCTGGTTTCTTGTTCGAAGAGTTATGGAGATGTCTTTCAAAAGTGTGCCTCTGTCGTCATAGTTAATGAAGAGTTAGCGGCAATAAGTGCTCATGGAATATGTCTATCGCTTACGGAGTGACATTCGCTAGCTCACCCGGTGTAGCGTACATTCATCGAATGGTTCGGCTGCCGGGTTCGTCCGTTGCGGTCTAGGAAGGAGATTTGGGTGATGCAAGCACTTTAATTACTTTAGTACTCACCCAGTGACGGCAGATTGAGGACAGATCGGAGGAAGCCAACAACATAGGGGACCGCATGTTGTGGTTCAGATATTTTACATTCGGAGCATATGTCCGTTGCTCGGGACGCTCCGTTATATTGACAGTCCGAGAGACTGTCTTTAATGCTTCCTCATCCTCACAGCAGGGCACACAACCGCACATTGGCTACGTGACCTCGAGTATCCGATCAGTTTCGGCATTCAGTGATTCCACGGCGAATAGGTCGCGCCATCCGGTAGCCAAGGGACACGAGGCCTATACACTCCGTTCGCTCGCATATTGGAAGTATGCACGGGGTAACGATCTCGGAGCTTCCTGCGGCAATGCATCGTAAGACCGCTTCTCCTCAGGCCTCAGTGACGGACGTGCTATCCGAGTTAGCACAGTTGTTTCGCAGCATCCCAGCAATTGACAGTTTCTCGGTCGAATCAGGAATTATCCGACGGCGCTGGGTCGGTGCGGTCCGCGGTTGCATCAGCTACGGACGACCGAACGCTTTATAGGGTCCGACAGGATGGCGAAAGGGATTCGAAAGATTTCGAGTTTTCCCTTTAGTAGTATCGGAAGATGCCTTTCATATCTTCTGGCATTTCTTCCAGTGATTATTTTTTGGACTTCATTGCTGCGATCTTGGATAAGAGACTTATAGCGTCATTGGACTCGGATTTTTCGATCGGTACAGGGACATTGTCCCTGACTTACCGACGCAGTCCAATATTGTCATTACAACATGTGTTTTATTTTTCGACGCTATATATTTATATATATATACAAGCCTGCTACTAAGCATGATAGTTTAGTTTCTTGTCCGCGTGGCTCATTTCTGCCATTTTATCATTTTTACAAATAGTTTATTTTGGCAGAGCAGGGCATACCGAGAGTTCATATGCGTCTAGACGGTGTGATTAAAGACTGCATATATTCTTTTTCGCCGTTTATGTCTTTTCCAATTTCAGTGTTGGGAACGACATTATGTATAGTAGACTTAACTTAGACGCTTTATTATACGTAATCCGCCTTACTGAGGCGTTATCATTACGTCTTCAAGAAAAGATTTACGGGATATTATTCTCAATGTAATTTCTTTTGAGGGCAGTAGTTTGTTCACGTATAACTCCGCCCTTCAGTGGCTGATTGGAGTTGGTTAGACGTGACGCAGCCCTAGCTACATCCACGCGTGGATAGTAAGGTTAAGAACTCTCTCAGAGTCGCTTCGTTCTCGGAGGAGCTTCTCTTCGACGGCAACTTTCCGGCAATCCATGAATTGCTCGATTTATACATTCTCTTGTCTATCTAGTGTTACAAGAGATTCAGACTGGGGCAAACATTCGGTGGTTGACTCAGAGAGTGCCGCCGCAGTTGCCGGACCCGAGTGTGGCTGTTATGACCGTTGCCAGTCAAACAGATTGGGATATATACTGATCCCTACGGATTCGAAGTGCCAGGGTCTTTGGGTTCCGCAGTCTTTTAGCTATCAGTTTAACTTCCGCGGAATAATGTTTTTTAGGCTTGCTTTATGTCATTGCATGAACATTATTCAGAAACGCATGCCCAAATTCCTGTCCTTTAATTCGACAGTAGTGGCGTATCGCCGGAACCAGGGAGGCACTCTTTCGTTTCCGTTATTCAATTTGTCTGTTGGTTATAGTACACCAAGTTCAGTTTTGGTCCGTCATATTCTGGGTCGTCTGATTGTTTTATCGCACTCCCGTTCTCTTACGGGTCGCTTGTTGCTGTCAGAATGGACTCTCAACAAACAAGTATTCAATCAGATTTGCTATCTATGGGAGCGCCCAATGATGTTTTATTTATGACACAGCTTGCTAATCATTTGCAGACGTATGTGTTGGCTTGTCCAGATCTCTGAGCTAATACTGTTAACGCTCTATTGATCTATAGGACGGAATGATAGGATACGCGTATCCTCCGGCGCTGTTGTTTTAGCAGGTATTGCTAAGATAAACAACCACAATATATTTCTGTTGATAGCATCTCTATCTTCACAGAGATCATGAGTAATTTACTCTCTTGTCTACTGTGGATCTTAACGTGAAATCTTCCTCTATGTGAGGATCTTTTTTCACTGGGTAAATCGTGTCATCTTTATCACAACCAGCAAGGTCGCAACCTTCATGTATTCCGTTGTGTGGTCCGTATTGCATTGTAAGCACTGTACTGGACGAGCTTTGGACGCGATTTCTTACTATAGGAGATCCTCTTCTTCGCTATTCTATGCGACTAAAGTGGAGGCTCTTCCGTCGTGGTGTAGGGATCATTATGTTCATATTGTTGATCCCTCCATACTACTCATTGCTATTTTTTAGTATACTTGTTTCACAAGATCTACTGCAGCCTGTTATTATTTAGGTTATAGGTTTATGTTACCTCATACCTATGCACTCTACGATAGTTTACAATTGAGTCTTTTGTCTCTTTATCTAAGTCAGTTAGTAACTTTTTGATAAATAGACTTAGAATCTTTAGATTAAATTCCTATACGGATTTTAACTTCGGTTCTTATTTAGCTAAGTAATCATTTGAGCCTCTGGAAACAGTAGTTTTCAAATTCTGACCTTTTAGACAGTAATTCTGTTGGTTTCTCTTTTACTGTAGAGTCAGTGAGTTTCATGCACTATCGATGGATGATTTTCACTTTCATAGTTTCGGAATCAATACTTCCGTTACTATTTAGGTTGGATTGTTGCATAAGAGTTAGGCTCCTATTATCCAGAACCTATTATTTTAAGGTCCTTCCGTCTTCGTATGGGCATAGGCCTTTACTCTTTCCGGGTACAGTTTATGTATTTATAAACAGATATCTGTTTATTACAAGGGCGTAAGCTTCTTCTGTCTTTGATGTCTAGTAGAAGGACGTTACGCTCCTTTTTATTGTTAATGGATTCTATTAACTAGCGTACTGCTTATGGTATATCATTGACTTAGCAGTTGTGCTTAAGATTTCGGCTCATGAAGTAAGAGTTCTTCTACTTCTTGGGCTTACATTAATAGTGTTGCTATTATAGATTTTTGAAGGCTGCTCATTGCGCTCAGCCATCCACATTCATGAATTTTATCTCAGAAATATCGAGTCCATTTCTGGAGGCCTCTATTGTTAGGTCTATTATCTACTGCTCAGAATGTCATTCACTTAACAGTTGCTACTATAGCTAGGTAGGCTGTCTGTTTCGGCAGTGTCTCCGTTCGGCTGCCCTCTTCGCTCTGGGCTATTTGACCCAGGGCAAGAAAAGGGGGGGGGGGGGGGAGGGTGTTCCCTTGGGTCACCTGTTTTTACTATGAAAACAAGGGGATACCTCCTCCGGAGTTAGTAATTCTGAGCTGTTATTGGGATGGTTGTTTAGTGAGAAGTTTAAGTTTATAAAATTCATTCAAGTCTTAGTTTTTAAAGTATAGCTTTTGAATATTGCATATGTCAACGGACATGATTATGCAATTCTCAGACACTTTTAGGAGTATAAGAGTCTCTATTCTCTAGACTTACTTTATTATTGGCTTACTTTAAAAATTATTAGTATAAGGATTATTGGATATTAATAGAGTACATGGATGTATGAAGCTCAATTTTTGGAAGGTGTTGTATCTTTCTAATTTATCATAAATAAGAAAGATACATGTAAGGCCTATTACTTCTTTTCCCTACAGGGGATGACTCTATTTTATTTTATTGAGCGTATTCCATTTTGCTCTATGTCCTTGGCCCTCCAGCCTTTTTACTATTCAGCTATGTCTGGGTCATTGGTACAGTATAAAAATGTTAAAAAATTTATAGTAATTTATATATTTTTTATACTTACCAATGACCCAGACGGGGATGGCCCTCCCAGGAGTTGGGAACTCTTGCCTCCCCGCTGAGTACATAGCGCTTACCAGGCACTGGTTATTAGAATGATAAATGGCGCCAATTTCGGAACGTCCTTGACACTGCGCATGCGCAGTAGGGGCGAAGTGTGGAGGGCCTTTCAGGACATGTTTTCTTTAGTTTTAGATGCAAATTTTGGGGATTGGGGGGCAAAATTTGTGTTTGGCCCTATATTTTAAGAGTTAGCACCAGCTATGTCTGGGTCATTGGTAAGTATAAAAAATATATCAATTACTATAAATTTTTTAACTTTTATACTGTACCAATGACCCAGACATAGCTGGTGCTAACTCTTAAAATATAGGGCCAAATACAAATTTTGCCCCCCAATCCCCAAAATTTGCATCAAAAACCAAAGAAAACATGTCCTGAATGGCCCTCCACACTTCACCTCTACTGAGCATGCGCAGTGTCAAGGACGTTCCGAAATTGGCGCCATTAATCATTCTAAGTTTGGCCCTTCATCAGTTAACATCTGACTGATCTTTGTGCTTGTAAATCTCAGTTTAAATGATGCCAGACACATAAATATTAGTGAAATGGTGATTCTAAGGAGGATAGAGAAGGAGGAGAGGAAATATGTGTGACAGAATATTATCAGGGCTGTAACTTAAAAATTTTTAATGAAATTATGTTAAGTTACCTATTTTCGAGGCAGCAGCCATTTTGTTGTCATTCTGATTATTTAGTTACACTGATGTTTCAGTGTTTTCCTCTCTCCCTTTCCTTTAAGTCCCCCCTTGCTATTCTCCCATGCTTTTGGCATAGTTTCTGTAATTATTATTACTAAATTTTCTTGGGAGTTTTAGCTGAATAACAGAATGAATTCTGTTCTTTTCCCCATGTTTACGTCTTCACCTACGGGTGGTTAGGCGTTGTGTTCTGCATCTACCATCTGATGTTCTGCAGTTTCTTCCCTGGAAGTCTCTGTTTTACATCAGATAGTGTATTTTTGGTAACTGATTCCGGGCCTGGGTGCCTGGAGTCTTATTTTAGTGTTTTACATTCATTGTTTACATTTTCAACAGCCCTCTGTGTGAGGGGGGGATTTCTTGAAAATAATATCTTGATGTTATTTTAATCATAACTAGATACATTATTATTGTTCGTAAGTGTTGAATAAATTGTTTAAAATATTTTTAAAATTTTTGTCCACACTTCGGCTTGGGATCCATTGGGGCTCAACGTTACTTTTCAGAAACTTGGGCTGTTCTGAAAAAATATTTTTTCAAAATATTTTGATTTCAATTATTTTTTCTATATTAATGGATCATATTATTATTATGTATTTTGATTGCCAGGGGTTGGTGCGAGTACCAGGACTTGTTTTCTTTTCACATTGAAAGGATTTTGATCAATTGTAATAAGAGGAAGTCTTCCTCTGACTTTTATAATCATTCTATATGTGGTCAGTGTTCTCGCATTAACTCCTGTTCTGTATCGTATGATTTCGATGACAACATGGGAAGCGTATGTCACGGTATGTTAGTGGGGAATTGGACACTCCGGTCCTTTCCCCGCAGGGTCACTCTACTTTATCAATTTCTATTTCAGACGATCAAGATTAGGGTGATGTATCTGTGATGTCTTCCAACAGTGTGCCTCCGTCGTCACAATTAATGAAGGGCTAGCGGAAAAGTGCTTATGTAAATACGCCAATTGCCTAAGAGGACCCTAGTAGGTTCGACGGCCTTTGACGTCCGCTAGCTCGCCCGGTGTAGCGTCCATTCATCGAATGGTTCGGCAGCCGGGTTCGTCCGTTGCGGTCTAGAAGGAGTTTTGGGGTGATGCGAGCACTATAAATCCACCAAATGCACACCCAGTGACGGCGGATTAGAGGGAGAACGGAGGAAGCCTTTTAGTCCGGTTCATAGCTCGTTCTGGTCCATCCGGACGGCGAGCGAGAGAGGCCCCTCTCTCGTACAACAACATCTGGCCCCAGATGTTGTGGTACAAAATGTTTCGCAATCGGAGCATACGTCCGTCGCTCGGGACGCTCCGACATATAGTCAGTCCGGAGTAGACTGTCAATAAGGCTTCCTCATTCTCATGGTAGCGCACACAACCGCTCTTGGCTACGTGACCTCGGATATCCAGTCAGCTTCGCCAGTCAGAGAATCATCGGCGACCAGGTCACACCATCCGGTAGCCAGGGACATGAGGCCTGCAGACTCCGGATGTTCGCATAGGAAAGTGTGCGGGAGTCAACGTACACGGAGCTTCCGGAGGCAATGCATCGTAAGACCGCTACTGCACAGGCCTCGGGAACGGACGTGCTTTCCTAAATAGCACAGCTTATCGCAGCATCCCAGCATCAACTGAATCTGTCGCATATTTTTTATCCGACGATGCTGGGTCGGGACACTCCGCGGAAGCGGGTACGAATGTCCGAAAATTTCATCCGGTCCGACGGGATACCGAAAGGGATTTGGAGGATTTCGAGCTTTCCCTTTCGGAACAACATATGCTGTTGTGTATGTCATCTGACTTGATCTTCTACAGCTTCTTTCGTCGGACCAGAATGCTGCGATGCCGGATAAGAAACTGATAGCGTCGGTGGACTTAGAAATTTTTGGTACGGTGCAGGGACATCGTCCCTCAGTTCTGACATAGTCCAATAATGTCACACAAACTTTCGAATTATTGAACGACACTATATATATTATTATTATATGCTTGCTATAACCAAGCATTTCTGGTTTCTTGTTCGCAAAGTTACGGAGATGTCTTTCAAAAGTGTGCCTCTGTCGTCATAGTTAATGAAGAGCTAACGGCAATAAGTGCTCATGGAATATGTCTATCGCCTAAGAGATCCCTTGTAGGATCGACGGAGTGACATTCGCTAGCTCACCCGGTGTAGCGTACATTCATCGAATGGTTTGGCTGCCGGGTTCGTCCGTTGCGGTCTAGGAAGGAGATTTGGGTGATGCAAGCACTATAATTACTTTAGTACTCACCCAGTGACGGCGGATTGAGGACAGATCGGAGGAAGCCTGTTAGTCCGGTTCCTGGCTTGTCCAGGTCCGTCCGGGCTGTGAGCGAGAGAGGTCCCTCTCTCGTCCAACAACATAGGGGACCGCATGTTGTGGTTCAGATATTTTACATTCGGAGCATATGTCTGTCGGTCGGGACGCTCCGTTATATTTACAGTCCGAGAGACTGTCGATAATGCTTCCTCATCCTCACAGCAGGGCACACGACCGCACATTGGCTACGTGACCTCGAGTATCCGATCAGTTTCGTCATTCAGTGATTCCACAGCGAATAGGTCACGCCATCCGGTAGCCAAGGGACACGAGGCCTATACACTCCGTTCGCTCGCATATTGGTAGTATGCACAGGGTAACGATCACGGAGCTTCCAGCGGCAATGCATTGTAGGACCGCTTCTCCTCAGGCCTCAGTGATGGACGTGCTATCCGAGTTAGCACAGTTGTTTCGCAGCATCCCAGCAATCGACAGTTTCTTACTCGAATCAGGAATTTTCTGACGGCGTTGGGTCGGTGCGGTCCGCGGTTGCATCAGGTACGGACGACCGAACACTTTATAGGGTCCGACAGGATGGCGAAAGGGATTCGAAAGATTTCGAGTTTTCCCTTTCGTAGCATCGGAAGCTGCCATTCATATCTTCTGGCATTATCTTCCAGTGATTTTGATTTCGGACTACATTGCTGCGATGTTGGATAAGAGACTTATAGCGTCATTGGACACGGAATTTTGGATCAGTTCAGGGACATTGTCCCTGACTTACCGACACAGTCCAATAATGTCATTACAACATGTGTTTTATTTTTCGACGCTATATAAGCCTGCTACCAAGCCTGATAGTTTAGTTTCTTGTCCGCAATGCTCATTTCTGCCGTTTTATCATTTATACGAATAATTTATTTTGGCAGAGCAGGGCATACCGAGAGTTCATATGCGTCTAGACGGCGTGGTTAAAGACTGGAAATATTCTTTTTTGCCGTCTATGTCTTTTCCAACCACAATGTTGGAAACGACAATGATGTCTAGTAGACTTAACTTAGATGCTTTATCATACGTAATCCACCTTACTGAGGCGTTATCATTACGTCTTCAAGAAAAGATTTACGGGATATTATTCTCAATGTGATTTCTTTTGAGGGCAGTAGTTTGTTCACGTATAACTCCGCCCTTCAGTGGCTGATTGGAGTTGGTTAGACGTGACTCAGCCCTAGCTACATCCACGCGCGTGGATAGTAAGGTGAAGAACTCTCTCAGAGTCGCTTCGTTCTCGGAGAAGCCTCTCTTCGACGGCAACTTTTCAGCAATCCATGAATTGCTCGATTTACACGTTCTCTTGTCTATCTAGTGTTACAAGAGATTCAGACTGGGGCAAACATTCGGTGGTTGACTCAGAGAGTGCCACTGCAGTTGCCGGATCCGAGTGTTATAGTTATGACGGTTGCCAGTCAAACAGATTGGGATATAATATTGATCCCAACGGATTCGAAGTGCCAGGGTCTTTGGGTTCCGCAGTCTCTAAGCAAGCAATTATCTTCCGCGGAATAATGTTTTTTAGGCTTGCTTTATGTCATTGCATGAACATTATTCAGAAACGCATGTCCAAATCCTGTCCGTTAATTCGACAGTAGTGGCGTATCTCCGGAACCAGGGAGGCACTCATTCGTTTCCGTTATTCAATTTAATGGAAAGAATCCGTCTGTTGGTTATAGTACACCAAGTTCTGTTTCGGTCTGTCATATTCCGGGTCGTCTGATTGTTTTACCGGACTCCCGTTCACTTAGGGGTCGCTTGTTGCCGTCAGAATGGACTCACAACAAACAAGTATTCAATCAGATTTGCTATCTATGGGAGCGCCCAATGATAATTTATTAACGACACAGCTTGCTAATCAATTGCAGACGTATGTGTTGGCTTGTCCGGATCTCTGAGCTAATGTTGTTAACGCTCTATTGATCTAATAGGACGGAATGATAGGATACGCGTATCCTCCGGCGCTGTTGTTTCAGCAGGTATTGCTAAGATAAAAAGCACAATACATTTCTGTTGATAGCATCTCTGTCTTCACAGAGACCGTGGGTAATTTACTCTGATGCCTACTGTGGGACTTAACGCGAAATCTTCCTCCATGAGAGGATCTTTTTTCGCTGGGTAAATCGTGTCATCTTTATCACAACCCGCAAGGTCGCAACCTTCACGTATTCCGTTGTGTGGTCCTATTGCATTGTAAGCATTGTACTGGACGAGCTTTGGACGCGATTTCTTACTATAGGAGATCCTCTTCTTCGCTATTCTATGCGGCTAAAGTGGAGGCTCTTCCGTCGTTGGTGTAGGGATCACTATGTTTATATCGTTGATCCCTCCATACTACTCATTGCAACTTTTTAGTATACTTGTTTGACAAGATCTACTGCAGCCTGTTATTATTAAGGTTATAGGTTTATGTTACCTCATACCTATGCACTCTATGATAGTTTACAATTGAGTCTTATGTCTCTTTATCTAAGTCAGTTAGTAACTTTTTGGTAAATAGACTTAGAATCTTTAGATTAAATTCCTATATGGAATTTAACTTCGGTTCTTATTTAGCTAAGTAATCATTTGAGCCTCTGGAAACAGTAGTTTTCAAATTCTGACCTTTTAGACAGTAATTCTGTTGGCTTCTCTTTTACTGAAGAGTCAGTGAGTTTCATGCACTATCGATGGATGATTTTCACTTTCGTAGTTTCGGAATCACTACTTCCTTTACTATTTAGGTTGGATTTTTGCATAAGAGTTAGGCTCCTAATATCCGGAACCTATTGTTATTAAGGTCCTTCCGTCTTCGCACGGGCATAGGCCTTTACTCTGTCCGGTTAGAGTTTATGTATTTATAAACAGATATCTGTTTATTACTACGGGCGTAAGCTTCGTCTGTCTTTGATGCCTAATAGAAGGACGTTACGCTCCATTCTATTGCTAATGGATTCAATTAACTATCGGTACTGCTTATGGTATATCATTGACTCAGCAGTTGTGCTTAAGATTTTGGCTCATGAACTAGAGTTCTTCTACATCTTGGGCTTACATTAATAGTGTCGCTATTATAGATTTTTGAAGGCTGCTCATTGCGCTCAGCCATCCACATTCATGAATTTTTATCTCAGAAATATCGAGTCCATTTCTGGAGGCCTCTATTGTTAGGTCTATTATCTACTGCTCAGAATGTCATTCACTTAACAGTTGCTAACTATAGCTAGGGTAGGCTGTCTGTTTCAGCAGTGACTCCGTTCTGCTGCCCTCTTCGCTCTGGGCTATTTGACCCAGGGCAAGAAAATGGGGGGGGGGGGGGGGGGGGGGGGGGGGGGGGGGGGGGGGGGGGGGGGGGGGGGGGGGGGGGGAGGGTGTTCCCTTGGATCACCTGTTTTACTATGAAAACAAGGGGATACCTCCTCCGGAGTTAGTAATTCTGAGCTGTTATTGGGATGGTTGTTTAGTGAGAAGTTTATGTTTTAAAAATTCATTCAAGTCTTAGTTTTTAAAAGTAATAGGCTTTTGAATATAGCACGTGTCAACGGACATGATTATGCAATCCTCAGACACTTTAAGGAGTATAAGAGTCTCTATTCTTTAGACTTACTTTATTATTGGCTTACTTTAAAAATTATTAGTATAAGGATTATATGGATATTAATAGAGTACATGGATGTATGATGCTCAATTTTGGAAGGTGTTGTATCTTTCTAATTTATCATAAATAAGAAAGATACATGTAAGGCCTATTACTTCTTTTTCCCTAGAGGGGATGACTCTATTTTATATTATTGAGCGTATTCCATCTTGCTCTATGTCCTTGGCCCTCCAGCCTTTTTACTATTCAGCTATGTCTGGGTCATTGGTACAGAATAAAAATGTTAAAAAATTTATAGTAATTTCTATATTTTTTATACTTACCAATGACCCAGACGGGGATGGCCCTCCCAGGAGTTGGAACTCTTGCCTCCCCGCTGAGTATATAGCGCTTACCAGGCACTGGTTATTAGAATGATTAATGGCGCCAATTTCGGAACGCTCCTTGACACTGCGCATGCGCAGTAGAGGTGAAATGTGG